>CM062804.1:327428241-327873269 GCA_031772625.1 Pinus tabuliformis | reverse complement strand
TACCTTTGATTCTAAATGTTGCATTTTTAAAAAAATCCAATGGGTATTCAAGGGCTCAGAGGTTAATGAAAACTTATTTGTGTTCCAGAGTGACCCAAGTCCTCCTGATGCTCCGCGGGCAGAAATTGCATGCACTCCATTTTTATTCCAAAACTTTTTGCTTGCTTGGAGGAAGGTTGTGTCCTCCAATTTGGTCTCCTAGATGAGGAGGATATATGGGGATTCCAATATTATTAGGCTATGCATTGCTTCTTCCTTAGCTATGTTACCCATTCCCCTATAATTCCAGGAGACTATCTTCATCATTTATTTTTGCCTTGGAGGTCTCCCTTAGAGCCCTGGGATTGCATCCTAGTCATCTTCGAAGTTTTAGCTAGAAGCTTGTCTAGCATTGGCTGGCTCCCCTGGAGCTTGTCCTTATAGGTTTCTTTTCCTCTCTTTTCTTTTGCAGATATGCGTCCTCTTGTAGATCTTCTAGGAGAGGACTGGGATTCCCCAATTTCCCCTTCTTCCTCTGATTCCTCGGACTCTTGGGTTTCCTCCTCTTCTTCTGAAGTCTTCTCTTTGGATCTCTCTGGAATGCTTTTGATGGAGGGGGAGGCTTTAGAGGAGGCCTCCTTTTCAATTTCCGTCCCCTGCATGTTCATGGTTTCAGATCTGAGGATTTCAAATTTATTCCCTTGGCTTTCCCTGGGTGGTTTTTGAGCAGGGCCCTCTTAAGGAGTTTTGGCACTTCCGTTTGTGTTCTTCCTGTGAGAGGTTTTAGATCACTTTGCTTGATTCCATCCATCTTCCTTTCCTTTTTCTTCCACCCCTTTCATCGGGCAGTCCCTGGCAAAATGCCCGTAGACGTGGCACTTCTGGCATTTGAATGGCAGCTGCTCATAATCCAGTTTTTGTATATGATTCTAGGGACCTACGACTATTTTGATGGCTTCTGGTAGTCTGACCTCCAGATCTACCTCCACACAGATTCTGGCACAATCGTACTTGTCCTTACTGTTGGACTTGTCTATAAATTTTCCAAGGGAATTTCCAATGTGCTTCAAAGAATCCCAGTTCCACCAATGAACTGGGAGGTTGGGGAGTCTCACCCATACCGGGACTACTGTGGGCACATCCAACACCGAATCGAAGTCTGGCATCCATTTATTTAAGTACAGCCCTTGGGGGCCCATGAAGTAGGGGCCATTCTTGAAAATGAGATCCTTGCCTTCTTTTGCAGAGAATTCGAACAAAAAATATCCTCTTCCGAGGAAGTAAGAGGTTACCTTTTCTTAGATCAGAGGGGCCCAATTCCTGGCTACCCAGTTCTCGGTCAACTTCAAGGAAGGCCAAAGTCCTGTAAA
Source organism: Pinus tabuliformis (assembly GCA_031772625.1). Classification (NCBI taxonomy): domain Eukaryota; kingdom Viridiplantae; phylum Streptophyta; class Pinopsida; order Pinales; family Pinaceae; genus Pinus; species Pinus tabuliformis. The sequence continues at coordinate 327,871,920 of CM062804.1, read as the reverse complement.
CTGTCCAACCAGAGCCCGATCTACCAGAGAAAGTGCTACTTGGATCAGTCCTTCTAGCGGAAGGGCGATCTCAGAGATGTCTTCAAGCCTTTTCACAAACTTCGCTGCTTCCATGCATTTATTCTTAGGAAGGGAGGCCAGCAAGGATTTGAAGGCCTCTGCTACAGATGATGAAGGAGGAGGGGGAGTTGGCTCCTCCATGGAGAGCCAATAGCTCTAGCCAGGGCGGCCATGACCTGAAACAGAACCCTCGGCAGTCCCCCGTAGGCATAGAACAGATCCCTCTGTGAGCTCCCTTGTAGGCTCCAAGTAGGAACTTCCGTGGACTCCCCCATAGGCTCAAACCGCGCGAAGAGCAGGCGCACTCGCAGGCACAGATCGCGCGGAAAGTGGATCTCGCAGGTTGCAGAGCACTCTCTGATGCATCAATTCTTCAAGAGGTTCTTAACGCACACAAACAATATTAGTGAGCACAATGCAATCTAGAAGTCCAGGTATTTATATATTTATAATAGGAGGATATTAGGACATGGAAGGTGTTACTGTGTGGAGATTTGTACTAGAGGAATTTATCAACAAGAATGATAATTGTAGAATTGAGGCTTCTGTGATCCATATGAAGTTTTGAGAAGATTTTTCAGGGTAAATCACATTATAATGCTTTTATTGACGTGTTTTGAACCAACGAGTGTGGTTCATCGTCAGGACAAGTTGAAGAATCAGATCCTGGCTGCATGATAAATAGATAGAGCAGAACATCTAATGGCTAAATTTGACCATGCAACGGCTATATTGACCTGAGAAATCAGACTTGCTAACGGCTATATTTGACTGGAAAATAGCTAACTCGACTGGATCAAGGGATAGGGACAGGAAAACAAAACTGGTTAAATAATAAGTGAGTTGGTTATATGCCTATTTGAATAAGGTAATGTGAATATAGGAATTAATTAGACTTATATAAAGGTTCTATAAATAAATACTAAGTTAGTTGATTTAAGAATTAGTTTAATAACTATTCTATATAAATCAAAATGAATCGAAATTACCGATATTAAACTTATATAAAAGTTATATAGATAGAGTTATTTACTTAAATATTATGTAACTTAAATGTAAGTTAGTTTTAATTTTATTTAATTTAAAATGGGTTAATGTTAAATAGGCATAGTTAATTGTAAGTTAATATTTCTATAAAAACTAACTATTATTTAATCCTATTATTAGATCTCATTAATAAAATTATCAAAGTCAACCTAAACTATAAACCTAAAACTATCTAGAGATTATAATAGGAATAATCCATTAAATTGATAACTTATTAAGATAGTTGAATCATGGACCTAGGATATGCAACACAATTTCCCACATTTAACTAACCAAAGAGGAGAAAGAAAGGAAGAAGCTTGTTTTAAATTTGTTAGTTAATCTTAAGCAACTTTCATTAATATTTATAAAAAGGTTGTTTTTTTTTAACAAACAAAAAACTTTTAAATATCAAAATCTAAAACATAAAAATTAAGGACGATAAAAAGGGAAACCCCAATGATCAGAGAAGGGGGAAGATAGGAAGCCTCCATAGAGAAGAATTCCATAAGGAGTGAGGGGGGAATGGGTAGGAAGAGAGGGCACGGATCCATCAACTGCTAATTTTCTAGCCGTCATCTCTTTCGAGATTGCTTGGCCTTTTTTCAATCTCAATTGCTTCCCTAAACTTCTGGTGGTGAAACTAAGAAACCCTAGCAATAACACTTGCCTCCTCAACACAAACGTGATGCTTTGTCTTCTCGACATGCTCTGCTAAGGTGGAGGATCAGGTCCTTCCATGTTTTAAGTCGGATGAGTGCTCATTAGTCCTTTGATTGACAGAACGACCAGTCTCACCAATATAGGGGGTCCCACGAGAATAGGGAATAACATAGACACCTTTCATGTCCTTAGGGTCGATCGGGTCCTTTAATGACCTGAGGAAGCTACAGATTGTGTTAATGGATATAAAGGTAGAGGGAAAATTATGCTTTCTGAGAATCCTAGAAATCTTATCAGTGGTCCCTTGGATGAAAGGGATATAAACCCTTGAGACTCGATCTTTAGGGTTTTTCTTGACTAGTGAATTCTTACTGGCTTTAAGGAACACCTTCTGACCTAGTTTCCTACTGTAACCATTCTTAACAAAGAAATTAAGGAGGCGGGCCTTCTCTTTATCAAGGATCTTTTCATCATATATTCTCAGAGCACGAGTGGCAAGAGTATTAAGAATGCCCAACTTTTGAGCTGGGAAATGATGGGAACTGACATGAAGATACTGCTTAGTGTGTGTTTTCTTCCGAAAAAACTGGTGGGAAAAGGAGCCATCATTATTCTTTGAAATAATAACATCGATGAAATGAAGGCATCCATTGACTTCTTGTTCCATAGTGAACTTAACGACGGAGGATTGATTGTTGAGATGCTTGAAGAGTAGATCTAATTCTTCTTGGCCATGAGACTAGATGACATCAGTGTCATCTACAAATCCCTTCCAGAGCTTGGGCAAGAGATGGGCTAAGGCCATAGCCTTGGATTCAAAATCTTCCATAGAAAGGTTAGCAACCACAAGAGATAGGGGGGAGCCCATGGCAACACCACATGTCTGCTCATAGAACTCGCCTTCGAAGCTGAAAAAGGTGGATGTGAGACAAATCTCAACTAACTGAGCAGTATCAGGGGCCGTGAGTTGGTTAATAACCTTAATGGCCTCATTTATAGGAATTCATGTGTAAAGGGAGACCATGTCAAAACTGACAAGAATGTCCCCCAGGTCAAGCTTTATGCCCTTAAGCTCTTCCACAAAGGACACAAAGTCTTTAACGAAAGACCTTGTGAGGCCAACTAAGGGCCTAAGCTTCAAGCCAAGGTATTTAGCAAGAAGGTAAGTAGGAACACCAATGGTATTGAAAATGGCCCTAAGGGGGGCCCCTTCCTTGTGAATCTTTGGAGGCCCATAGATCTTTGGAGTAATGGGGCTACTCTCAATAAGTTTATGGCAAAGAGAACCCACAGAGTTACTGGACTTGATAGCATTAGTCACAGTTCTAGAGATGTCTTTTAGGGGGTTCTTGGATAACTTTTTGTAGCTTCCACTATTACAAAGATGATCCAACATCTTCCAGCGATAGTCCACTTTGTCAAGGATGATGGTATACCCTCATTTATCAGCTTTTAGAACCACGATATCTCTATTCTAGTTTAAGGATCTGAGGGAATCAAATTTGTCTTTCCTTATGTTGTTGTTGGGGGGCTTTGCCTTCCTAAGTACAATGGTGCAATCTTGCCTAATAGTGTCCTTAAAATTATCAGGTAAGCCCTTAATCTCAAACTCTACATCACAAATAATTTCTTCTACCTGGATCCTCTTAGGGGCCAGGGAAAAATTTAAACCTTTACCCAGAATATTGAAGGCAACTCAGGGAAAACAGAAACTAGAAAGATTGACAACCCTATTATTCTGAGAGGTAGGGGGAAAATTATTTATATTATCATTATATTTCTTATCAGTAATATTGTTATTATCTTTTGCATCATATTCATAATTAATTTTATAATTATAATTATTACTATTTCTGTTAGTTTTATTATTATAACCATTATTATGTTTCAAATTACGAGTATTAAAACTATAATAATTTCTATTAATAACTATATTATTATTCATATTAATATTATTAAAACTATAATCATTTTTAAAAGCCATATTATTATTATTACTATTATTATTACTTAAAAATATTTTAGTCTTGGGATTCCCTATACCCATCTTTTCTAAGTACGAATCACCATCTAGATTATTATAAGGGTTATAACTACAACCCAAACTACTCAGGAGGAAATTGGACACACTTGTGCAAATGTCCCCATCCAAACCACATGATGGCTCACTAGTGACCGAACCCGGATTAGGCAAGGCTGGCCTAGAATAAAGACTAAGACGAGGAGATGTGGTTGTTGGAATCTGCACAGAGGACAGGGGTTCACGGTGAGGAGATGGTAACACGATCATGGGAGAGATCGTTTGGACTGAGCAATCAGAGCTGTGTGAGTGAGAACCACTGGGCTCAGGAGAAGAAATCCCATTCAAATGGAGGAGGGCAGGCTGAGAAGCCTTGTATGAATGGAGGAGGGAGGAATGAGAGGGCTCGTCTGAATGGAGGAGGGTAGACTCTACAAAGGTCTCGGTCGAGAAAGACAATGAATGGTCAAGGCCGCCAGCTGAGGGATGGGCAGGACCACCGTAAGGGTTGTTGGATCTTGAAATGCCGATAATCAGAGGTGAGTAGGTCTCTACGTCAGTCTCTAAAGACACAATCGTATCCACAGGCGGGTGGGCAGCTCCAGATAGATTGAAAACCTAGGTCTCAAGGGCAGCCCACTGATCAGTCAAAAGCTGGCTATGGGACAAATTATCCTCTAAAGGTGAAGGGCTCGCGAATGCAAAAGATTTTTGGATCAATTTATGAAATTTTGAAGCATGTTTTTGTCTCTAGAGATCTTCCATCCACATGCCTTTAAGAGTTGAACATGCATCAATTATGGTCCAAAGGGTAGCAGAAATCAAGCCCGAAAGTTCCAAATGCAAAGTCAGAAGATTTTGAGATAACAGATCTAGGGTTTTCCTAACTCTGCTAATCTCAAATCTTAGTAATGCTAAACTAGCTCTCATAAAGACTTGATGGTCTTGAGTGTGGAAGCAATGATTAATTTGGGCAAAAATTGAGATAGTGGAATTGGACCTTGTAGAAAAGCAGAGGTTCATGCTTTTAACAATTGACTGTGTATTCCAGCCATGAGGCTATATTGTTGGGAAAAGTGTCTACTCAAAATGCCCCTATCCTACTAAGGTGTGACAGTGCCTTAGCAACAAACAAGGAAAACTACTTTCGTATTCTTCTTTATGAACTATAAATGAAGAGGAATAGGATGAACTAACCTGTGTCTTGCGCTAGTCCTTTGATCCAATCTCTCTTCTCTTTGACAGCTTCCAGCTACCTGCTCCTTCACTTGCCCAGCTTCACCAAGTTCCTGCAAGATCACAGAAGAGGAAAACTACACAAAGACATGGATTTACATTCATAAATAGCTTAGGATCAGATTTAAGCTAAACATGAAAATATAACAAAACATCATTGATACACAAGCATGTAGGAGAAACTCAAATAGTTTTATTGATGTAACAAGAAAGTCCAGGAGGAGTTACAACCGATGATTCCTGATCCAGCATCAACCCCCCAGCAAAGGAATCCCCTCTTGACCTCCAAAAAAGCATAAATCGCCCAATACACTGATCTCTATCTCAAAACCAACAGCAATTCTCTGCAAAGTACAAAATTCCAGCCTCGGATCTCTGGGATGAGGGATCCATATATAGATGTATGCAAAGAGGATGAGTCAGCTTATGATTTGACTTGTGGCTTCTCTCTATCAGTTCTTGCTTCCACTTGGAGACTGAGAGCCTCTTACTCATCCTTGGTCGAACTCAGTGAGGCAAGTGTCATTGGGGAAGATTCTGGAAGCTTCCATTGTCTGTGCACCTCGCGGAATGACACTGCCATTTGTCATTTCCCGCTCAGCGAACCCTGGTAGTGCATTTAGGTGCGTTGCAACACACCTAGCTAGTGTACTGGGGTGCTATGCAACGCAGCTGGCTAGTGGAGCAGCTGAAATGATCCTGATTTGACTGATTCTGAGCAGTTTCTGGTGGAGAACTTCTGAGAGAAGCTGTAGTTTGTTGACCTTGTTCCTTTAGGGGCAGGAATAACACTTTTAGGGACTTAGGATCCCTTGGTTTATGGACATTCCATGCTTAGAGCTGTAAGGCACAAAAATGTCTATAATAGTTGCCCCCTAAAGTATGAGGCCGTTTATCGGGTGAAATGCTTTATTAGGAGGATCCGAAGCTCTTTCAATGCTGGGAGGAGACCTGTAATAAGATACAATACAATACATTATCTTCATACTGTTTTCATGATCTAGCTGAGTCGGGCATTCCCATGCTCAGCTTTATAAATTCATTTTTATGTACACAGGACAGACAATCGTCTGATGGTAGACTGATGATTTTGATGAAGTCATCATCCTTTTGGTAGGATGATTATCTGTGCTGCAATGTTGTACATGTCAATGTCTTTATTTTCCTGAATATATATCGCAGCCCGGATGGATGAAACTAGATCCGGGGTCTTCAATCTCGTCCGATCTTCACTCGAAGTACAAGTTGATCCATGTGAAAAATGTTTTGAAGTCGAACATGGAAAGACATCGCTTGATTACCAGTCAATGATGTAAACTGTTAACAAGCGCGAGAGGAATCACCGATAAGGATGATGACCCTCAAGGTACTGCAGTACAATTCATGTGGTGTGAATAAAGGACTTGGCGTTGAACACCACGCAGAATCTTTCGGTTGAAGGTCATTGATGTATACCTGTCGCCGGAAGTGAGAAACTTGCCATTGAGGCATGCAAGCTTCAAAGTACTGAATGGGGTGTTCCTAGATCAACTTCTTGGATAATGAGCTGGTGTCAACAAGAAGCGATCCGTCAAAGGAGGGCCTTGATGAATCCCACATCAATGACACGGAACGGAGCAAATGATTTTGATGGAGGTGAAAAAGATCTGATGATATATGGTTCAGGATGGCGGTCATGAAGGAATGAAGTATAATGTATGGTAGTAGATGGAACACGGGTGACTTCTCTGGATGACTTCTCTTGAACATGTCGGTGACACTTATGTGATGTATCGGTAGCATTTACCCCAAATGTGGATGGTATGGCGTGACCATGGTGATGTGACCGGTGAATGAAACAACCCAACCCGACTCAGGCACGGAGTGGAAGTGTCATGTTCAAGAGCGACTTGCTACCAATAAAGATTCTTTGAGTTTCTTCCCAATTTTTCCCCAGTCATTGCTGACCAGTACCTCTTTATTTTTGTCAATCTTGAGGAGGATAACATATGCTTGTTCTATAATTTTCCCTTCGGGCAAACCCATCGCTATGTTTTAACGAGCCTAGCGATAGTGAAACTCATTCTCGTCTAAAGACAAGTTTGTCGCTATTAATCTTTTTAACGAGTCTAACGACAAAGATAACTCGGTCCTTTTCATTTTTAGAGAGTCTGAAAAGGTACGTAAAGTTAACTCCGAAATTCTTTTTTCGTCATCTAATCCCTTAAGTCCGAAAAAGTATAAAACAATACAGAAGGGATGAATTTTCGATAGTTTTAACGAGCCGAACAAAACAAGCGCTCGATCTTTTTGTGTAATAATCCCCCAGGTCCAAAAAGATTAAAATCTAGAGGAGGGATAGCACTTCCGGTCGCTTTAACGAGCTGGAAGGCCAAAACTCGGCAATCTTTTCATATTTTACGAGTCAGATGAAAAGAGCTTAAAGAAGACTCGTCTTTTGAGGAACGAGTGATAAAATGGGTAGCAGCTAATTCCAGGTAAGGGTTGGAATTTTCCAATCACGGCAGTGTCACAAGGATGGCTAGTGAAATCACTCTTCGCAGTTGTTCCTCAAAATGGGTAAACAATCAAATGGAGGTGAATGATCGGCCAATGAAAAGTGGAGGTGACGGTGCAAACACGACCAAGGCTTTAATGGCTGATAATGCTACATTCACGGTGGTTATTTACCAGAGGATAGTTCATTTTTTAACGAGCTTAAACGCGGATTGAAACACTTGCTCGGTCTTATGTTTATTTTTTAACGAGCTTGAACTATGTGCTAAAACTGCTCGATTAGATGGTCTTGTTTTGATTTTTTACCATAAATAGCTTCGTCTTTCCAAAGATAGTACTGTATTTTCAACTGCTTCATCAAACTAGTTAGAAATGAACAACATTTGCTTGAAAATGAGATTAAAACGCTAATATTTTACTTTGAACTACGTAAAAAGCAATTAAAAAGTGTTTTTACCTCTCATTTTACCATTTCATTTGAACTTGGTTTGTTGGAGCTTTGGAGGTGCCTTTTCCCCCTTGATTTTCATCAGTTGATTTCGGGAGATTCTGTGGACGATTCTCGGTGCCGTCTGGACCAAGTAGGAGCTAAACCCGAGCTCTTTCATTTCATGGTTTCCTATTTGCATTCTGTGCTTCATTCTCTGCTTTTTTGAGCCCCTGGGGTTTGATGGGTTCGTTCTGCCATCAACGCACCCTGGGTACATCGAAACCTGTGCTGAATGTTGGCCAGTATGAAGGCAGTTTGACATTCAACGCAGGTGGAACACTGCTGCAGGTGCGTTGGGCGTAGAAAAGGAATTTGTTGCACAGTTTTTGATGAAAATTTTTCCTGTTTCTCATCAAAATCAGGATGTAACTCCTCTCTTGTTTGTTTTTCAGAGATCTCGGAGCAAGATGACCCTTACATGGTGAGAACGAGAACATGAAGAAGAGGACATGATTGCCCTACATGATCTGGTTACAGTGAACGCGCTGCGGAACTGTGGCTTGCTGAAGTTCTTCCGCATCTCTAGCATGAGACAGCAGATCATCCTACTGCAGTATTTGCTCGATGCTTGGGATCCTATCAATCAAGTTTTCCAGATTAGGGGCAAATCTATCCCCTTGACTGCAGTAGACATTTACTTCTTGACTGGCTTGTCGAGGTGGGGTGCCCCCATCTCTTTGTCAGGTTCGGCCCGAGGAAGTGACTCTGTGAGAGATTATGTCCGCCAGTATTGCAGGGAAGGATCTCAGCCGAGTAAGGACGGCAAGATCATCATCCTTGACGTCACTGATAGGTCCCTTAGGTCTATCCTGTTTACTTTTGGTAGGATGGCCGGTAGTGCGTCTCTTCATGTAGCCAACAGATCCTATATGCAGCATGCCTTGGAATGCCTCCAACTGAAAATATTCAACTGGTGCGATGCAGTACTTCTTGTCATGAAAAATCAGTTGACCAAGATAAAGGACGGGAGGTTGAAGAACTTTGGGTTCGGTTCTATTTTGACCGCCTTTGCCTTGGAGAAGATACCACTGATGCAGCCGCAGTACATTGCACTCGACTTACCTTCTCCTACTGAACCACGTATGCAGAGATGGGTTGACCATATGTCTAGGCATGCTGGCCAGTCTCAGATTTCGTTTTCTGATACCTTCTTCAGGTGGTTTGATCGTCAGGAGATGGCTTATGCCGAGTATCCATATGCTGGCATGGACTTCCGGGGTGATCCGGATTTAGTACTGCCGGATGGCGAGCAGTGGGGCGCTATTGGTAAAATCTTTGACCATATCACTGTTTACTGTTTTTATTTATAATGTCCTTGTGCTTTATTCTATCAAGACTTTAATCAAACTCATGTGTACATGCAGATGTTGGTCCTGTTCGTCCAGTAGTTCGCCTGAGAGTGCCAGCCGTTGCCCCAGCAGGAGAGGCCGCCGGGAGGGTTATTCTTCGTGACCTTGATGTGGCCGAGACTCTCACAGCTGTGCAGGAGCAGGTTGAGAGCCTTACTCTCGGTATTCCAGATGTGAGGATCGACGAGCTACCTTTGCAGTTACAGCGGCATACTACTGGTGTGCCTAGACGATGGACTCGTCTCTTACGCATGATTACACAGGCTGTGACTTGCTATCACGAGCATCATTAGACTAGGGTGCCCCCTAGCATTTTGAGTTTTTGGGTCATGTGACCGATTTTGTCTTGGTTACAGAACATTATATGTAAACCATAAACAACTATATATATTTTGATTTTCGGGGTTTTATTCTGGTTGAGCTATATGATCCACATGTAAAACATTGATGATGTGTTTCTTTTTATAAATGTTGCAAATGTCTATCTAACACATAGTTTGCTAATGAGTCAGTTAATGTGTTTAAGTTTCTGGAAATATGTTGGTATTGAATAAGATCAAATTGTCTTTCCAAAATCTTAACCCTTAGGAACATGCGATAAATAGCTGGGTTTCGGACGAAATATATACCATTGAGTTGTAGTATTACGAGTTGTGAGTCTAGCCTGACAATTAGTCGGCATATACCATGGGCGATGGCATCAGAGAGAAGTTCTATCAACGCCCTATACTCAGCGATGTTATTCGTTGATTGACCAATACATACACCTCTGAAACTTACTAACTCGCCGCTTGGATAAAAAATGGCCCAGGCCGCGGAGGACAGGTTCCACGAACTATGACTCGCTCCGTCGGCGTATCCAACACATGTCTCCAAAAGGTTTGACATCTGCAATAAATGTAAAAAGGTGGATTACTCGACCAAAACGAACACTTTAGCGAAAACAAAATACAACAAAAGCATATTGGTTACTATTTAAGCATAGTAACGCTTGAGGTACAACCCATTACGAGGTTGCGCCAGTGGAATTCCATCATAATCCATTAACTCGTAGGCTCCTTTTGCTAACACCCATTTAACAATATAGGGGCCCATCCATAAAGACTTAAATTTACCTGCTCCCAATTTATCGGATTCTTGGTTGTAAAGCAAGACCAAGTCACCTTCTGAGAAGACACGGGGTTTGACATTTTTGTCGAACTGCGCCTTGACTCGTTTCTTATGGGCTTCGTTAGCCAAAGCGGCTTCACGACGGGTTTCATCCAATTGGATTAATTCCAAGAAACGAGCCTCTTCTTCTGAAGTTCCGGGGAGGAGATCGATTGCGAGTTTAAGAGACGAGATTTCGCACTGGACTGGTAAGACTGCTTCCAGGCCATATACCAGTTGGAAGGGTGTGAACCCGGTCACATTCCTTACGGATGTTCGGTAAGCCCACAAGGCTGAGTACAGGATTAGGTGCCACCTTCTTTTGTGAACTCCGATCATCCTTTGCAACATGCGCTTCAGGACCTTGTTGATCGCTTCAACTTGTCCGTTGGCTTGCGGATAATACGGAGTAGAGCTATCATGAGACAATCCTAGTTTGGCAGCTAATTCGAGCATCATGTGATTGCGAAAATGCGATCCATGATCTGTGACTATAGCCTGTGGTACGCCGAATCTGGCAACTACATGATTGAAAAAGAAAAGGGCAGCTGTTTCACCAGTATTATCTAATGTAGGCATCGCCTCGGCCCATTTGGTAAAATAGTCAACTGCGACTATGATATACCCATGCCCCCCGATCGAGGTGGGGTTACATGTCATGAAATTGATGCCCCATTTGGCGAACGGCCCAACAACAACTATTGGCTGTAGAGGTGCGGGTGGTCTTCTGGTTTTGCTATCAAAAATTTGACAAGCATGGCAACTTCTGACTGCGGTTATGCAATCTTTCAACATTGTTGGCCAGAAGTATCCTGCTCGTAAGATTTTTTGTGCTGTAGCATATCCAGATTGATGCCCCCCACAGGCCCCTGAATGACACTCATTCAGGGCTTTTTTGGCCTCCTCATGGGTGAGGCACCTTCTCAGAACTGTATCGATACCACGACGGTAAAGTGTATCACCAACGATCATGTAGTCTTTTGCTTGGTATCGAATACGTTTTTGTTCAGAGTGAGAGTGTTAGGCCTAAACTTTTGGGTTTGGAGATAAATTATTATATCTCCATACCACTCATTGCTTGTAGATATCAGAAACAAATTTTCATCCACGATTGATTCTTCGGATGTTTCATCGTTCGACGACGATGGGAGATCACATAATAATTCTGCAAAAACTAGAGCTTTCTTTGACTTGGATTTTACGAATTCCAGATCAAACTCTTGAAGGATCGCTATCCATTTCGAATATTTGCCCCCCAGCAACTGTCGCGACAATATATAAGTCATGGGGTTGCAATCAGACAGAATGGTAGTTTTCCGAAAGAGGACATAGTGTCGAAATCTTTGTATCGCTTGAACAGCTGCAAGCGCCAGTTTTTCAACGTAAGAATATTTTCTTTCTGTATCATTTAAGTTCTTACTTAAATAATATATAGGATGTTCAATTCCATCGACTTCTTGAACTAAAACCATTGCGGTGGTTGTATTTGTTGCAGCCAGATACAGGTTAAAATCTCTTTGATAATCAGGGGCATACATTAATGATGCTTTTATTACGGAACCTTTCAAAGCATCAAAGGAAGCTTGCGCAACCTGATCCCATACAAAGGGTACCTCCTTTTTCAAAAGACGTGTATAACCTTTAGCAAGTTCGGCGTAATTTGGAATGAACCTCCTCAGAAAGTTTGCTTTCCCTTGGAGTTTCTGAATCTAAAGCAAATTTGAAGGTGGAGGCAAATTTATGATTGCCTGGACCTTGCACGGGTCGAGACGAAGCCCATCCTTGGAGACTACAAAGCCAAGTAAACGACCAGAACTGACGCAAAATACACATTTGTGTGGATTGAGTCATATCTTGTAGTGTCGGCAACGTAGAAATATCGCTCTTAAATGCTGCGGATGATCAGTCCGCTTTCGCGAATGAGCCGGAAGGTCGTCGAGGTATGGTTGAACGATGTTTTTGATGTCATGGAAGGCATAATTCATTGCCCTCTGAAACGTCGCTCCCGCGTTCTTTAAACCAAAGGGTAATTTTCGATATGCGAATGTGCCCCACAGACAAATGAATGCAGTCTTTGACTGGTCCTGTGGGCGGATATTTATTTGATTATACCCGGAAAATCCATCCATGAATGAAAAGATTTCGCATCCAGCGCATTCATCAATTATCTGGTCGATGAAGGGTGTAGGGTAGTTGTCTTTTGGACAAGCTTGATTTACATCCCTATAATCGACACACACTCTAATTGTCCCTTGTTTCTTCATAACAGGGACAATATTGGATACCCAATCGGTCAAAGGAACCGGGTAGATAAAACCAGCATGGAGAAGTTTTTCAACTTCTGCCTTAATGGCAGCGGCTTTCTTGGGGTGCACCTGCCGTAGCCGTTGTCTTACCGGTTTGACATCTGGATACATCTTAATTTCGTGTTCAACGATACTCGAGTCAATGCCTGGCATTTCATCATATGACCAAGCAAAGACATCTCTGAATTCGCGAAAAAGAGCATTATATATTTCTAGTTCTGAAGGAGAACAACATTTGCCAACATAAATATTCTCTACAACATTTGTTTTGGTCGAGATGTTTATGGCGATAGTCTCTTCAATGTTGGATAAGTTTCACTCGGAATCCACCGTATTTATAGTATTTGATAGGAATTCAAAAACTGAAGGATGATAAAGGTCATCTTGAGTATCTTCTTCATAATCCGGAAGAAGGGAACGATGGTGGCAATCACTCCATGGTGCCCCTTCAATCAACATTGATTGTACAATTCCTTTGTCGGTTCCGTGCACTCGCGACCAAGGATCTGAAGGGGTACCATATTCTCTAGACCTATCTACCCAAACGCTTGATGAGCGTTGATTCGGGTTTGCCTCCCATGCTAGGAACATTGATTGCTATAATATTTCTATTGGGCTTGGGGGCAAAACCATTGCATGATCCATGTTGATATCGTTTTTTGAGATCTTTGTGGAAGATATCATATTGCAGGTTCCTATCGATGCTACTTCCGCCAGATTGATTGGAGGTGGAAGAGCGAAAGTTCCCATTAGTATAGGATCTTTTAGTAGGCCTACTCCGATATTCTGAAGTGAATGGGGGCTTCCATGGATCATGGGAATGCTTCCTGTAACTTGAGAACCATTGGGGAGGAAGTTTTGTTGATCGACGATTGTAATCCCTCCTTGAAAAGGAAATGCAATCTTTCTAAAATAGGTCGACACAACAGCTGCCATGGCATATATCCATGGTCTTCCTAGTAGGATGTTGTAATTAAGATTCCCATCAATGACTTCAACATCTATTTCTACCGTTTTTTCCCCTAGTTCAACTTTCAAGTTATTTAGGATACGATATGGGGTATAGGTCCTTCCGTCGAATGCTTTTAATGTCGTCGAAGATCGCGACAAGGTTGGAGATCCTAAAGTTTTCCAGCAACTCATCGACATAATGCATGTGGATGCCCCCTCATCAATAATTGTTCGATGGACAGTTTTTTTGAGGGCTTTCACTTGAATAAGGAAAGCTAGTTGGGCTGGTAACTGAGGATCATATCCTTTGTGGTTGAAGGATACAAGATTGGAATCCTTTGGGTCAACCCCACCAATGGCTGATAACAAAGCCTGCCTTTGGGATGGGCAATTTTGAAGTACTTCAAGAGTCGACATAGCGGACGGCGATTGGGCCAAATCTTCCACTATATTATAATGCTGCGCCGCTCTAGCGCGGGGATTAAACGTCGACTTGTGTACTACTCCCTTTGGCGGTTTTATTGTTAATTCAGGAATGATGGGTGGTACAACTTCTGTCGAAGTTGTTGTCGAACTACTTGGTTGATCTTTATCCTTGTTGTTCGACAGTTGTGGATTCCCGTAATCTTTGTTCCTTGTCGAAATCAAAGCATCATTTTGCTGTTTTGAAACCGACAACATTAGCACTTGAGACGGGGAAGCATTTCCACTATCAACCAGATTTGTTCCTGGATTTGGAAACGGATCAGTTAACACTGCTGAGGTTTTCGAACTCTTAAAGAATTTCTTAAGTTCAGCTTTGTATGGACATTCTGCGGTCCAATGATCCTCATCACATATATAGCATGGATTTTTTGGTTTCCTATTTCCAGGAGGGTTTGAAGAAGGTTTTTCAGGAGATGACTCATCCTGTTTCTTCTTCTTCCCTTTGCCTTGTTTCTTCTTGCTTCCTGGTTGTTTGGTTTCTTTGCCCTTATCTGTCGATACGGCATTTACTTCCGAAGCAAGAAGTTCGTCTTTTGCATTTGATCTGAAATCTTACAGGCCTTATTAGATGTAGCCTTTGTCGATTTCGTGTCTGTTTTGCCAATCACGCCATCGCCGGCGTGAGAGTCATTGTTCGATTTAGGAGGAGGAGGAATTGAGAATTCCGGTCTAGGGGCGTCAGGTATTTTGTCTTAGAGCGTGCCAGACTGAGTATAGATCAAGTCCAGATATTGCGCACGAGCTATAACTTTCTCTTCTGTTACGACTCCCCCCTTTGCCACATCTTCCGTAATGGAAGGTAGTAATGACTTGATAAACCATTCAGCTAATAGCTGATCGGGAACGTACGTTTTTACCATCCTACAACGACGTCGCCACTCATGTATATGATCAGTTATGTGAGTGGCTGTTGTCTGTTTGAAGTTGGTAAGAAGTTCTGTTCCTGTTTCATACCTTATCGGTAATTGAAAATGGGTTAAAAAAGTCGTGGCTAAGGTACTGAAGTTGTCGAACGAAGCTCTAGGCAATTCAATATACCATTTTGCCGCTGGACCCGTTAACATCCTCTGGAAGAGGCGAAGCCTTATCGAATCATCGTTTAGGGTGTTTGATGAACACCATAGATGAAATGTCATCACGTGATTCGATGGATCTTCGCCCGGATTTCCATTAAATTTAGGAATATCTGATGGAAGTTTATGACGGATCGCTGGCCACCAAGGGGCGTAAGCAATTGGATCATTTGTTAACCGGTTTAAATCAGGTAACTCTAAAGTTGCCACGAATGGTAACTGCTGATTCAGATTAGTTGAAGCATACCCAGGGTAAGATGGGATTGCCTGAGCAGTTGGTCTTTGCATGCCAGCATAATGCATTTGATGCTGGTATGACTGATACGGTTGGTGGACATGACCATTGTAAAATGGTTGATTTTGACCGTTTTGAATGTACGGCTGTCCACTGTTCGCAAAGATTTGCTGCTCAGAACCTTGGTATACTTGTTGGAATTGTGGTTGTTGGTATTGCACCAGCCATGGTTGAGAAGCCATGTGCTGTTGCGCTATACTAACAGTTGGACCAAGGTGTGGGGTAATTGTACCCGTCTGGACCTGTGTCGCCCCACTAGTTGGCGATTGTGGTTGAGTCACAGGGTCAAGGGGCTGTTGCATTACAACCTGAGAAATCTGAGGTTGACATACAACAGGCAGCGTTTGAACTTGTGACACTGTCACAATAGCTGGTGTAGTCGGGATATTCGACATAGGTACACATTGTTGCATTGAATACACAACCCTTGGTTGTTGAGGTAGTATAGGTACCCAACCACTTGAGGTAATTCCGGTATAACCTGAATATTGTTGTGAACTCCCGTATGGATATCCTCCCAGAGGGGATAATGATAGGGCATACTGCCCCCCATACGGTGGTAATCCAGAACTCAAGGGAATTGTTTGCCCTTGGGGACTAGATTGCCCAAATTGACCTCCAGATGGATCAATTTGTTGAGACTCAACATAAGAGTTGCCGGATATTATTCCGGAGGAACAAACAGGAACAGACCATACTGTCGAAATAGCCCCTGAGTGGGCTCCTTCTAGCGGTTGAGAGCTAGTTGGGACAGATGGTATGCCGACGAACATTGTTGGAGTGACGGCAGGGAGTTCTGCTGTCGCTGTGTCAGACGACACAGTCCTAGATGTTGACGGTTGTTCAGACATTTGGAGTCTATCCAAAAGATTACCTAGCGATTCTACAGGAACTTCCACTGGTGGTAGACCAACTTCTGATGAAGAAGGAAATAGAGTGACCCCGACTCCAAAGTGCGTTGGAGTACTTGTTTGAGGATCTTCTACAATTTCTTCAATCGCAATCAGACCAGGTGGAAGGGGAAGACCGTCAGGTCCGTAAAATATTTCTGGTGCCGAAGAAGGGGTGGAATCGACAGCGACAAATGTTTGAAGAGCAAGACTCTCTGAACCGGTTGTAGATGGAACTGGTTCGGTAACACAAGTGTTTACTCTCAGGCTAGGATCAGTATCACTATCCCTCTGTGGCTGTTGAAATTCTTTTGTAGAGGCAGGGTTTCCAGAAATGTTTGGAGTAACCGGAATCTCGGATGTTGTTGGAACACTTGTTCTAGGAGATTTCGAACCGGTTAAACGAGTTCGCTTTGTCCGTACTGGTTTCGATTCCGGAGACAAAGACGGTTGACTCGTAAGCCTCCGCGAACGACGGGGTTTCAATTGACTTTCTTCCACGATTGCAGATTACTCGATCAACTAAAATAAAAATGGGAAGTATGTTTCCGAATTAAATGAATTTTAGACGCTTTAGACACAACTTGTTTTTTCAGTTTTTAAGAGTCGAGAAAAAACAAAAGATGACTCTAGTCTCCTTCGATTTTTAATGAGCCTGAAGTGACAAGTGCTCAGATGGACCTTTTCCGTTAAGGAGTCTGAAAAGGAACGAAAGGGACTGCTCTGGAGATCTAGGTAGAGGGAGTACCAAACCAATCACAAAACTGCAGAATACGTTCTACGGTATGGCAGTCAATCTTCCCGAATGTTGTGTTCGGTGCATTGCGATCAGTAGGGCGGCCGACACGGCTTCCTACGGATAAAAGGTTTTAAGCCTATAGGGGTCTCCCAATATATACTCGACGGTACGTGGGAGCACAAGTCCATACTGGCACTTATCGTCTCACAGTGGAGGAATCACCCAACCATCAGTGAGGACAACAGTTACCAGGCTTTACGACGCCGGAACACGTCTCTAGCCTAGACCTCTATGTTGTGCGTTAAGTTCCAATGCGTTGTTAGATTCATTCAATTTATTTTAAGTTGATCTTTCTTAGAAGTTTGCCTTTTGGGTTCACCACGAGATGTAGATGTAATTCCTAAATGCAATCTAAAGATGATAAGCAAGTCTTTTATCTCTTTTCAACAATGAAAATCCTAGCTACAGAGGGAAAAGAAAGACACAATCTTTTCTCAAAGAGCAAAGAGCACACTGTAAATGAACTTTTCCTAAATCAAGCCATACAAACCATCAATATGCAAATGCACATATGCATGTATTTGTTTTCACTTTCTTAATATTGATACCTAAAAGGAAAGTTGATGTACAAATCTGAATTTGCTTTCAAGTGAAAAACACAAACAAGCTTCTTTTCGAAATCAAAAGGTAGAGAAGATTACGACACTTTATGATTTTGAAATAAACACTCGTTTCGACACTAGAAAGTGACAAATTCAAACCAAAGGTAAAAGTAAAAGTATAATCAACTGTCAACAGCAAACAAACTTTCTCCTAAGATCAAAATCGACACTTACGACAGATCTAAATCCAAGGACGACAGTATGACTATTCTACTTTTTCAATGGAAAACTGTAAATGATGTAACAAACACACAAAGAACATCTACAGTCTTTTTGTACAAAGGAGGCGGAATTAAGGCAAAGAAAAGGAGTTTTCAGACAGGTACACACACTAATCACAGGCTGCAAAAATAAGAGACAAAACTGGACAAAATGAAGCAAAGAACCTCAGCTGCACAGGGCAAAGGCTGATCAGCGCACCTGTTGCACAGAGAAACTGAATTGCAGCGTAGGTAGCCCTCTCGGAACCTACGTTGAAATGCAGAACCTCTTCACAGAGCCTGCTTTGGGGCAGAAACGAGACTTCTATCCGGGTTCTGGGTCACGGTTTGCAGTTTAATCTATGGTTTTTGGCCGAGTAAAAGCAATCAGTAAGGTACAATCAGAGGGATGATTTAAAGGAGGACTAAGAGCTATCACAAAGGGTAATCAGATCATTTGTGAATCAGCTGTTCAAATCATAAACAAATCCAGTGAGTGGATTGAAGTAGCAGGTGTCTACTTTGCATTTGATAATGGCAAATGCAGTTCGATTGCTACTTCTGTGTTTATGAAACAAACAACAAGAGAAACACAAACAAACTAACTAGACACGTTCCCCAGTGGAGTCGCCATTTTGTTGTTGGGAAAAGTGTCTACTCAGAACGCCCCTATCCCACTAAGGTGTGACAGTGCCTTAGCAACAAACAAGGAAAACTACTTTCGTATTCTTCTTTATGAACTGTAAATGAAGAGGAATAGGATGAACTAACCTGTGTCTTGCGCTAGTCCTTTGATCCAATCTCTCTTCTCTTTGACAGCTTCCAGCTACCTGCTCCTTCACTTGCCCAGCTTCACCAAGTTCCTGCAAGATCACAGAAGAGGAAAACTACACAAAGACATGGATTTACATTCATAAATAGCTTAGGATCATATTTAAGCTAAACATGCAAATATAACAAAACATCATTGATACACAAGCATGTAGGAGAAACTCAAATAGTTTTATTGATGTAACAAGAAAGTCCAGGAGGAGTTACAACCGATGATTCCTGATCCAGCATCAACCCCCCAGCAAAGGAATCCCCTCTTGACCTCCAACAAAGCATAAATCACCCAATACACTGATCTCTATCTCAAAACCAACAGCAATTCTCTGCAAAGTACAAAATTCCAGCCTCCGGATCTCTGGGATGAGGGATCCATATATAGATGTATGCAAAGAGGATGAGTCAGCTTATGATTTGACTTGTGGCTTCTCTCTGTCAGTTCTTGCTTCCACTTGGAGACTGAGAGCCTCTTACTCATCCTTGGTCGAACTCAGTGAGGCAAGTGTCATTGGGGAAGATTCTGGAAGCTTCCATTGTCTGTCCACCTCGCGGAATGACACTGCCATTTGTCATTTCCCGCTCAGCGCACCCTGGTAGTGCATTTAGGTGCATTCCAATGCACCTAGCTAGTGTACTGGGGTGCTATGCAATGCAGCTGGCTAGTGGAGCAGCTGAAATGATCTTGATTTGACTGATTCTGAGCAGTTTCTGGTGGAGAACTTCTGAGAGAAGCTGTAGTTTGTTGACCTTGTTCCTTTAGTGGCAGGAAAAACACTTTTAGGGACTTAGGATCCCTTGGTTTATGGACATTTCATGCTTAGAGCTGTAAGGCACAAAAATGTCTATAACAGGCTACTTTGTGTCTTTTATTAACAACCACTGTTATTTTCTAGAATTCTAAATAAGCTCATTGTTGGTGTGGTGCTTATTTATCCATGTTAATAAGTGGCAATTGGAATTTATTATGTATGTATTAAGGCCATGACAAGTTAGATTCATATTTCTAGCATATTTGGTCTCTTTGGGTTGACAAAAACTTCAAATTCATAATTATGTGCATGATATTCCCTTGAATAGTAGATGCATACAAGAGAGAATAATTTATGGCTGAGAGATGAATATTAGTGGAATTATAATAGTTCATTAATAGAAAATTATGCATATAATTACATAATTATAGTGTTTATGATTGTTGGATTCATATTCTAAGTTCTCTTGGAGCCATGATGATCCAGGAGGATCCTGAAGTACAAGTGGCCTTGAAAATAGATCAAAATTAAAGTTTTCATATGGAAGCGAAACTAAGGCCAGATTGTGGTGCTCATCGCCCTGATTCTAATGGTGTGAATGACACTGAAATATGAGTTCATATGGTCAAGTTATGTCTGGTCAAAGTTTTGGTCAATGTTGGACAAGTGGTAGACTGAAGGAGGAAACAAATTTATTTTGACATTGTGCACAAAATTTAGACACTAGAATGGGAAAATTTGTAGGATGTTTAATTTTTCTGATATCCCTTATTTTTCAGTCAACAGTTTTTAACCAATGGGGCTATATATATAAAATAAAATAAAAATATAAAAAATGGTTGGCGGGCCACCAACCTCGCCAACCAACCACATATATAAATATATAATACAAGTTGGTGGGCTTCCAAACCCTGCCATCGCACACCCCACATCATATAAAAAAATGATTGTGGGGTGAGCCACCACTGGCAAACCCACCAACCAAGCAACAATGTTAACAAACGCAGAACGTTACAATCAGCAAACTATATGTGACTGCTAGAAAATTTTAACCACCAACCCAATTAATAACACAAGTTCCAAAATTCAATGCGGAAAAACTTTAACGGGTCCACAGTTGAACTAAATGCGTTTCGAAACTAGAACCACCGCTGGGCTAGGTGACTCCACCACCAACGAGGTACAACTTCTTCTTTGGTGGCTTCACTACCCAAACATTATAGAAACCTTCTCGTTCAGTTGACCATGCAGCGAAGTGGGTGTGGAGGTCAGAAACTAGAGCTGTGAAACCACGAACCGGGTGGAACACGAAGTAGGCCCAAGTTGGAACCCTCAACACTCCTCTGTGCCCTTTTATTCTTAAACACTGAGAGGTGCTTGATTAAAATTTCACTCTGATAGTGAAAGCTCAAAATGGCTACCAACATCTCAGTTGATGGTACCAGTGGTTTCCAATAAAACATACACCTTATCCATCCTCTACCTCTTGCTCTATCTAGTTTCCATGGGGATTTTCTTCTTGGTTTCCTTTGTTTTATTTGACCCTTTTGAACTTGTAGTTTTATCCCTGTTAATGATTAGGTATTTTAGTGGAATATTATCCATGTCTATGACTTCTTTGGCAAGGTTAGCGTTTTGTTTCAACTTTAATTTAGTATCAATTTGTTCAAGGGGATGGTGTGAGATTGTTTACCTCCTTTGAACATCTGAAACACGGTGGGTTCTCGTTCAGGCTCAACCCTCTTTCCTTTGGTTTTCTCTGGTAGCTAGATTTCTCTAGGGGAACCTTCAGTAGGTGGCTTTTCAACATGAGGGGAATTCCTAGTAAGATGTAAATTTGTAGTAGTAGGGTTCATAGTTGATTTTATTTTTCATCACTACTTCTTGAATAAACCTTAGGTATTTTAGGAACATAAGGTGAGAGTTGGTATTCCTTCTTTTGACTTTCGATTTGCACAGTAGGGGTGCCCTGACAGGAGGTTCCTTCTTGAGGGTTCTTGATTTGTTTGGTACCCTTTTTCCTTTTTTCCTTTGATCCAAATAGATATTGGTGGCCACCTGCCTATTCCACTTGGACCCCCACCATTGTTTCTTTCACTTTACAGTTTCCTTATTTGTAGCAAAATTTACTATTTTTGGTTGTTTTTGAGGTCATGAACTTCCGGAGCTGTTTTGAGGCCCAATGATCTGAATGTCACTTGTGAGTGATATCAGTTAACTAATTAATGAATGAAGGTATTACAAACTCATGGGTTGATGTGTGTCTATGTTATCTTGGGCATCGGATTGATAAGATTGCAAAATACACAGACACTAGAAAATAGTAAGAGAAACACAGTAAGCAAATACAAAAACACAACAACTTAATAAGGAGTTCACCCAATCCTCCTACGCTACATCTCTGATCCAGCTTTTAGTGTTGGCCTTTTTTATTGTGTCTTTAAGCAGAGTTTTTACAATGAGGAGCTCAATTTGTGTCTCCTGAAATAGATGATGCTTATTAGGGTGGTTCTTGGATTCCCCAAGCCACTAGAGTGCATAGACTCCCCCTTACCATGTCTCGACCTCAACTAGTCTTGATGGGATGAGTCCAATTTGGTATTCAGTTCTTGATAGGTATCCTCTAAGGGATTGCTTGAACCTCTCAAGCCTGGTTCTTTCTGCTCGATGTTGCCTTAGCTCTGCAGGTTAGCTCGACATCTCTGTGTTCTCTACTTCTTGCTTCACTCTCTATTCTGTCTCTCTATCTCATTGTCTTCCTTCATCTCTGCTTTTGTTCTCTGTTTGTTCATAGCTTAAAGCCAATCCAACCCTTGACTATTTGCTTCCTCTTTTGTCTCTTCGGATCACCTACTACTGTCTCCTTGGAATTCCCTGTCTCTGCGTCATCACCACTGTGTAACATTTGATTGGGAGGTGGCCACTTGTCCTCTCACGTACTGAGCACCAGCTCTTCCTCAACGGTTCGTTATTTTAGTTACTTTGTGAAATGATTCATCTGCTAGCTTAGTGGTAAAATCAGAATTCAACCCTTTATATTCCATAGCTTAATTCTCCCTCTGAATCCAGTTTCCCACCAGTCGCAATCTCCACCGTTAGATCTAGGGCCTCCATATCCTACGATTATCGCTCTTATCGTGTAGTTGACTTGCTCGAATGTTAGCTTGCGATGAGAGCGGTTTTCTCTCTCATCCGCTGGACACATGTCATTCAACGTATGGAATTGCTTGTTCCCCTTCCAAATCTGCTTACCACCCGAAACGCCTCCGATATTCCGTTGGTTTTGCAGCGCAAGACCCACCTTCAGTTTTAGTGCTTTTCCCATGGTTTTTTTGGTTTCCTTGTGGCCAAGGGCTCGGATCTTTTCCTTCTCGCTAATAGCGCATTAGAAAGAGCCTCCATTTTCTGATATGAGCCTCCTAACGACCATTTTTGCACCATGCATAGTCCCGATGGGCCAACAGTCATCGCGCTTTGATCGAAGGTCCTTGTTACTCTATGCTAGCTGCAAACTACCATTATCCAGAGGTTATTTCTAATAGCTTGTTGTTTTACAATATTTTTGAAGTCTGTCATGATTTGATATAATCATAGAACTCTAATAATTTTCACGAATCCAATTTAGATCACAGCCTTCCAACTGAAAAAGCTTTTGGACCACCAAAAGTTAGTTTCTAAGTATCGACTAAGTGAGGGTACAATGGTCTCACTTGTCCAATCTCCATCCATTTTGCACTGCTTGGCTTTGAACCCTTGAGTCCAATTCTGAGGTAATCAACATCTTCCCTGCGCGTCGTTCTCACCTTCCTATCTAGAACTTTGTCTTCCTTTAATTCATTAAGATATTCAGGTAACAGGACAACAATAGAAGGTAGTTGACTCTGTTCTTCGGGATCCTCAATTAGTGAAGGTTCGAACAATCTCAAGCTATCTGCATTTACGACTGAGTAGATGTGCATGTAAGTTGGTAGATCAAGGCGAAAATCATTCTCACCGATTTTCTCAAGTATCTTGAAAGGTCCATACCTTATAGGCTTTAGCTTTTTACCTTCAGCTTGCATCCTGTCCTTGCTGATATACATCCAGACTTGATCACCAACTTGGAGACTATGCTCCATCTGATGCTTGTCATGCCTTGCCTTGTATTTGTCCTAGCTCTTTTCTAGTTGTTCGTGTACTACCTAGTGAATCTCTTGGATTTGTTCAATGAACCTAGTTGCCCTGTCCACACCGTTGTGTCCCTCAACTATTGTGTCCTGACCAAAGACAAAATCCAAAGGAGACCTCGGTGTGAAACCAAAACAGGTCTGAAAAGGAGATCTATGTGTAGAAGAATGTTTGGCTCGGTTGTAAGCATGCTGCACATAATACAAATGTTCATCCCAAAGCTTAGGATGCTTGCTGCAATATCCCCTGAGTAACTGGATCACTGTCCTGTTGACTACTTCTGTCTGGCCATCGGTTTGTGGATGAAAAGCAATGCTTTTCTTCAATTTGTTGTCCATCAGTTCTCACAGACTTGACCAAAACTTCCCCACAAATCGGGTTTCTCGATCAGATATAATGAAAGTGGGTAATCCAAAATGAACCCATACATGTTGAAAGAACAGTTTGGCAGTTTGTTCAGCTGTAATCTATTTATTACAAGGTATCAAAATACACATTTTTCTGAACCTATCGACAATAACATACAGATAATCATGACCTTTCCTATATTTAGGCAGTCCTCCAACAAAATCCATGGAAACACTTTCCCAAGGATGAGAAGGAACTAGTAATGGAGTGTACAAGCCTAGTTTTCTATTGTTGGGCTTGCTTTTTGCATACATAGTACACCCTCTTACATATCTAGAAACTGTCTCATTCATTTTTGGCCAATAACAAAATCTTTGTAGCTATGAAACTGTTTTACTTACCGCAAAGTGACCTGATATTAGAGAAGTGTGTGCTTCACGAATTATCTTTACTCTTTTAGTTTGTGGAATGCATAACTTCCCACAACGATAAAGGAGTCAGTCCTTTACATCATAATCCAATTCTTCTATTCGTTTGCCTTGACTTAAAGTTGCATATACATCTTTAAAGTATATATCTTGAGAATATTGTTCAATGTAACTCTCATGTAACACAGAATTATGCTTAAGTATAGTAGATGCATTTATAATGGGTCTAGATAACATATCTGCAACTTTATTATGTATGCCCTTTTTATATCTGATGACTAAATGAAAGTGTTGTAGAAAACCCATCCATCTATAGTGTCTTGATTGCTGCAACTTAGTTTGGGAGTGTAGATATTGAAGTGGTTGATGTTCAGTATGTGTTACTGTCTCTTTCGACATTAAGTAATGTTTCCACTTTTCCACGCTCTGTACTAATGCATGCAATTCTTTATCATATATAGGATAGTTAACTACTGTAGAATTAAATGTCTTAGAATGATAACATATGGGTTTACCGTGCTATGTCAACACTGCTCCCATGGCATAGTCAATGGCATCCGTTTGGATCTCAAATGGTCTTTGAAGATGAGGCAGTGCTAGTACTGGTGTTGTACTAATCTTTTCTTTCAAGGTGTCAAAGGCTTTCTGTTGTTTGCCTCCCCACTGAAACACCTTGTTCAATCCTGTTAAAGCATATAAGGGAGCTGCAATTACTGCCACCTTAGAGGGATCTATCTTCAATTCACCAACCCCTACTATATGTCCCAAATAATTCAAAGATGTTTTTCCAAATTCACATTTTGAGAGTTTAACATAAAGTTTTTCTCTTTTCAAAACATCTAGTGTCTACTTAACATGCTTTAAATGTTCTTCCCATGTTTCGCTAAATATTAGAATGTCATCTAGATACACAATAACAAAATCATCAAGAAAAGGTCTATGTACATCATTCCTTAATCTCATGAAAGTAGCAGGAGCATTAGTTAAGGCAAAAGGCATAACCAGCCACTGATACAATCCCTTCTTTGTCGTGAAAGTAGTCTTCCATGCATCTTGTTTTACAAATCTGACCTGATGATATCCACTATGCAAGTCTAACTTGGAAAAATAAACAGCTTCTTTCAATTGATCCAAAATATCATCTATGCGAGGAAGGGGATAACAATTTTTGGTTGTTATCTTATTCAGTGCTCAGAAATCAATGCACATTCGACATGAGCCATCTTTCTTTCTCACCAAAAGGATTGGTTACCCACATGGTGATGTGGTAGGTCTGATGAACCCCTTCTCGAGCAACTCCTTCACCTGCTTCTTGATTTTTTCATTCTCTAAAGTGGACAACCTGTACATTCCAATGTTAGACAATGGAGCATCTTGCTGCAAATTAATTTCATGCACTATTTCCTTTTTGGCTGGCAAACCTTTAGGTTCTTGAAACGAGATATCACACTCTAAAACAACGTTTTCTAAATCAGCTTGCTTTTTAGCATCACAGACCTCAAATACATTGGTTTTATCAGGTTTCTTTTGCTTTACAACCATCAGTAAAAACTATTTGCATGAATTTATCATTTGTTTCATCTACCCTAAGTTTATGAGAGTATAATTATTCTTGAGCTGACGAGCTCTTACAAAGTATTCGATTCCATCTTTAACAAGGAGATACTTGTTCTCAACTCTATAGAAAATAGCTTTTCTATCATACAAGTTAGTTCTTCCTAAAACAATTCCACATATATCCAAAGGAATTATGTCTAACTCAACCTAATCTACAAACGTTGACCCAAAACAAAACATGAATTTGCATTATCTAGTCACTTGTAGTTGTGCTTTATCATTTAACCATCCTAATGGGTATGGTTTCTTGTGAGGTGTAGTCGGTAATCCCAATTTCTTTACAATTGCTTCATAACTTAAATTTACTTGTGAACCACTATCAAACAAAGTATCAATCATTTGATGTTTGGAAATAACTCGAATATGGAAAAGCTCATGTCTTTTTCTCTCATTTTCTTCATCAATAGTGGATTGTGCAGAATTACTAGTAGATGCTACAGAATTCTTACCTTTTATACCTGTGGCTACAATGGTTGTTTCATCTCCTGAGTCCGACCCCAAATCTTTCTGAATAGCTGCAACAATCTTCTTCTTTTTTCCCTCGAAATTCTTAGGTCTCAACTCTGGACGCAGAATCCAACAGTTCTCATCATCATGCCCATCCTTCTTACAATGAGTGCATGAAGCCTTGCTTTTCTGTGCAGTATTGGCCTTCCTTGCTTTCCATTTCTATTTTCTTTTCTCCTTATTCTTGCTTGCAGTGGGTTGGGATGATCCCCCAACTTCTGGATTTCCATTCCTTCCTCTAGCTTCTAGATGAGTAGCTTGAATAGATACCTCATCTATACTTGTGGGATTAAACATGAGGATAGTGTGCCTCATGTAGCTGTGTAGAAAACTGATGTACTTCAACAGAATCTCAGGTGAGTCTAATGAGATTCCTAGAATCAATGCTCTCTTCCTAAATTCTTGGGTGTAACCTTGTACACTTTTCCCTTTCAACTATTGAAGAGTTTTCTAGCTCATCATGGCTTGCTGCATATAGGCCAGTGGATAGAACTGCTTTTTGATTGCACAAACAAATTCACTCCAGACAGAAATAGTCTTACCATGTCTCTTCATGTCAGCTTGGGTCCTGCCTTCCCACCAAACCAAGACAGTGCCTCCAAGACATAGGCTTGCCAGATGAATCTTGCTCTTGTCTAAATCAATACTCTGCACCCTGCAATAAACATCAATTTGTCTAATCCAATTTTCCAGCTTTTCTGCATTCAACTCTCCATCATATATTGGTAAATCAAATTTAACATCTATTTTAATCAAAGATGTCTTCTCTTTATGTTCAGGGCTATTAGGAGGTGTGAGAAAGCTTTCTTCTTTTCCTTTTCCTTTTGAGTGGTCATGAAGGAGAGACTCATCTTCTCCTTTATCTTTTTTGGAGCCTGAATAATCTTCATCCTTATGTTTTCTAATGTCCTTATACATTTCCTCTACCATGGACATCATGGCTAGGAAACTATCTATGAATTGAGGGTTTGGACCCACATAACCTTCCTCCAACATTGTTTTCTGAGGATAGACTCTCCTAATTTTAGGATTAGTTTTGACTAACTCTCTTTCTCCTAATTTGAGCTTTGATATAGTTAGCATTCAACAGCTAAATCCAAAACAAGCTTGTCTAATTGATCTTAGTTAATTAATTAATGAATGAAGGTATTACATACTCATGTGTTAGTGTGTGTCTATGTTATCTTAGTGAATGGATCAATAAGATTGAAAAATACATAGACATTGGAAAACAATAAGAGACACACAGTAAGAAAATACAAAAACACAACAATTTAATAAGGGGTTCACCCAATCCTCTTGGGCTATGTCTCCAGTACAACTTTTAGTGGTGGCCTTTTTTATTGTGTCGTTAAGTAGAATGTTTACAATGAGAAGCTCAATTTGAGTCTCCTGAAACAAATGATGCTTAGTAGGGTGGTTCTTGGATTCCCCAAGCCACTAGAGTGCACAGACTCCCCCTTACTAAGTCTCGACTTCAACTGGTCTTAATGGGATGAGTCCAATTTGTTACTCAGTTCCTGACAGGTATCCTCTTATGGATTGCTTGAACCTCTCAAGCCTGGTTCTGTCTACTCGATTTTGCCTTAGCTCTGCAGGTTAGCTCAACTTCTCTGTTCTCTGCTTCTTGATTCACTCACTATTCTGTCTCTCTATCTCACTGTCTCGCTTCTTCTCTATTTTTTTTCTCTGTCTGTTCATGACTTAAAGCCAATCCATCCCTTGACTGCTCGCTTCCTCTTCCGTCTCTTCGAATCGCCTGCTGTTGTCCGCTTGGAATTCCCTTCCTCTATATCATCGCCACTATGTAACGTTTCACTTGGAGGTGGCCACTTGTCCTTTCACGCACTAAGCACCAGCTCTTCCTTGACAGTTCGTTATTTTGGTTACTTTGTGAAATGATTCGTCCGCCAGCTCAGTGGTCAAATCGGACTTCAAACCTTTATATGTCATAGCTTAATTCTCCCTCTGAATCCAGTTTCCCATTGGGCACAATCTCTATCATTAGATCTGGGGCCTCCAGATCCTACCGTTATCTCTCTTATCGCGCGGTTGACTTGCTCAAACATCAACCTGCGATGAGAGCAGTTTTCTCTCTCATCCATTGGACACGCATCATTCAACGTATGGAATCTCTCATTCCCCTACGAAATCTTCTTACCACCTGAAACACCTCGGCTATTTCGCCGGTTTTGGAGCGCGGGACACACCTTCGGTTTAGCGCTTTTCCCACAGTTTCTCTGGTTTCCTTGTGACCAAGCACTCGAGGCTTTTCCTTCTCGAGGGGTTTTTCCCAGCGAAGCACTTATCACGCATTAGAAATAGCCTCCGTTTTTTGATCTAAGCCTCCTAATGACCATTTTTGTGCCATGCACAGTCCCCATGGGCCAATAGTCAGCGCGCTTTGACTGAAGGTCCTCGTTGCACTGTGCTGGCTACAAACTACCATTATACAGAGGTTATCTCCGATAGCTCGTTGTTTTACAAGTTTTTTGAAGTTTTTCATGATTTGATACAGTCATAGAACTCTGATAATTTTCATGGATCCAATTCGGATCACCCAAAATGACATTTTTTGGTAAAACTGGGAGCAACATGGGTCTATAGATTGATGTTTCCCACTCAAAAGTTGTAATCCTTGGATAGCTCTTTCTAAAGGGGTATTTTGCATGTCAAACGAAGATTGTATGCCAAAAGTGATGACCCTGGGAAGTCGATGTACCAATTTACCCAAATGGGGCCCATAGTTTGGCACTTCATCTCCTAGGGTTAGGCTTTTGGATGTTTATGGTTTTCCATTATTTCTCAACAATAAATAGGCCTTCGAGCCTCATTGTAACACAGTTTAGAGGGATGTAGCTGCCACATCTCTTCTCAAAGATAAGCTACCATGGCTTGAGCTAGTTTATTTCCATTTATGTTTGTAAGCATATTTTAGTATTTTACATCATTGAAAGGAAGTATTATTTTTGTTACATCTTTAGATTTATGGTTATACCTGTAATTTGTTGTGTTCGTGTTTAAATCCAGATCAGTGGTATCAGAGTGGTCTACTCTTTCTTTGTTTTTCTTTGCATGTCCCCAACGAGGTCGAGATATAAGGAGTTAGAGCTTGAACTAGTCGAACCTTTGCAAGACTAGCCTCACAAATCTCGACAGCCTCCTATGGTAGATGAAAATAAAGATGAGGAAGTAGGAGATCCTATCAAAATATTGCTCGAAGAGGCCCTCGAGCAACAAAGGAACGTGATGATGGACAACTTTGCTTAGATCCTTTAGCGGCTACTTAGGGGCGACACATCTACTTCCAGTAGCTACTCTAGAAGTTTCAAACCCTTTGAGGTACAAGTTAACTTTTACATTACCATATTTGAGGGTCAGATAGATGCAGATGCTGCAAATAAATGGTTAATTCTGCTAGAAGGGTATTTTTCTATTCATGAATTTTACTGTTGGGAAAAGATTACTTTGGCTCTTCTCAAATCCACCCCCCACATCAAGGAGTGGAGGGAAACCTACTGCGAGTAGAAGGATGAAAGTACAACCTCACTGTTTTCAGCTGTACCCACATGGAATTCATTTCGGAATGCCATCAAGGAGTAGTACTACCTTGTCGAAAGCTATGAGGAAAAATACATAAAGTGGACCATGCTGCGACAGGGAAGGGACCAAGATGTACCGGGGTTTACAAATATTTTTCATACCCTTCACACAAAGTTGGATATCGAGGATTCTGAGTAGCATTTGGTACTCAAATACTGCGACTGCCTACAGAGGTACATCTAGGATGAGATGGAGTTCATTGACATCTCCTCACTCGGCATGATGTACTGTACATTGTCAAGATCGAGGATAAGTTTAAACAGAAGAAGTGAGACTTTGGATATGCGAATCTAAAGCAAGGGAAAGCTGCCCCCAAACCGCTGAACAAAGGGTAAAGCTAAGGCAGGGTGGCCTAGGACAACCCACCAAACCCACAAGCAAAGAGCAACACCACGAAGCCAAAGAAGGACATGGGGAGGTGGTGTGAGTTCCATAAGAGCTCCACTCACAACACAACTTAGTGTCGGGCCAAGAAGCCACTAGTGTCCAAGCTAAAGTCTTCAAAATCATATGCATGTTCCAACTCCGAGTCAGAACCTGACAAGGTGAATGACAAATGGAAGAATATTACCGATGTAGATCCCAACACCACCATTTCCACCACAAAGATCTAGATGGAGGAACTTGAAGATCCAGAGGAGGAGGAGAGCCTCTTCCACTCCCAAATGTGGGTAAAGGGTTCCCTGTTATAGTTCATTATCCACAGTGAGAGCCAAAAGAACCTCATTTCGGTAGAGGTCGTAAAGCAGCTAGGCTTACTGACCACAACACATCCACATTCGTACACCATTGGATGGCTTCACCAAGGATGGGATCTTCGCGTGAGCTATAGTGTCACCTTCCATACAACATCAAGCCCTTCACGGATGATGTATTATGTGACATTGCTCCCCTTGATGTTTTTGATGTATTATTAGGCCAACCATACTTCTGGAAGTGACATGTTGTGTATGAGTCAAGACCTCCTGTTGTTATTATTACTTTGGGAAATAAGTTGTATAGGATACCAAAGGTAGCACTGCCTACTGCCTTCTCTTTGGTTACTGCAAAACAATGCAGTAAGATCATTTCCAAAATCGGGAAATTTATTTTCCTCATGATACGCCCTTAGGGAAGGAAGAAGACAGTGGCCATGACCTCCAGACAGGACCCCTCTACATGACAAGAACAGATGGAAAAGGTCGTGGAGGAGTATGAGGACATCTTCACCTCCCCCATAAGTGTGCCTCTGCACTGTTAGGTCAAGAACTCCATCGATTTGACCCTAGGTGCACCACTGCACACTGGACCAATCTATCGGCACTCCATTCTAGAGAATAGCGAAATCAAGAGGCAGATTCAAGAACTGCTATATAAATGTCACATCCGTTCGACTTCATTACCTTGCGGGAGCTCGGTCATGTTGGTATAGAAGAAGGATGGAACTTGGAGACTCTGTATTGACTATCAGACACTAAACAATATCACTTTATGGGATAGGTACCCGATCCCATGAATTAATGACCTTCAGGACCAACTGAAGGGGGGAAAATATTTTAGCAAGATCGACTTGAAGTCGAGGTATCACCAGGTACCTATCGAACCCTCTGATGTGTGGAATACTACCTTCAAAGCCAAGGAGGGCCTTTTCAAATGGCTAGTTATGCCTTTCGGGTTGACGAATGCTCTTGCAGCCTTCATGACAATGATGGATGACATATTGCGTCTATTCACCAACTAATTTGTAGTGGTATACTTGAATGACATCCTGATCTTTAGCCAGACTTGGGAAGAGCACCTCCATCACATTCATCAGGTTCTCCAAACACTACAGCAACACACGCTATGTGCCAATTTGGAGAAATGCACT
Source organism: Pinus tabuliformis (assembly GCA_031772625.1). Taxonomy (NCBI): domain Eukaryota; kingdom Viridiplantae; phylum Streptophyta; class Pinopsida; order Pinales; family Pinaceae; genus Pinus; species Pinus tabuliformis. The sequence continues at coordinate 327,839,733 of CM062804.1, read as the reverse complement.
TTTGGCATGACCCAAGTTCAGTATCTGGGATACATTATTGATTAACCGGCGATGCATGTGGATCTAACCAAGGTCCAAGTCATTCGATATTGACTAGCACCAGCCACTCTGACAAAGCTCTGTAGCATTCTGGGCCTTGCCACTTTCTACTATAGGCTCGTATTGGGATTCTATCATATCACTTGACCCTTGAGTCAAGTCACCAAGGGAGGAGAGAAAGAAATTTTTTTTTTCTAAATCTCAACAGAAGGCATTCACATATTTGAAACATCACCTCTTCTCGGCACCAATGCTTGCATTACCAGACTTGCAACATCTATTTGAGATCGAGACAAATTCCTTTGACTATGCTATTGGGGAAGTCCTTACACAACATGGTAATCTAGTGTCATATCATAATGAGACACTTTCAGACACAGTCTGGAAGTATCCCACTTAAGACAAAGAGATCTATTCCATTATGAAGGTCCACTAAAAATGGAAGCATTACATTTTGGGGAAGGAAACAGTCATCCACATACACCACCGGCCCCTGCAGTTCATACAAATGCAAGAGAAGTTGCAGAATGATTGCCATCGGAAGTGGTCCACATACCTACAACAATTCCATTTGAATATAAAGTATAAGAAGGGTAGCACCAATAATGTTGCAGATTGCTTCAGCCAACCACCGATCATGGGGTTAACCACCGTGCTCAACTCTTGTGGGCACGAGACTTCTGATCGGCTGCTTCTCTACAAAAGTGACCCAAATTTTGGCCACATATACCAGACGCTCTTGGAGGGTCATCATGTTCCATATTTTCACCTCGAAGATGCCCTATTATGCCACCTGGGTCACCTTTGTGTTCCTTCAAGCAAGTGTGCTAAGATGATTTGGGAAGTGCACTATAATCGGGCTGGTGGGCATTTCGAGGTTGAGAAAATAGTGGCAGTACTGTAGAAGTATTTCTATTGGCCAAATCTTCGATAGGATGTCGGGAAGTACATCAGATCTTGCACTGCATGTGCCATTGCCAAACCAACCATCAAGAAGTAAGGCCTCTATACTTCGTTGCCTACCCCTAGTCGAACTTCAGAATCCATCTCCATGGATTACATGTTGGGCCTTCCTTCTACTAAGCATTGCAATGATTGTGTTTTTGTGGTCATCAATAGATTCTCGAAGATGGCCATTATGGTGGCCTGCAAGAAGAATATCATAGCAGAAGCCACTTCTAAACGCTTCTCTAAACAAATGTGAGTACACTTTGGGATCCCGCAGTCTATCATATCATATCGGGATAGTAGGTTCCTTAGTGCATTTTGGTCCAGTCTCTGGTTGATGCTGGACACCAACCTCACTAAGTCCACAACTTTCCATCCACAAACTGATGCCAAACAGAGGTCATTAACAGGATTATCATAGACATTTTGTGCATGTACAACTCAAAGCATCCATGCACATGGGATGAGAACCTCCCCTATGTCTACCACAACTATATCCACACTCTCCACATCTTGACTAGCCATAACCCCTTTCAGGTGAGCTTGGGATTCCAGCCACTATATCCCATTGATGTGGTCATGCCATTTGCAGCTACTCAGGAAGATTCAGCTCATGTCCAGTCCAAAATTGATAAGGAAAACAACTTCATTGAGCACATCCAACATATCTGCTAGCTGGTACACAACATTCTGGAGAATTCGAATGCCAAGTACAAGTAGTGACATAATCAACATCAGGTGCCACAAAAGTTTCAGATGGGCGACAAAGTCTGGTCACATCTTCAAAATGAACACCTTACTATAGACTATTGGAAACTCAAACCACTCTGATATGGTCCTTACACCATTACCAAGGTTGTGGGAGACAATGCATTTGAGCTTGAAACATTCCCCCATTCCTTGGCCTGCATCCAGTGTTCAATGTGGACCACCTTTGACGATACTTCCCACCATTGCTAGACACGTTAAACATTGTAAAACAACTCACATCTACGGAGTTAAAACTAGATTGCATGGAACAGGCTATGTACCAATCGGATTATGCACATGCAGATCAAGAACACCTAACAACAAACGATCCAACTATATCGAGTTGTCAAATCAGGCCAACTCCTTCACCAAGGCTAGTGGCTCACTAGGGACCAATTTCAGCAGAAGTTTCCTCATCTCATGAGGAACTCAACACAATAGGGACCATTGCTTCGTAAGGGGGGAGGAATAATCTAGGTGGATATTGGTGTCCATCTGCCTATTCCACTTGGACCCCCACGATTTTTTTCTTTCAGTTTTTTAGCTTCCTTATTTGTAGCACAATTTACTATTTTTCGTAGTTTTTCGGGTCCTCAACTTCCCAAGCTGTTTTGAGGCCCTAAACTATGTTTTTTGGGAAAACTAGGAGCAACATGGGTCTATAAATTGATGTTGCTCACTCAAAAGTTGTAATCCTCAGATAATTCTTTCTAACAAGGTATTGTGCACGTCAAACGAAGATCGTATGCCAAAATGACAACCCTGGGAAGCTGATGTACCAATTTACCCAAACTGGGCCGATAGTTTGGTGCTTCATCTCATAGAGTTAGGTTTTTGGATGTTTAGGTTTTTCCATTGTTTCTCAACAATAAATAGGCCTTCGAGCCTCACTGTAACATAGTTCAGAGGGACATAGCTGCCACATATCTTCCTAGAGACAAGCTACCATCGCCCGAGCTAGTTTATTTCCATTTCTGTTTGTAAGCATATTTCAGTATTTTACATCAATGAAAGGAAGTATTATTTCTATTGCATCTCTAGATTTATGGTTATATCTATAATTTGTTGCATTCCTATTTAAATCTGGATCATCCTTCCTCATTTAGAGTTAGGGGGTTATGGTTGAAACCCTCCTAGAACAAAAAATGGCTTCATGTTTTTCCAACCTTTCCCAACTCACATTCAATTAATAATTTAATTAATGCCTTGTGATAAATGAAGTGTAGAGATGGGTTTGTCCTAGACTGAACCCAAGAAGCCATATGCTTCACACTTTCTAATAAAAAATAACATGAATTCATACTCAATTGTCCTTCTAAGTGAGTTGCAAAAGGAAAATGATATAATTTTACCCGATTAAAATGCCCTTCACATGTGAAACACAACTGAGTAATTCACAACAGCCCATGACATTTATCTTCCAACCAATACCCTTGCACATGTTCCTTCCAATTCCTTTGTTTGAACTTGGCCATTAGGAAGAATGGGACATCAATCCCAGCTAAAACATGTATCCTAAAGAATCTTTCTCCATCTGTAGGCATAGTTGTGACCTTAGAAATCAACTCCCTATCACTTAGAATGAAATCCCTCCAACCTTTGATATGTTGACCATTGAAACCCAGGGAAAATGCTCGTACGGCCTCATTGTGGAAGTCGATGCGTCGTTTGAAAAATTCCTCCCATCTAGCCTCTTGAAACTACTACTGAATCTCTGGGTAGATCTCAAGAATATCGTGTCCTTTTGATTCATTTCTATTTAAACTCCCTCTTTTCCACATTATCTTTAGAGTCTAGCGATCATGTAGATGAGAGGACTGACATTCGATCCTATATTTCAGCCAAGTAGGTTTAATATAACGGTTTTCCAGTGTGTTGAAGCCCCGAAAATCGGGTCTACAACAAGGGGGATACCCACCGGGTCCAGACCTTGGTTAGAAACTCCTTTTTTGTTTGGTATAGTGGGTCTGACTGGGAATATGGGACCAGTTTCCCAATTTATGTGTGTGTGTGTTGAGAATTGATATTTCCTTGCTAATAATTTCTAAGTAAAATTCTTTTATTCTAAGTCTAATTTAACAACATGCAATTGTATTCTAATGAATAGAAATATCTAATTCTAAAACTAACCCGGGATTTAATCTTTCAGTTATGCGATCTAAAATAATTTCTAATGGCGATTGGTAATAAAGATCATTCAATTGCTATGAGAAAAGAATTCAATAAAGATAAATCGTTTCGTATAAAAAGTTAGACGAAACAATTGTGAAAAACATATCGCATAATAAGTCACTCATATATTAAGCATAAATAAATGGCTATCACCGTACAAAAGTGCCAAATGATAACTCAAGCATTCAAGCATTCATACATAAATAACTGAACATGAATATCACCTTAACGCATAAGCAGAAATTGTTAAGAGATAAAAATACCATTTATAACGAGTTCTACTCATGAGCTCCAACAATAATGATTTATCTCTTCTTAATTCAATATCTACTAAGAGTACAAAAGTGCAATTTCAGCAGCAGATATTAAACACAGATATCAATAAATCTTGTTCCATTCATTCATCAAAACCTCCTTGAAGGGTGAAGAAGTGCATGTTCTGAGGACAAGTTTTTGAAAAATTTCAGGACCTTTCTCTAAATGCATGAGAAGGGTTTAAATACTACTAGCTAAATCTAAAAATAGTTTATTACAAAAATATGGGAGGCAGTATAAATGACCGTCTTCATTTCAGGCAAAAATAAAGAAAAACTAAAACTAAAACTGAATCTAAAACTAAACCTGGAAATTAACTATCTATGTATATGTTCCTTGTAGTTGCAAGCATCCAACATTGGCTTGAGGGCAGTTTGTTGACCGACCTCCATCATTAGCTGTCCTGTGAAAATAGAATCTGCAAGTGTTGGCACCATCTTCTCGGAAGAGCTAGTGATACATTTGAGAGTCATGCATTGACTATGTGGTTTAACCAAGTACTGCCAGTAAGAATCCCAAATTAACTTGGTTAACCTTTTGATGGACTCTGCCCTTTCCTGAGCCTTTTGTCTCTAGTTTGTCTATAGATGCTGCACATTTGGTAGAACTTTACATACCACTTGAAGATATCCCTGATAAATACCACTGGTTTTTAGAGTTCGGGTTTTCCCTTTCACCTTTTTCACTTTTTCCTACAATTTTCTAGGCTTACAGGCAACTGAGTGATTACAGGCTTTCCTTCTCAAGAGGTTTTTCCTGGCGATACACGATTAGCGTTAGGCGCTAATTACACATCAGAAAATGCCTCCATTTCTTGATCCGGGCTTCCCTGGTGCTACCCTGGTGCTATTTCTTTTTCGCCTCTTGCACGCTTTTTGTTAGAGGATGTAGACCTTAGATTTTGTGGAAAGAATGACTCCATGAGTTCTTAGCTCTATGTCTTAAACTGTCGGTATGTTATCTCAGAACTATCCAGTACCCGTTTGACCATGTCTGTGTATGGAAGAATCTCGGGTCTCACTGCTATCCGGTGCAAGAACGAACATGCTAGTTCTATAATTGATGCCTCACACGACCTGCGTAAGTTTGTAGTGGCTATAATTTCCATTACTCTAGGATTCGCTTCCTAAAGTAGACTGTGCATGCCTTCCCAAGTAGTAAGGCGGGCATCTCTGTTACAGGTGGTATCTGTGTATAAGGGCATCATTTCTTTATCTTCAGAACTCAGAACTTTTCCCTTCTTTCCCATAATATTCTGAACACTGCTATGTATACCTCTCTACTCTTCACTCCTGTAATTTACAAAAGAGTAATGATAAAAAAAAGGTGACGTGAAAGCTTTAAATGCCAAAATCATATAAAATATATCACCTTACGTGAAATGGCCCTTCGATTAGATCAAAACCATATTTCATTAATGATTACCAACTAACTCATTAAATTAAAATTAATGTGCATAACTGGGCATCGATTTATGGAAAATCTTTTTCAAATGACGAGCCCTGTAGATCTACGATAAGGCAATTTTGCGATTTTCTTCGCAATATCATAGATCTGTTGCATGTGACAATCATTTATTACCATATGTTTTCTATGCAATGTGATTTGCAAGATGCACCATCGCATATAGGGTTTGAGGTATTTCACTTTAGGTGATACTTGAAGTACCTAAAAACTACAATGTGATGAATTGCTTTACTATGTGATCTCGCATCGCGATTTCGCAATATTAGGATACTGTTTGTAGGAAAGAATCTATTACCTTTTTGTGATGCGACACTTTTTATTGAGAGAATGGTTTTGTTAGAAGTTATCATAAAACTTAAGTCTTTTTAGATTTTAAGGTATTCTCCTAAGTTTATGATAGTAAGATTTATTCAAAAAGGGAATACAAGTCCTAATTTACTTTTTTAATTTTTTTGGATAAGGGTCCCCACTTATTTAATATTAGTGAGAAAACTAAATAAGAAGGGGGGGTTGTTACTGGCCACAAAAATTGGCGATTCACTTGGAAGAACCAGTTATCTCTGCATTTCTTTTGAATTTTCTAAACTTCCAAAATAGAAGGGTTTTTAGAGAACCAAACATTATTATAGAAAGATAAAGTACACCATGCTTTCAGCTATTAAGGATAGTTTGTCTCTTCTATGTTAACTTTGGTTATTTACTTCTGTTATCACTCAGGTTGTCCGTTGGCTCCTAAGGGATAGAGCTAAGGTAACCACAAACGAGTCTTTGGATTGCAGGTTCTAGCCTACCTGCAATCAGAGAGGGCTCTCTCTTTATAATTTAGCTTTGTTTTAGGTGAGATTTTAGGCTAGTTATGATGTACATGGGTTTTGTTTAAGTTTTGGTGGGAAGGATGATACTTTCAAGTAGAGTTGGGATGCATAGTGTGAGAAGTTCAAACCATTGGGCATGGAGTCAAGGATAAGGGCTGCTGGTGCGTTTTCTTGGTCACAAGAGGAATACAGAGAAGGATAGCTATACATGGAACAATATCAAGTTGGAATAAAGATGGAATGAAGGTCAGGGATGAAAGGCAACTAAGAATCTTTCATCAGCTAACAGAGGGAAGGTGAATGAACCTTATCTAAGAGCAGGCAAGGATTCCTAAACAATCATTCCTAAATGAGAGAAACAGCGTAAACATGATCATTTAAGTATGCATATTCATAACTATTTCTGAGGAAAACATGTAGAAATAACAGAAATTGAGCATAGAGTGCTACTAAGGAAAGTCTAAGTTATTCGTCCTTCCTGCTATTTAGATGGTGACACAATGGTGGCATAAACACATATAAACTGTAAATAGAGGTAAGAAACACTTATTGGGCCATGTAGAAGCATAAGAATTCCATAGTTCACTCTTCAGCCCTTAAAAACACAACAGACAATTCATCATCCAAGAATTCCAGCGATCTTTGATTATAGAGGCTCTCAAAGAATACAGCGCAAGTCTCGAGAGGAGTTATCAACCAACCAACCCTTTAAACAATGAACAGGGTGGTTTATATAGAGAAAATATTCACAAAATATCTACAATCATCAGATCTTAAACAGATCTGAGGGACTAAGTGCCTTTAATCTAACTTATCCTTAAATAAATGCATAAAAGATCTATCTAACTGCTGCGCTGGGCCAACTACCTCAAAAATGAGTAAATATGATGTCCTTTGAGCTCTGTGCTGTTCATTTGGCCATAACTGTGCTTTGATTTCTGCAGCGCTACGCTTAGGTGGCCTTATGTGCATTAACTTTGATCTAGTGAGCCTTAATGGCTTTAAATTCCATCACTGATACTCTTTGACTTTGCTGGGGCTCTTTAATGTTCCTTTGATGTGGCTTTAATTCTCCACTGATCTTCTTTAACTGATACTCTTTTCCGCTACTCTGATGCTCTTTAATACTGAATCGGGGCCTTTTCTCTCCACTGATACACTTTGCCGCTACAAAATCGCCCTTGCCTGCCACTTTATGGATAGATTTGACTGTTGTTGTGCCTTCCGTGGCCTTTAGAACTGTTTCGGTGCTTGGCCGATCAAAACATTATCAAAACTGAAGAAATATTGCAAAAAAGAGGAGGAATGGACGCTGATAGGCTGCTGAGGCAAAAACCCTGTTGTTTAGAGCCAATCTGTGGTGGAGCGATCCAAAATTGATGCAGAATGATCAAGCTTCCCTTGGAGCCGAAGCGCGCGCGGGCGCCAAACAAAACCATGAAGAAATGCCTTTTTCCCTATAGAAAGCGAAAAATCACTTTACACAGCAAAATTGATGAAAAATAGAGCGGGAGCGACACTGTAGCGGAAATTAAATCCCGACCGTTGGATCGCGCGAAGGCAGATCCAATGGTTGGCGCGCAATCGACGATTAGCGATCGACGGATCTCCAAACCACAATGCCTCCGAAATGCAATGAACCCCGCAGACCCGATGTCCCTTCAAACTGTTCTTTATGCTTTTTTGGATCCAGAATATGGAGCATACAGTACTAATCCTTGCAGACCCGACATTCATTAAGCTCCACTTTATAATATTTCGGCTCCGGCCAGTCGGAGCTCTCCCACTTAGCCGTACTAAAGGCTCCTTTCGGACCTGAAATTTTTATATGCTGCACTTTATAGTATTTCGGCTCCGGAATAAGCGATGCTATATATGGGGCCGCGACTTAATGAGGACCATTGATCTGAGGGCCCGAATGGGAGGCTGCGATTAAATCGGCGTTTCGCTATCGGCAGGGACATGGGGGCGGGGCTTTATATATTGTTGTGCTATACAACAACCCCCCCATTTCATACCATCTCTATTTACAAAATTATCATATGAAATGGGTCCCTTTAGAAGTTAATTGGTATCAATATTGTATTGTTAAAAAAGGTCCAATAACCAAATGAAAACATTATATAAAAAACCTTTTGAAAAACCCATTTTGATCAAATAAAACAATCTTTTATCATTGCGATAAAGCGATCGCAAGATCGCATATCGCAATGACATAGAGAACACAAATAAGTGACATATTGGTTTCCGCCAATGCGATATCGCTATCGGCTATCAGCGATACTCTATACGCAGCCTTAAAGCGCCCCAAGCCTTTCACCCCGATGCGATGCGATATCGCAATCGGCAATCGGCAATACTCGATGCACATTTTAAAGTGCCCCCATGCCATTGGCCCCGATGCGATGCGATATCGGCGATCGGCGATCGGCGATATACAATACATATCTCATATGATGCCAATACTCCCGATGCGATGCGATATCACTATCGGCTATTAGGGTTTCCAAAAGATGGAAATATAAAAGGTTTAAGTTTGCCCCGATCGCCAATTGCGACAAAGCGCAGATTTCAAAAAACCATTGGAATAAAGGGATATCACGATTTATTTCATATTAAAGGCTTGATCCGTCCAACAATGATTCACCTGTGCACAACCGCCAAAACATCCACAGCACGATTAAATGAATCATTCGGCCGATTAATGATATAATGGGCATTTAAGGTTGGCAGGTTTTTAACAGCCATTTAATGTGATCGTAAGACCTAAAATCCTCCCATGGATTGTATTTGTGCCCATTTTAAAAGCTAATCCCTTATTACGCATCAGTCAATATATCTCATCACTTTGAAGTTTTCATTGCCATTTCTCTGTGTTACGTTTATTTTCGCCTATGTGCAGAATCCATCCAAAGGAGAAAGCTCAAGCAAAATGGGGAAGAAATCCAAGAAGACCACAGGCGCTTCCGCTGCGCCAGCTGCAGGACAATCTGTCGCTGACAAAAAGAAGGGATTGATATCCGATACTACATGTTCGGGTCTCGTCAGAACTACTTGGCAAGGTACCTACAACCTGATTGAAGCCGGAGAACCAGCAGCAATAATAGTACAAGCCACTGTAGATTTAACTCGGAAATCTGAGGGTACTCTAAAGGACTTAGCTGACTCTTTCCTTCACCGGATAGCAGCCAGGGAACAAATTCTCCCATACACAGATGTAGTGCGGTGGGCAATTGAAGAAATCCCAATCCTGGATAGAACCTTCAGCACCAGAGATGGAAGAATTTTTGGGTAATTCAGGGCGAATGATCTAAGGCAAATGTATCATTTGCCTGAGCCAGAGAAGATATACAATAAGGCATTCCTGGAAAAATTCTCAAACGAGAACGAAGTTGAATCCGAACCCATCTGGGATTGGAGACAAAATATGGCAAAGCACAAACATGAATCTTCCGGTAAGTACTCGGTTGATTCCCTAGCTTCTCCTTATTGCTACGCTGGAATAATGATGTGTATATTATGGGGATTGCACGACTCTGCTAATTTCACTATAGAAATGGTTCCCCTAATGGAAGCAACATGCAACAGTGTAATAATGGATTGGGCCACTATTCTCTCAGATAAACTAGCCACAGCTCTTCTTGACTTTAGGAGTAAGACTCGCATCTCTAAAAGGATAATCCCCCCATTCTATTACAGTGCATATATTTTAGATACATTGTGTTTCAATTCTGAATTTCCCGTGCTCAGCTGGAGGTGGAAACCACAAGACCCCATGCCTATTCACATATACCATCAGAAGTTATGGAAATCCTCTTATAAGCACCATTTGTATCAAGTCTGCAATGGCTTTATGTTACCTGTTTATTATTCTATTTTTGATAAACCCGCTCCAAAGATTTCTTATCAAGCCGGAATTGATTTAACCTCAATAGGTAGATGGTTCGGGTAGGAGAAATTTACTTATATAAGAGTTTTCGGTAGCCAAGCCGAACCTCATGTTCTCCCTTTATACATACTAGATAAACTGTTGACAAGAGAAATCTCTTACCAGATTATGGCTGAGAGTGTTACACAGACTCTCAAGAAAAATAAGAAGCAGGGTTGGCCCTCCTTTCCCTTGAGATGTGGTGTCTATACTCTGCATGATCTCAAACATGCAGAAAAGGAAGCCACGAAGATTAAATCATTAACTCTGGCGACTCTCCTGAATAGGCAGTTTGATCCAAACAAAGTTTCCTATACTGCACTAGAACAGGCCAAATTGACAAAATTTGATCATAAAGAAGATATGTTTGACGACCTGTCCTCTTCAGCTGAGACAATAAATCAGGTTAAAGCATTCACCAAAGTGAAATATAATGATGAAGGGTTGACTGAATTTAATAAACTTAGAGAACAGAGGTTGCAAACTCTGCCTCTAGATTTACTAGCAACAACCCCAGCGACATCATCAAGCGAGCCTGATCGGCAACAATCAAAGGAACCTCCAGTTATAACGAAAGAACAAGAGAAGCCACAGGAGGAGAATCAGAAGAAAGAACAGGAGGAAAAGCAGAAGAAAGAATAGGAGGAAAGGCAGAAGAGAGAGCAGGAAAAAGTGTGGAAGGAGATCCAAGCTGAAAAGGAAAAACAAACCACCATTGATGTCAATATAGATACTCATATTGACCCTAAATTGCTCCAGGAATGGAAGCAATTTGATTCCATTATCAGTGGTTTGGAATGTTCAAAGGACACCGACACTTCTGAGGTAACGGACACACAGGATATCACTTCACCACAGGTTCTAAGCGGAACCAGCGGCCCACCCATTTCTAAAGAGGTAGAGGTAATACCAAAGGACCCCTCCGACCAAATCATTCTGCAGGTAGAAGATATTCCTCCCCTGGATGTTTTCTACAGCCCAAGGCATAAAGCGGTGGTTAAACGACAAAGGAAAAGAAGAAGGACTGATCAACCTTCCATTTTCCCAGAGCAAACTGTCACGGGCAATGTAGTTTGGAAGGAGGAATTTGACCCCTCCGATGACCTGACAAAACTGTCACAGTATGCAGGAGCTTATTCGGCAGCGACAATAGATAAGGCATCGGAGGTAAGCCTTTTACTGAAAACCAAGGATCAAGAGATTTTCTCATTAGAGGCGTAGTTAACTGAAGCAAAGCAGAAAGCGGAGCAGGCAGAGCAGCAATTGTTGATGCAGCAGCAAGTGAACAGTCAACTAACACAACAATTGCAGGCAGAAAAACAAAGGATTGACCAAAGTGCAATCCAGAAACAGAAAGAATTATCAGAGGCATTGGCACAATTGAAGGCAGCGAACGAGCAAATGGTGAAAACAAAAGATGAGCAAATTGCTCAATTATCATCACACCTCGAGAAAGCAAAGGGCATTCCACAAGTGGCTGAATTTAGAGCAGAAGCATTACAAATAAATACTGCATTAATATCTCAAATTAAGCTTCTGTGTCAACAAATCGCCCAGGCAGAACCACTATGTCAATTAACGGCATCCATAAGTAAGCAAGTAGATAAGGCCAGGACTGAATTAGATCAAACTGAAGAAACGATAGCTGCATTTCTCGATTGGTAAGATTCTTACCAAGGACAAGCGGCCAATTTACCCAGGATCTTAGAATCACACAAAGATATACTCTTCACAATATGGCAGTCCCAGTTAATGAAAGCAGAGAGGGCAATTTCAAGATGTAAATCAACTTCTAGCAATTTAGTTGAATTGGTCAATAACACTCTCTACTTATCAAACATGATTTCCCAATGTACACTAGGAAAGTTGAAAACAATGAAAACATTGGAGCAATCATGTTATCCAGATCTAGAAGAAAAGGGGAGGTTAATCACTGGGATTAACAGTTTAACCTGGGACACCTATTGGTTCTTCCTGGTAAAGCCGCACACACAGAGAGCCACCCTCAAGTTCCTAACGGATGCAATCGGGTATATTATCCCCGATATTTAGGATGCCACCTATGCCGCCCAGCTCAGCTCGCGCCTCAACAAACCACCTGAAGTAGAGCCAATGCTTGCGATAAGTCTGCTCAGATTTAAAGGCAAGCAGCCTACTTAATGAATCATGCCGCCGATTGCCAGATCGCTGAGGAAAATAGGATCAAAATTTATTGATACCAATTAAGTAGGATTTCTGTTTTATAGATAGGTAGATTAATTAAGTATTTATAGACCCTTTCATTGTTTTGGAAAGGGTCCTAAAGTTTTGTACCTGACTTAAAGGCTGAAGTTGCACTATTGTTCTTCAGTCATATTCTTTTATGAAACTGGACCAGCTATTCTTAATTCGATAAGGAAGCTTTTTATGCAATTGTGCACTAATGTCTTTGTATGGAAAATGTTTTTGCGTTGAAGGAAGAATTACAAGTAGCGATTGATATTGGGAGTGTCAAAGCAGCTCATATGGTATTTCTATCTATGTCTGAATTCATTCCTTTCATGTGAATTGTTATTTGATAATCCTTGCTATTATTGATTATATGCATGTGCTTTAACAACAGTTCTATATTCCTTCCACTATTGGATGTTTTATGGTATGCTTTTCTTTTAATCATGTATGTGTCGATGATATAAATGATGAGTGTAGTAATATCACTTTAATCGCTTTGCTTAACTATTTAGGCACAGTAATCTTGAATGAAATAATATCCATGTCTGTTAGATGGAGTCATCTATATGCCTGTCTATAGACACAGACCATCAAGCGCTACACTTTAGAGCTCAATAGGTTCCCGGGATAGGTCATAGTTCTTGTATTCTTATTAATAGATTTAGTTATTCACCCATCACTAGCTTAGTTAATAAATCATCCATTCATCCCGTTTATCCACTTTTGGGAAAATGGTCCCATTATCCTCAGTCGGAGCCACTATTCCAAACGGAAAAGGAGCTGTACTAAGGTCCGGACCGGGTGGTTATCCCCAATGTTGTTGCAGCGATTTTCGGGGCATCAACATTTTTGGCGCTAGAAGGAGGGCCCAACTGTGAATGGCACATAAAACAAAATCTATGAGCCATTCTAAGAGTAATTCTCCCTCTGTATCCCCTCAATCTTTCCATTTGCATGCTGGTTCCCCAGCATCCAAACAAGAAGAAGAAGAATCAACTACCACTGCTCAAACCCATCATACTCCAGAACAATTAAGTCTTGAATCACCTGAAGTCCAGTCTCTTATCCACAAACTTCAGAGCTTCTCGATTTCACCACAGAAATCTGAGGTATCACAAAGTAGTGCGACTTCACAGTTCAATTTACCTCACCCTCTCACCAGACTTCAGAGCGAAAAGCTCGGTATTGAACCCACTGAGTTCCCTTTACCCAAAAGGAAAAAGGCGAAGAAATATACTGAAGGGTCTGACAGTGAAGGGCTTTCATCCACATCCTCCATTGCATCTTCCCCTCTGCAAAGTCAATCATCCACTCCCCCATTACATATTGTTGTTCACCAGAGATTAGGTACTATAACATCCCATCCTGCTCACTCCTCAATATTGTTTCCTTCCCAGACATCTGGAATTCCAGCGGTAGTATCAAACACTACGGATATTATAATGGCAGATCCATGGACCAGACCTGGTGCAGTCAATATGCCTGCACCATTGCATCCATTACCAGATGTTCCTGAAAAATGGCTACCCAAATTTAATCCAGATGATGGGACCCAGGCTGAGGAACACATTAATAATTTCATGTTGGCAGTCAACTTGAAAGGAGTAACAAAACAAGATGGTGTTGTTAGACTCTTCCCTTACACTTTGCAAGGATCAGCAGGATCCTGGTATTTTTCTTTACCCTCTGGTTCCATTACCAGTTGGAACACTTTCCAAGAGCAGTTTCTTACCAAATATGGAGATGATAGGTCTTTGGCTAACCTAATAAACGATCTCTCCAATCTGAGAATAGAGCATTGGGAACCAATTAAGGAATTTAATGCCCACTTCAATAAACTCCTGAATAAAATCCCTACAGCCTCCAAACCAAGTGAACAAATTCGAAGCGAATGGTATATCACCGCCCTACCTGCCAATATAGCCATTTTTGTAGACAGGGCTGGGAAACCTACCTTAGCTGAAAACATGAGAGAAGCACTTGCTGTGGAAAAACGTATCAATGCTCTAGAGAAGAAGGCTGCTCTGGAAGACATAAAAGCCAAAAAAGTCTCTTTTAAAGATGACTCAAGAAAGAAAACCCCAAAAGACCCATATGACATGGCAGGTTTGCAAAAGGTCCTAAAAACTTTATCAAATGAAATGGTTGAAATAAAAAAATAGGTAGCTGAAACATCAACCAAAAGACCCTTTAGGACTTATAAGAGAAATGAATCGAAGCCACCAAATGTCATATCTAATGCAGATTCAGAGCAAGAAGAAGAAGAGGAAGAGGAAACAGTCTCACCAACTGATGATGAAGAAGAAGTAGTAGAATGTCATGGAATGTGGGATTTTATACTCCCCAACTTTGATAACGATAATGAAGAAGAAGCGTTCCCAGTCACTACTAGGAGCAAAAGTACTTCTGAACCTGTTCAAGTAACGTTAAAGAAAAGGAGTGCAAGTGTCGCTACAACCAAAGAAAAAATACCTGCAAAGAAATCACCTGTAGCAGTTCCCCAAAACCAGCCTTCAACTTCTAATACTCCTTCAGCATCTAAAACATTAGTGGTATCTGATTCAATGGAGTATAACATTGCTGATGACATGAAGAAAACTAAAGCAAACATTACTATGTTTGAACTTAGTAAATTAAAAAATCAGCAGAAATTTCTTCTCAAAGAATTGAATTTTGTTCCCTCTACACCTCTTCCCAATGCTAAAGTTGCTAATGATTCAGGCCAACCTCCTCCCGGTATGGTTGAAGCTACCGATTCAGTTCTGATTGGAGATAGATCTAATTCTCATACTCCACCTTTCCTTCTAACCTATGAGATCTATAACAGAAACCTACACAATTGTTTGATTGACTCAGGGGCCTCCTCTAACATAATGCCAGCTTCAGTTTGTTCCAAACTGAACATTGAACCCCAGAAATCTGCTATTCATATTGTACAGTTGGACAGGACCAAAGTACGGGTTTTAGGAGAAATTAATTCCGTAACTATTAGGTTATCTACAGATCCCAGAATAATACAGAGGATTGATATTCTAATAGCCGATATACCTGAATTTTACAGTTTAATCTTGAGTAGGGATTGGTCTGAGAAATTGCATGGGTATATTTCCACTGATTGGTCACATATGTGGCTTCCCTACAGGGGTAAGCCAAATCAAATAAGGATCGATCGGGAAGAACATATGACCCATACAGTTACAGAATTCGAACAAGAAAACTAGCCGGTAGCATTCAACAACAACATTTTGGGAAATTATTCATCAGATTCATTCTTTGGCAACTTCGTTGCCAAACCATCTCCGTTCTCAGTAAACCACTCTACATCTCAGATCGAAAATTTTTCACAAACAGATCGATCAAGATGCTTCAATGATACTGAGAAAATTGTAAATACAATTGTTAATACTTCTTTATTTTGGTCTTTATATTTCGATGGGTCCTGTTAACACCCAGGTTGTTCCCTATGACTCCCAAGGGAATACGGCTGGGGTAGCCACTAACCAATCTTTGGATCACAGTTCCTAGCCAAACTGTAATCAGAGAGGGCTCTCTCTTTATAATTTGTCTCTGTTTGGTGGAGATTTTTAGGCTAGTTATGAAATGATGGTATTTAGTTTTGTGATTTGGTTGAGGGATATCTTTCTGTACTTGAAGTGTGAAATCTGCAGATGAGTTTATTTCATTGGGCAATGGAGTCTGTGGCTATAAGTGTTTGGAAACCTTGAGACGATTTACTGAAATTACAGGGCCATTTAAATACTTCATATGACAAAGTTAGATTATGATGGTGACATGTGAACAACCAGTGAAAAGCATTCAAGAATTTTCCACTAAGCTGGGTTGTGGGAAGGAGATAGATGCCTCAGGAGCAAACTTGAATTCCTGAGAATATTTATCACAGTGAGAGATATAGCTTGAAAGTGTAGCAATTAAGAATTACACCTTATTTACTCTATCTGAAGAAAACATTTATAACAGCTTAGATTGAGTTCAGGGTAATCTGTGATTAAATCCTGGAACCATTCTTTTACTTTTCCATTAAGTGTAAAAACTCGTAAACATGAAAGAAAATGATAGACTAGAAAACATATAACACAAAGGTTAAAAGAAGACTTATTGTGCTATGAAATATGCAGGAATCCTGTAACAATCAGCCAGCCACCACAGTGCATCAAGGAACACAGAGGTTTGGAAATTCCATCCACCTTTTGTATTATTTCTCTGAGATTTGTACAGCAACAAAAGTCTAGAAATGAAATCAACAACAACCCTTGCAAACTCATGCGAAGGGGACTTTATAGAAATTTTTATACAAAATATCTCAGGCATTGAGTCATCTGAGAGAGAAATATCTTCATTACTTCATACAGGAAAGTAGAAAAAGAAGTTATTGCAGCTTTGAATGCAACATAACTGCTCTTTAAGTCTGTCAGAGGATATTTTGACCTTTGGAGGTCACTGAGTCGGTTGGAACGCTTGGCTTTAATGCTGGAAAATGTGCCTTTACGTTTGCTGCGTTGTATCTTCTCGGCCCTGCCACCTGTGACTGTGTTTGTTGCTGTGGTGACCGAATAGCCCTGCTGAGTTGGCTCAGCCTTTCATCCTTCCTTTGTATGCTTATCTACCAAAATTTTCCGTGTGTATGATCACTTATAAATTTGACAAAACATAACATTACAGGTTCTGGCTTGATAATATCAGCTGTGTCAATCTGTTCCAGACTTCCTGTGTGGGCAATTGGTGCTTCACAATTGCCTCTATGGTTTCATCTGCTTCTGTATATTTATAGAAATTTGGAGGCACATCGAACAGATGATTGATCTCGTTCATGATGAAAAACAGGTTTTCCACCCTATTATATAGAGTCTGCCCTGATGCTGGCCCTGATTCTGCTGAAGTGCTGGGCTGTCCTACAATTTGACTTGCAGCAAAGGCATTGACCCTTTTAGCATAATTTTCATGGGTAAGCAGTCTTCCCACACTACTTAGTATGCTGGGGAGGCCTCTGTTTTGCAACACCTGAAACCTGTCCATGAACTTGTTGATTTCGGTCTGCATGTCTTGGGTTCTCCTTTCTAATTTTCCAACCAGGTTTCTTAATGTCAGGACCCTTTTAACCATTGAGATTGTCTCAGTCCTGTGAGCAATTCCCATGGTGGTCAGTTGAGAGCTTGTCCTGTTATTTAATATGTTGATCATCCTACTGGCAGCATCAGGCATGTTGCCAAGGCTTGCTCTTGCTCTGTGTATCTCCCTATTTGCCTTTGTAATGAGCACTGACTGCTCATCTATGGTCTCAATGAATTGCCACTGATCAGTAATGGACTGGCCAATATTGGCCCACAGGACTGTTTTGAGCTCTGTTGTCACCTTATCTAGTGTGAGCTCTTTCTCAAGCTCAGTTATTCTCTTTTTGAGAGCTTTTATATCTCTTTCCTTCTCAGCCACATTCTGTTTGCTCTTATCATATCTTTCATTTACTTTAGCCAAAGATTCTTTGGCTTGATTAAGCTCTAACATTTGAGCTTCCAGGACTTGAATTTCATTTTGAAGCTTCTGCATATCCAGACTATGAGTCTGCTCTGTTGTTGGTGCAGCTGTCGATGTAGTTGGTGCTGTAGGTTCTGTTTGCTGAGGAGGAGGAGCAGTAGTTGGAGCAGCTTCCTGAAGGTTGATTACTTAAGGAGGAGGCTTGGAGGTTTGCCCTTCTTCTCTTTGTTTCAAGGCTGCCTGTAGTGCTGCTTTTGCAGCCTCCGATTCTCCCAGCTTTTCCTGAGTTTGGATTAGCTGCTTGTACAGAGATATCAACAAGGTTGTGGCCTCTTGATCATGTCTTTGCTGGGCAACATCATCTGTTTGAGGGTGAATTGAGGCTGGGAGTTTGATCTTTCTCCTCAAAGCTGACATGTCTGCATCCCTCAATTTTAATATCTCTTGTATGCCCTTGATGTCTTTGGGATCATGCCCAATCTCTATGATTATGTCCTCTAAGGACCTTATTCTATTGTCCTTTGCCCGGGATGATGCTCTCTCCAACTCTAGCTAAGAGGCTGTATTGTTAAGGCCATTTTGTAGCCTGTAGTTATCCAATGTTTGGTCTACCAAGGAAGCATAGACCATCTCACCCGTTTGCTTATGCAGTTCTATCTTGTCCATTGGGTGGATATCCTTGGCAAGGACTTCCAAGTTAGTCCTCAAGTAGTCAGAGGCAGATTGGGGCTGCACTGCTGTTGGCATAAAATGACTCATGATCATTTTGCCTTCCTGCACATCATATGCAGACATGAGTCTTTGTTGATTGGTGGGAGCCATGTTTAATACATGGTTATATAGTTGTATCTTGATGGGCTCATTTCTCCTCTTAATGTCGATGAACTGCTGTTTAATGCTAGGTCCACCTTCTCTTTGCTGATTTGAGGAACTCACTTCTCCTCCCATTGCTCTATCATGTTCCTGTTGAAAGGAACTTGCTGATGCTTCCCTGCTGGGTGGGACCATACCAAAAGACTGTCCTATTGGCATTTCTTCCTCTGAGAAGGGATTGATTCTCTGTCTTTTCTCCCCATGAGTTGCTGATGTTGTAAGGGGAGTCTCTCTGTCCCTTTTCCTGCTTGTATCCTCCTTTTGTGGAGTTTGGAGGATTGATGCCTCAGCTGAAGTTTCTTGCCTTGGAGGCACAGTTTGTTCAGTGGATTCAGGGGCTTCCACTGTTTGCTCTTGCTGGACAGGCTGTTCCTGCCTTTGTTCTTCTTGTTGTTGCTGTTCTTCTTGCTGCTGCACTAGTGTTTCCATTTGCTCTTCAGTCATAGGAGGTGGCTGTTCCACCTGCTTTTCTTTGCCTTTGCTGGATGTCTGTGGAGTATTCATGGCAGCTTGCTGATGTGTTGTTGAGGATGAGACAGCTGCTCCAAGTTGTCTTTTATATGAGAGGGGGACCTGTCCACAAGTTTCTAAGTTAGCTTCTTTTTGAATATTTCTAGCCTCTCTTTCTAGCAGCTCTTCACTAGTAATTTCCTCTTCTAGGGTACCCTTTTCCCAGCTCAATGCATTGGCATACTGCTCAATCTTAGGCAGCCTCATATGTGAATAGGTACCCAATTTGTATCTTATCCTCCCGAGGGAAACAAAATGATTGGGGTCATAGGGTATCCACTCAAAACTAGTTTGCAGCTTGAGGGCCTCTAGGATACTATTCGCCTCTTTCCATCCCTCCTCTTTTTTGTTATATAGGAAAGGGCCCAGCTAGCTCCTTACCTTCAACTGCGCCTTCTTGTTCTTACTTTGGAAGTGGAGGTAGTCGGCATTCCCAAATTGCCTGAAATATTCTAGGGCAAAAAGTCTCATAGGGACATACCTTGGCAGCCTATAAGGCTTCAACTCACAGCCATATACTCTGATGACTGTGTGGTCTTGGTAAAAGTACCAATTACCAATACTGTACGTTTTGTTTAGATGGAGAATTCTCCTCATGTCATCAGTTAACCTTGTAGGAGACACACCATACAATAATGTCATAGCTGGATGAATGAACAAGTCTATGAACTCACAGTATGTGTATGGTGATACAGAGGTGCAATGAAAAACAGAGGTCCAAAACACAACTGAACTTGGATTTCCCTGGGCATTAACTTGCTTCAGGGGAATGAGGAAGCTGCCCGGTTGATAAAACAATAATAGATGGTAAATGTACGAAGTGTATCTAAACAGTCTATCCCTTTGCAGATTCATTAGCTGGTCATGGATCCTATCTGCAATATATGTGGCATAGTCATAATTTACAGTTGGAGGCTTTCCAGGACAGAATATAGACAGCATTGCCATTATACTATCATCCACATCCTCCACTCCTTTGAACCCTAGGACATAGCTGTTCAAATCCACTAGCATTCTGCCAAATTCATTTAAGTATGCATATCCAATAGGAGGAGTTATGATGGCTTCAGAGCCTGATTGTACAAACAGCTGGTTGATTTTGATGATCTGGTCATTTGAAAACTTAGTCCCCTTCTTTATCAAGTTCTGCATGTAGAGGGGGGTCAATGGTTTTGCAGTGTGGAAATGCAACATCTCATTTATGCTCTCTGGGGTGATATGGAACAAAATTGAGCCTGTGGGGCTGACGATAGCTCTTTGGCATGGATCATAGCACTCCTGGCATCTGTCGATCAATTCTGGCATAGGATTTACCTGGGGGAGGTTGTAGATGGGCAAGTTTGAGTCCCAAATCCCTAGGATATCAGCTCCACTAAGGTGCTGGGATTTCAACTCATTTAGCAACTGAATATTATATTTGGAGCCTAATGGAAAATAGCCTAACATTTGATAATCCATATCCCCCAAAGCTTTCCATTCTAACTCCCTGTGAGGGGTATTGAGAGGCTTGATGTTCAGTGCAATTGGAGTTTCCATGGTCTATCAAGCTTCTGACTTGCAGGCGAACTGGTTGAAATAAGCAGAACAACACAGAGGTGATTCCTTACAATGAAAGTATGAATTTTAGGGACCAGAGGGTTAATTGAGCACACAGCAATTGAAATACTGTTTAACAGATTGATAGAGACAAATAGCAGGGCTGACCAGAACTTTTCTATGGTGAATTTAGCCAGCAGAGGTTTCTAGCTCACGGTTGCGCGAGCTACCTGTGAATTCAGGTTGTTTCAGTCGACTGCAGGTTTTATAAACCGTTCGTTGTCTTGCCAGAGGGAAATAGGTGCAGGTTACTGGATACTAGACGGTGAATTCGGTGTTTTAACACTCCCTTAACAGTTTGTTCGAAGAAATTTGGATAAAAACCAGGTGCAGAGAATAATTTCGAAAAATACCTTGCGGATTGTCACTGATAGTTGCAAATGCAGGTACGGCGGAGGCGCCCGTGGTTTCAGAGTTGGACGTGCAGGTTGGCGCTGGTATGGTCATCAAATTCATGCAGCAACAACGACAGTTTCTTTCGGAAAAAGTAGAAAAAACATGAAATTTTGGCTTAAAATAGATTTTTGGCAATATTGGCGCGCTTTTGGGATGACATCAGCATGACGTCATCAGGTGGGGTTAGAGTCGGATGACTTCAGCATGACGTCACCGAGTGATGTGGCAGGCCCTGGTTGGTCCACGGATATGCTGAGGTGGCAAACATGTCAGCGAAGGGACGGATGAATGAGGTGATGTGACGGCGGGGTGGCGGCGATGTGGCTCTGACGTGGGCATGACATGGGACCAACAAACCAGGCGGTAAGTGCAATAGTGGTTATGGTTTTCTCGGACCGCTTACGATACGGCCCCAGTTTTGTCAGAGGCCGCTCCGAGAGCCTTGAGAGGGTGACGCGTGGCCGAGGACTGACGTAACCCTTCGTCATTTTCTCGGGCGCTAACTGTCAGGCGCGGGGGCCGCTCCGATATCAACGAGGGCCGTCAGATCACATGGGTCTGATCCGACAGTTGACGGGAGGGCGATGTGATCGAACAATACGGAGGGGGGGCGGGTTTAATTTATTATTTGTTTTGAAAGCTGCGCCCGGCGGAAAACAATAGGATATGGGTTTTTGCAAAGTTTTCAATGTATTTTGGAAAATCAAACATATGTGCCGAAACTTTGGATAAGTGGCAAAAGGTGGGTTTCTTTTTTGGGTTTTTTCACAATTTCAAAGGGGTTTATGGGTAGGAGGGGCTTTTTACAAGGTTTTTTCTTTACAAACTAAGGCTTAATGGGTGGAATGACTTCAAAGAAGGGAGAGGGGTGATGTTTAGGTTCATCAAAGTGACCAGATGCCAATTTGATCCCTGACAGAGGATTTATTGGCTATAATGCCAAGGGGAGGGATATTTATACAAAATTTGGGGTTTATACACCATGGTGTTAATACTAGTAGGGGCAGGGTAACATAGGGGAATTACATAGTAGAGTTAGAGTAAATATGGGGGAAAATGTGAATGAGGGGGAAAATCACTAAGTTTATTTGAGACTTACTTAGTTTAGGGGGTAGATCAAAATGAAAAGAGTTTTAGACAAGAAATGTGGCTTCTAAAAAGATTAAGAACCACCATGAAACCATAATCTCTTCCATGAATCTCAGCTGATGAGGGTGTGTTAGTAATGAAATGGAAAGGGGAAGAAGGGAGGTCAGACATGCTTCTTGCTTGCTGCAACTTGATGAAGAATGACACCTTCTCAATTCATTGATTTTGCTTTGGTAAACAAAGTTAGAACACATGCAACTTATAAGAAATGACCTTTCTGCAACCCCAACTGCCTACCCATCTATTTGCCTAGCATTTTTTATTTCTTCTTGGAGGGTGCACTTGGACTTGCAGACCCTTACTAGCCTTTTCTTTTCTTTGGCTTTTTCTTTTGTTTTTCTGTCTACTTCTACCCTTATTTCTTCCAAGGTCCCAGATTAAGCTGTTGGGAGCCTTTTTTCTCTACCTAAACTACTTGTCTGCCAAGATTAAACAGTTTGGACAGACTCCTTTCTCTATTCTACAACTAAAAATTTAAAACATGACATGATCCAGATTAGACTGTTGGACCATCCATCAAAATTTGAGTCCATACCAAGCTATAAGCACAGATTGGATTCTCTTGGAAATATGTGATCTTTGAATCATCAAAGCAGAGCATATTTGGACTTTTTCATAGCCAATCATGAAATATGAAACCTATTGGTATAGGTAGCTAACAGTGGCTCCACATGGGGATGGTGTTTCATTTGAAAGACCAAGAACAACAGGTCAGATTGCCTTGCTCCTTGACTGCTCTTGCCAACCTTGAAGTTTGATGCTTTAAAAAATGCCAAAATTGTGTGCTTCTCTTCTTGGTAGACTTGTGATTCCTTTCACCTTTCGCTGGCAATTTTAATAAAACTTTGAGAAATTGCATTTTTTACATGTTGACAGAAAATAATATATACATCTGGATATGTACAAGGGAGGACTCAGGCTGCACTTATGGGTGATATTCAAAATAGTGCTTCAGCATCCTGCCATTCACAGGACCCTCATCCAAATCAGTTTCATTGAGACTCTTAAGGAAATAAGTGTTGTTTCCTTGTACTGCTTGGACAACAAATGGTCCTCTCCAAAGGGAATCAAATTTTCCATGTTTTCCCTTGTCCTCTCTTCTTGAATCCCACTTGAGGACTTTGTCACCAATGTTGAAATCTTCTGCCTTAGTTCTTCTATCAAAGGCCTTCTTTAATTTTTCTTGTAGAACTTGAACTCTGCTGAAAACTTGGTCTCTAGTTTGCTGTAAACATATGATCTGATTGATTCTTCTTTGCATATCATTTGGTTTAGCTTGGCTTTCTTGAAGAAGTTTCATAACGGGCACTCCTAGTGATGAAGGAAATTTGGCCTCTAATCCATAAACCAACTCATATGGGCTGGTCCCAATTGATCTTTTGGTTGTTAGTCTATCTGCCCATAGGGCATTCACAAGCTTCTTATGCCAATTCTTTTTGTTCTCTTCTAGTACTTTCTTTATGATGTTTACCAGACTTTTATTTGATCACTCAGCAAGGCCATTTCCTTGGGGATAGTATGCAGTAGAATGGCCCAAGGTGATGTGAAATTTATGGCAGAAGTTCACCATTTTCTTGGATCTGAAAGCAACAGCATTGTCTGTTATTATTTTGTCAGGACAGCCAAATCTAGCCAATATGTTGTTCTCCAAGAACTGAATGATAGTGGAATCATTTGCTTGTTTGCATGGAACAACTTCAATCCACTTAGTGAAGTAGTCTGTGGCTGTTAATATCCATCTATGTTGGCCTGAAGATGAGGGATGGATTTCCCCAATGAAATCCAAGCCCCATTGTTGAAAAGGTCTCTCTGTTGCAATAGGCCTTAAGGGAAGTGACAGCAACTGTCTCTTACCCTCAAACACTTGACATTTATGACATGAGGTGGTGACTTTCTTGACATCAGAGAACATGGTGGGCCAGTAGTACCCAGCCCTTAGTATTTTATCCACAGTGGACTTCCAATACAAGTGTCCACCACAGTCACCTGCATGAAATTCCTTTATGATATTGTCAGTTTCATTCTCAATTAGGCAGTTTAGCAATATTCCTTCATGGTTTCTCCACAATAAATTTCCATCCATAACACAAAATTTAGAAGCTTTCATTTTTAAAAACCTACATTTAGTTCTGGACAATCCTGGGGGAGCACACAGGTTTTGCAATACATAGCATATATCAGAGTACCAAGGGGATTGTTCAAAGGCTACATTGATCTTTGGAGTCGCCAGCTCCGATTCACTGTCCAGCTGGTTGATGTCCAAGGCTTGGAAATTTGCTTCTGTCATTAATTTGGCCAGGCCTTGACCTTTTATTAGTTTTGTAGGTTTTATCTCAATATCAAATTCCAAGATGTTGGCAATCCACTTTCCTCTTCTGCCTTCTAAATTTTCTTGGGTGAGAATGTCTTTGACAATAGGACTTGGCACATATGCTATAACATGGGAATAAAGGATATAAATCCTAAAGTCTTTAATGGCTTTGACCAAAGCATAAGCTTGCTTTTCCATGATTTGATACTTTAAAGGTGCATCTCTAAGAGCTTTGCTAAAGAAAGCAATTGGCTTCTCACTTCCTTGGTCATCTTTTTGCAATAAAACAACAACAATAGTATGCTGGGAGGCAAAAGAGAAAATGATAAATTCTCTGTCAAACTAAGGATTGGTAAACACTGGGGTTTGGGTAAGGGCCAGTTTTATACCTTCAAAGGCTTGATTGGCTTCAACAATCCATTTGACTTTTGAATCTTTTTTTAGCATATTATTTAATAATCTGATTAGTTCAGCTAAGTTTGGGATAAACCTTCTCAAGAAATTGATTTTTCCCAAGAATCCTTGCAACTCTTTGACATTTCTTGGGTGGGGCATTTGTAGGATAGCCTGTATCCTATCTGGGTCAATTCTAATGCCATATTTAGAAATAATGTGGCCCAACAGCTTACCTTCCTCTAAACCGAACAGGGATTTCTTGGGATTCAAGGAAATTCCATATTTTCTGCATTTTAGGAAAATTTGTCTCAAATGTTTTATATGTTCTTGGTCTGATTTTGAGAAAGGTGTAAGGTCATCTAGGTAAATGACTAAAAAGTCATGAATCTCCTTGGCAAAAGCAATATCCATTGCTCTTTGAAATGTTGCCCCTGCATTTTTCAATCCAAAAGGCATCTTTACATATTTGAAAGTTCCCCATGGGGTTGTAAATGCAGTTTTGTCTTGATCATCAGGGTGCACCAGGATTTGATTGAAGCCTGAAAATCCATCCAGTAATGAGATCCTTGAGGCCCCTACCACTCTTTGGAGAATGTGATCCATCTTGGGTAAGGGATAGTTGTCTTTGAGGGATACTTGGTTCAGATTCCTTAAGTCCACACACAGCCTAATTTCACCAGTCTTCTTTCTTGTAGGGACTAAGTTGGAGATCCATTCAGAGAATCTAATTGGTGCTATGATGCCTGCCTTGAACATTTTCTGTACTTCTTGTTCCATTGCTGGGAGAAGCATAGGATTGATTCTCCTCAGTTTTTGTTTAAAGGGCTTTTGATCAGGTTTGAGAGGGATTGTATGCTGGATAACAGAGGTGTCATAGGACTTTAAGTCCTCATAACTCCATGCAAAGACATCCTGGAACTCTTTAAAGAGGTCAATGTATTTAGGCTTTTGGTCAGGAGGTAAAGAAGCAGACAATTTAATTATTTTGGGTTTTCCAATTGTACCTATGTTGCATTCTTCAATGGCTGCATTTAAGGGCTGCATTTTTGGTTTTCTGGGAATATCATTTGAGTCAAAGATGTCTTCTAGGGGAGTTAGGCCTGTTGGTAGAAAATTGTCTTTCAGCTCTATGATTTCAGTTTCAGCATTGGCCACTTCCTCACAATTGGTTGATTGAATTTGCTGAATGTTGTCCTTATTGAAAATAGTTGGATTTAGCATTTGTTTTGCTGTTCTAGGTGACATTGGGTGCGTAGTTTTCTGAAACTGTATTTGTGATTGACTTGCTGTATCAGTATCAATATTTAATCCTGCAAATTCTTGCTGCAGGGTTAAAAAATGGTTTATTTGCTTGTCATCCTCAAATACTTGCCAATCATTAACATTGTTTGGAATGGAGGGTCTGTGTTTTACCTCAGCTGTAAAACAATGATGGGGCTCAAAAGGCAGCTTGCAGGTACTTGCAAAGGTGGCCAAACTATGAGCGTGCAGATTGTGGGTTCTAGGAATTTTAGTGATTTGGAATTCAGAGAAAAAGTTCAGTATCTCAGCCACAACAGACCTATAAGTCCTTAGTCTTTTGTCATTGGTGACAAAGTTTCCCTTCACTTGTTGAATAACTAGATCTGAATCACCCATGATTGAAACCCTGGCAGCTTGTAAGAACTTTACTAACTTGAGGCCTAGTAAAAGAGCTTCATATTCTGCCATGTTATTAGTACATCTGAAGTTCAATCTATAGGCTCTGCCTTCTGCATGACTATTTTCTTTATTGTGTACCCAAACTCCAGCTCCTGCCCCTAACTTGTTGACTGAGCCATCAAATTCAAGGAACCATAGAATATCCTGTTGGGAAGGAGACTTAATGATCTGTTCATGGGCTGGCAATGTGAGTAGAAGTTGTGGTTTTTCCTCTAGCTTGTCTTCTAGGAGAGTTTTATCATTTGATTGGGCATGCTTGATATTTTGAACAGCAGCAGTATCTAGTGTTTGATTGACTGTTGTCTCATGGGTGATAATTCTTTCATTTGAGTCTTCCTCTTGTATGAGTATCTTGGTGTCAACCTCACCTTTTAAGGGAGTTGTGTTGTCATTGAAGAGAATGTATGAGTCTATGTCTGAATGGACAGCATATATGGGAAAGTTTTGGGGCTTTTCTTCACTGCTGACCATGTATTTCATGAGTGTTTCTCTGTACAGTCTTTTTGGTTGCCCAAAAACAGAGATGGTGGCATATGACATGTCTAATTGTAGGGAACCTTGGAGTTTAGCTCCCCATGATCTTGATAACAGCATCCCATACTTAGGTGGGATATCAGCAACTACCACATCCATTAGGATTTTTTTGTTTGGGTATTGAACCAGAGACACACATAAATCTTTTATGAGACCTAGACAGTTGACTTGGTTGGAGTCAAAGGAAAACAGGTCCTTGTATGGTCTTGTTATGTCTAGATTCAATCTTTCCATGACTGCTTTTGGCATGAGATTGTGAGAGGCACCTGAGTCAAACATTGCATTATGTAATATTTTATCATGAATATGTAAACTGACATAGAAAGGTAATACCCCTGTGACTACCGTTCTTCCATCCACTTCTGGGCCAAACAGGAGTTCTGGGGTGTCATCCAGCACATTGACATCATCTTTGTTGCTAGTGAGTTGAAGGGACTTCTTAATTTGTAGTTTATAGATGTCATGCTTGGCTAGTTCTGAGAGAGGGATTGCTATTTTTAGTTTGCCAATTTCAGTTTCTAGGTCGAAAGGTTTTTCAGATTGGGTCTTGGGGTTATGGATAACAGTCCTTTCCTTGTTCATTAAATCTTCTTCCTGATTTTTATCTTGACTTTGGGACTTGCCTCTTTTACTCATCTCTTGGGGAGTAACATTCAGATTAGACTGAGAAGGTGAAGTGGCCACAGGCTGCTGTTTTAAGGACAGTGGTTCAGTGATCTCTTCAATAATCACTTCTTCTGCAGGTGAATTTGTTTTGTCATTAGGCTCTGTGACTATGACTCTTTCAGGCTGCTGATTATCCTTTATCTTTTCAGGCTGGTTTACATTCACAGTTCTGCTCCTCAGCTTGTATTGTTTATGGACCTCGTAAACAGCAGTGTCATAGCCTTGTTTAAAGTCAAAGGATTCACCTGATTTGGTTTGGAACAGTTTGATTTCATCATCCTCATGATCTTCTTGTGTTAAGAAAACTTGACTTTCACCATCTAGACCCATTAAATTAATCTCAGGATCTTCATTGGGCTCTGTTGATGTGGAAGTTTCTGCAAAATTTTCTTGGAAAGGGGGTCTTATGTCTTGATCAGCACTGGGTTTGCCAATGCCTGGGTTTTGAGTTCTCCTAAATTTTGGATTCCTAAGAGGATTGTTTTGTGGTGCTTCCCATGATGATTTTCTTTCAGCCGACTCCACTCTATCACCCAATCTTTTCATTCCAGTGAGAATTGCATCTAGCGTTTGATCAAAGGCAGAGGGTTCCTCTTTGAAAGCAGTCCTCTTTTCCAACCTTGCCCTGTTTCTTTTGGCAATTAGGTTGGCTTCCACTGTAACAGCAACCCTTTGGGCCTCTGCAAGGGATTGAGGATCTCTTTCCTTCAACTGATAGGCCATGTCAGGGTCAAAACCATCAGGGAATTTGTACAAGGCTAAATCAGGAGGAGGTCTTAAATTTTGTGGAATCGCGTTATATACATTGTTAAATCTTGCACAATACTCCAAAAGAGTCTCTTGGGGACGTCTTTTGATAGTGTCATATTCCCCAAGTATGTGCAGAGGATCTTTCTTCTTCTCCCATCTACTAGTAAAGGCTTGATACAGTTCATCAGGAGTTGTGATGGAGTTTGCATTCAGGGATCTAAACCAAGTTCTTACATCCCCAGTTAGGCTTTGAACAAACATCCTCATTCTGACACTGTCATCATCTATTTCATAGGTCTCAAAATGGTCTTGCATCCTCTTAGCATGCTGGACAGCTGTCAGAGGGCCATTGGAGTCAAAATATGAGATTTTGGTTTGGTAATCTTGGGGTAGAGCTGCAGCATTAGCTGGTATCTGCAAGGGTGCATATCTGTTAGCCATATTTACAGGGTTTAGAGGATTAACAGGGGCAGCTGGGATATTAGGAACAGTGGGTACCACAGGGGTGACAAGTAAGGGTGAACCTAGAGTGTTGGTCAAGGGGATATGTGCAGTGGACGAAGATGTGAGAGGAGGACTTTGAGATGTGAATGGTGAACTAGGGGAACTAGGGGTAGACCGGAAAAGGACCTTGCATGGGGTAGAGATAAGGCTGGGATGATCTGAATCTGAGGTTAAATCAGCAGGCTGCTCCTGCCTTTGCTGCCTCCTAATGTTTCTAGGGATGGTATTTGGATTATCAACAATGATGGGTGGATTAGGGTCAGGATTTGCCCTAGTATGCCGTGGATTTTTCTTGGGAGCCAGCTTCTAACTGTTTTTTAGGATTTTATAGGAAATTTTTATATCTTTAAGGACTGGATAGAGATTTTGGAATGGCTATATATATTTCAAAGCTGAGATGAAGACTCACTGAAAAAGCTCTTCCCTAAAGCTGTCAATGTGACACAGAAACAGCTTTGCAGGCCTCCTGACTGATTTCAGGCTTGATCTGTAGCTTTGAGAGATGTATAGAAATTGGAAAATCCTAAGAAGTCCCCAGTGGAGTCGCCATTTATGTTAACACCCAGGTTGTTCCCTATGACTCCCAAGGGAATACGGCCGGGGTAACCACTAACCAATCTTTGGATTACAGTGCCTAGCCACACTGTAATCAGAGAGGGCTCTCTCTTTATAATTTGTCTCTGTTTGGTGGAGATTTTAGGCTAGTTATGAAATGATGGTATTTAGTTTTGTGATTTGGTTGAGGGATATCTTTCTGTACTTGAAGTGTGCAATCTGCAGATGAGTTTATTTCATTGGGCAATGGAGTCTGTGGCTATAAGTGTTTGGAAACCTTGAGATGATTTACTGAAATTACAGGGCCATTTAAATACTTCATATAACAAAGTTAGATTATGATGGTGACATGTGAACAACCAGTGAAAAGCATTCAAGAATTTTCCACTAAGCTGGGTTGTGGGAAGGAGATAGATGCCTCAGGAGCAAACTTGAATTCCTGAGAATATTTATCACAGTGAGAGATATAGCTTGAAAGTGTAGCAATTAAGAATTACACCTTATTTACTCTATCTGAAGAAAACATTTATAACAGCTTAGATTGAGTTCAGGGTAATCTGTGATTAAATCCTGGAACCATTCTTTTACTTTGCCATTAAGTGTAAAAACTCATAAACATGAAAGAAAATGATAGACTAGAAAACATATAACACAAAGGTTAAAAGAAGACTTATTGTGCTATGAAATATGCAGGAATCCTGTAACAATCAGCCAGCCACCACAGTGCATCAAGGAACACAGAGCTTTGGAAATTCCATCCACCTTTTGTATTATTTCTCTGAGAGTTGTACAGCAACAAAAGTCTAGAAATGAAATCAACAACAACCCTTGCAAACTCATGCGAAGGGGACTTTATAGAAATGTTTATACAAAATATCTCAGGCATTGAGTCATCTGAGAGAGAAATATCTTCATTACTTCGTACAGGAAAGTAGAAAAGAAGTTATTGCAGCTTTGAATGCAACATAACTGCTCTTTAAGTCTGTCAGAGGATATTTTGACCTTTGGAGGTCACTGAGTCGGTTGGAACGCTTGGCTTTAATGCTAGAAAATGTGCCTTTACGTTTGTTGCGCTGTATCTTCTCGGCCCTGCCACCTGTGACTGTGTTTGTTGCTGTGGTGACCGAATAGCCCTGCTGAGTTGGCTCAGCCTTTCATCCTTCCTTTGTATGCTTATCTACCAAAATTTTCCATGTGTATTGATCACTTATAAATTTGACAAAACATAACATTACAAGTTCTGGCTTGATAATATCAGCTGTGTCAATCTGTTCCAGACTTCCTGTGTGGGCAATTGGTGCTTCACAATTGCCTCTATGGTTTCATCTGCTTCTGTATATTTATAGAAATTTGGAGGCACATCGAACAGATGATTGATCTCGTTCATGATGAAAAATAGGTTTTCCACCCTATTATATAGAGTCTGCCCTGATGGTGGCCCTGATTCTGCTGAAGTGTTGGGTTGTCCTGCAATTTGACTTGCAGCAAAGGCATTGACCCTTTTAGCATAATTTTCATGGGTAAGCAGTCTTCCCACACTGCTTAGTATGCTGGGGAGGCCTCTGTTTTGCAACACCTGAAACCTGTCCATGAACTTGTTGATTTCGGTCTGCATGTCTTGGGTTCTCCTTTCTAATGTTCCAACCAGGTTTCTTAATGTCAGGACCCTTTTAACCATTGAGATTGTCTCAGTCCTGTGAGCAATTCCCATGGTGGTCAGTTGAGAGCTTGTCCTGTTATTTAATATGTTGATCATCCTACTGGCAGCATCAGGCATGTTGCCAAGGCTTGCTCTTGCTCTGTGTATCTCCCTATTTGCCTTTGTAATGAGCACTGACTGCTCATCTATGGTCTCAATGAATTGCCACTGATCAGTAATGGACTGGCCAATATTGGCCCACAGGACTGTTTTGAGCTCTGCTGTCACCTTATCTAGTGTGAGCTCTTTCTCAAGCTCAGTTATTCTCTTTTTGAGAGCTTTTATATCTCTTTGCTTCTCAGCCACATTCTGTTTGCTCTTATCATATCTTTCATTTACTTTAGCCAAATATTCTTTGGCTTGATTAAGCTCTAACATTTGAGCTTCCAGGACTTTAATTTCATTTTGAAGCTTCTGCATATCCAGACTATGAGTCTGCTCTGTTGTTGGTGCAGCTGTCGATGTAGTTGGTGCTGTAGGTTCTGTTTGCTGAGGAGGAGGAGCAGTAGTTGGAGCAGCTTCCTCAAGGTTGATTACTTCAGGAGGAGGCTTGGAGGTTTTCCCTTCTTCTCTTTGTTTCAAGGCTGCTTGTAGTGCTGCTTTTGCAGCCTCCGATTCTCCCAGCTTTTCCTAAGTTTGGATTAGCTGCTTGTACAGAGATATCAACAAGGTTGTGGCCTCTTGATCATGTCTTTGCTGGGCAACATCATCTGTTTGAGGGTGAATTGAGGCTGGGAGTTTGATCTTTCTCCTCAAAGCTGCCATGTCTGCATCCCTCAATTTTAATATCTCTTGTATGCCCTTGATGTCTTTGGGATCATGCCCAATCTCTATGATGATGTCCTCTAAGGACCTTATTCTGTTGTCCTTTGCCTGGGATGATGCTCTCTCCAACTCTAGCTGAGAGGCTGTATTGTTAAGGCTATTTTGTAGCCTGTAGTTATCCAATGTTTGGTCTGCCAAGGAAGCATAGACCATCTCACCCGTTTGCTTATGCAGTTCTATCTTTTCCATTCGGTGGATATCCTTGGCAAGGACTTCCAGGTTAGTCCTCAAGTAGTCAGAGGCAGATTGGGGCTGCACTGCTGTTGGCATAAAATGACTCATGATCATTTTGCCTTCCTGCACGTCATATGCAGACATGAGTCTTTGTTGATTGGTGGGAGCCATGTTTAACAGATGGTTATATAGCTGTATCTTGATGGGCTCATTTCTCCTCTTAATGTCGATGAACTGTTGTTTAATGCTGGGTCCACCTTCTCTTTGCTGATTTGAGGAACTCACTTCTCCTCCCATTGCTCTATCCTGTTCCTGTTGAAAGGAACTTGCTGATGCTTCCCTGCTGGGTGGGACCATACCAAAAGACTGTCCTATTGGCATTTCTTCCTCTGAGAAGGGATTGATTCTCTGTCTTTTCTCCCCATGAGTTGCTGATGTTGTAAGGGGAGTCTCTCTGTCCCTTTTCCTGCTTGTATCCTCCTTTTGTGGAGTTTGGAGGATTGATGCCTCAGCTAAAGTTTCTTGCCTTGGAGGCACAATTTGTTCAGTGGATTCAGGGGCTTCCACTGTTTGCTCTTGCTGGACAGGCTGTTCCTGCCTTTGTTCTTCCTGTTCTTGCTGTTCTTCTTGCTGCTGCACTAGTGTTTCCATTTGCTCTTCAGTCATAGGAGGTGGCTGTTCCACCTGCTTTTCTTTGCCTTTGCTGGATGTCTGTGGAGTATTCATGGCAGCTTGCTGATGTGTTGTTGAGGATGAGGCAGCTGCTCCAAGTTGTCTTTTATATGAGAGGGGGACCTGTCCACAAGTTTCTAAGTCAGCTTCTTTTTGAATATTTCTAGCCTCTCTTTCTAGCAGCTCTTCACTAGTAATTTCCTCTTCTAGGGTACCCTTTTCCCAGCTCAATGCATTGGCATACTGCTCAATCTCAGGCAGCCTCATATGTGAATAGGTACCCAATTTGTATCTTATCCTCCTGAGGGAAACAAAATGATTGGGGTCATAGGGTATCCACTCAAAACTAGTTTGCAGTTTGAGGGCCTCTACGATACTATTCGCTTCTTTCCATCCCTCCTCTTTTTTGTTATATAGGAAAGGGCCCAGCTGGCTCCTTACCTTCAACTGCGCCTTCTTGTTCTTACTTTGGAAGTGGAGGTAGTCGGCATTCCCAAATTGCCTGAAATATTCTAGGGCAAAAAGTCTCATAGGGACATACCTTGGCAGCCTATAAGGCTTCAACTCACAGCCATATACTCTGATGACTGTGTGGTCTTGGTAAAAGTACCAATTACCAATAATGTAGGTTTTGTTTAGATGGAGAATTCTCCTCATGTCATCAGTTAACCTTGGAGGAGAAACACCATACAATAATGTCATAGCTAGATGAATGAACAAGTCTATGAACTCACAGTATGTGTATGGTGATAGAGAGGTGCAATGAAAAACAGAGGTCCAAAACACAACTGACCTTGGATTTCCCTGGGCATTAACTTGCTTCAGGGGAATGAGGAAGCTGCCTGGTTGATAAAACAAGAATAGATGGTAAATGTACGAAGTGTATCTGAACAATATTTCCCTTTGCAGATTCATTAGCTGGTCATGGATCCTATCTGCAATATATGTGGCATAGTCATAATGTACAGCTGGAGGCTTTCCAGGAGAGAATATAGACAGCATTTCCATTATACTATCATCCACATCCTCCAATCCTTTGAACCCTAGGACATAGCTGATCAAATCCACTAGCATTCTGCCCAATTCATTTAAGTATGCATATCCAATAGGAGGAGTTCTGACGGCTTCAGAGCCTGATTGTACAAACAACTGGTTGATTTTGATGATCTGGTCATTTGACAACTTAATCCCCTTCTTTATCAAGTTCTGCATGTAGAGGGGGGTCAATGGTTTTGCAGTGTGGAAATGCAGCATCTCATTTATGCTCTCTGGGGTGATATGGAACAGAATTGAGCCTGTGGGGCTAAGGACAGCTCTTTGGCATGGATCATAGCACTCCTGGCATCTGTGGATCAATTCTAGCATAGGATTTACCTGGGGGAGGTTGTAGATGGGCAAGTTTGAGTCCCAAATCCCTAGGATATCAGCTCCACTAAGGTGTTGGGCTTTCAACTCATTTAGCAACTGAATATTATATTTGGAGCCTAATGGAAAATAGTCTAACATTTGATAATCCATATCCCCCAGAGCTTTCCATTCTAACTCCCTGTGAGGGGTATTGAGAGGCTTGATGTTCAGTGCAATTGGAGTTTCCATGGTCTATCAAGCTTCTGACTTGCAGGTGAACTGGTTGAAATAAGCAGAACAACACAGAGGTGATTCCTTACAATGAAAGTATGAATTTTAGGGACCAGAGGGTTAATTGAGCACACAACAATTGAAATACTGTTTAACAGATTGATAGAGACAAATAGCAGGGCTAACCAGAACTTTTCTATGGTGAATTTAGCCAGCAGAGGTTTCTATCTCACGGTTGCGCGAGCTACCTGTGAATTCAGGTTGTTTCAGTCGACTGCAGGTTTTATAAACCGTTCGTTGTCTTGCCAGAGGGAAATAGGTGCAGGTTACTAGATACTAGATGGTGAATTCGGTGTTTTAACACTCCTTTAACAGTTTGTTCGAAGAAATTTGGATAAAAACCAGGTGCAAAGAATAATTTCGAAAAATACCTTGCGGATTGTCACTGATAGTTGCAAATGCAGGTACGGCGGAGGCGCCCGTGGTTTCAGAGTTGGACGTGCAGGTTGGCGCTGGTATGGTCGTCAAATTCATGCAGCAACAACGACAGTCTCTTTCGGCAAAAGTAGAAAAAACACGAAATTTTGGCTTAAAATAGATTTTTGGCAATATTGGCGCGCTTTTGGGATGACGTCAGCATGATGTCATCAGGTGGGGTCAGAGTCGGATGACGTCAGCATGACGTCACCGGGTGATGTGGCAGGCCCTGGTTGGTCCACGGATATGCTGAGGTGGCGGACATGTCAGCGAAGGGACGGATGAATGAGGTGATGCGACGGCGGGGTGGCGGCGACGTGGCTCTGACGTGGGCATGACATGGGACCAGCAAACCGGGCGGTAAATGCAATAGTGGTTACGGTTTTCTCGGACCGCTTACGATACGGCCCCGGTTTTGTCAGAGGCCGCTCCGAGAGCCTTGAGAGGGTGACGCGTGGCCGAGGACTGACGTAACCCTTCGTCATTTTCTCGGGCGCTAACTGTCAGGCGCGGGGGCCGCTCCGATATCAACGAGGGCCGTCGGATCACATGGGTCCGATCCGACGGTTGACGGAAGGGCGATGTGATCGAACAATACGGAGGGGGGGCGGGTTTAATTTATTATTTGTTTTGAAAGTTGCGCCCGACGGAAAACATTAGGATATGGGTTTTTGCAAAGTTTTCAATGTATTTTGGAAAATCAAACATATGCGCCGAAACTTTGGATAAGCGGCAAAAGGTGGGTTTTTTTTTGGGTTTTTTCACAATTTCAAAGGGGTTTATGGGTAGGAGGGGCTTTTTACAAGGTTTTTTCTTTACAAACAAAGGCTTAATGGGTGGAATGACTTCAAAGAAGGGAGAGGGGTGATGTTTAGGTTCATCAAAGTGACCAGATGCCAATTTGATCCCTGACAGAGGATTTATTGGCTATAATGCCAAGGGGAGGGATATTTATACAAAATTTGGGGTTTATACACCATGGTGTTAATACTAGTAGGGGAAGGGTAACATAGGGGAATTACATAGTAGAGTTAGAGTAAATATGGGGGAAAATGTGAATGAGGGGGAAAATCACTAAGTTTATTTGAGACTTACTTAGTTTAGGGGGTAGATCAAAATGAAAAGAGTTTTAGACAAGAAATGTGGCTTCTAAAAAGATTAAGAACCACCATGAAACCATAATCTCTTCCATGAATCTCAGCTGATGAGGGTGTGTTAGTAATGAAATGGAAAGGGGAAGAAGGGAGGTTAGACATGCTTCTTGCTTGCTGCAACTTGATGAAGAATGACACCTTCTCAATTCATTGATTTTGCATTGGTAAACAAAGTTAGCACACATGAAACTTATAAGAAATGACCTTTCTGCAACCCCAACTGCCTACCCATCTATTTGCCTAGCATTTTTTATTTCTTCTTGGAGGGTGCACTTGGACTTGCAGACCCTTACTAGCCTTTTCTTTTCTTTGGCTTTTTCTTTTGTTTTTCTATCTACTTCTACCCTTATTTCTTCCAAGGTCCCAGATTAAGCTGTTGGGAGCCTTTTTTCTCTACCTAAACTACTTGTCTACCAAGATTAAACAGTTTGGACAGACTCCTTTCTCTATTCTACAACTAAAAATTTAAAACATGACATGATCCAGATTAGACTGTTGGACCATCCATCAAAATTTGAGTCCATACCAAGCTATAAGCACAGATTGGATTCTCTTGGAAATATGTGATCTTTGAATCATCAAAGCAAAGCATATTTGGACTTTTTCATAGCCAATCATGAAATATGAAACCTATTGGTATAGGTAGCTAACAGGTCCAAGTCTAGTGAGGGCTCAGGAGCAGGATGTATTTTGGTTAGTCCACAAGGAGAAAAGACAATGTTGTCCTGTAGGCTACAATTTGAATGCACTAACAATACAGCTGAATATGAAGCCTTAGTCCAGGGACTATATAAAGCAATCGGCCTTAAAGTGCAATATTTAAAAGTATTCGGCGATTCTGAAATTATTGTTAAACAGGTGAGGAATGCAATCCATTGTCTTTTAAATCACCTCAAGCATTATCAATCGCTAGTACAAGAACTTACCTCGCACTTTTCCGCATTCAACATTTCCTCCATCCCTAGGTCTCAAAACTCGGCAGCCGATCTCCTAGCCAATGTAGCTTCCAAGCTCCTACCTTCTGAAGACTACAGCCCAGATAGATTTTCCGTAGAATTGATTTTTAGGCCCTCAATTCCTGACAATGTCACTAATTGGAGAGTATTCAACCATGATGAGGATATTTTACAATTTCTAACTTCTGAAAAGTCCTATGACGATCAAATTATTGAGGAAAATGACCATGATCTACAAATGAAAGAAACGCCTCAGGAAAATCCAATCCCTAAGCCAGTGGTAAAGCTGGAGGATCTTTATGATATTAAAGACAGTTTTAAACCTGTAACTAATGTAAAGCTCCAAAGTTCTACCCTTAGGTTTGAATTGATAAATCTAGGTACTGAGAAAGCTCCTCAAAATATTAATTTAGGATTAGGACTTTCCTTGGAAGAGAAGGAGGCATTCATTAGACTGTTAAGGAAAAATAAACAGGTCTTTGCTTGGAAATACGATGATTTGAAGACATATGATACATCCATTATCCAGCATACCATTCCAATGCTTTCTAATCAGAAACCGATTTAGCAGAAGTTAAGAAAAATACATCCAAACTTAGAGAGCCAGATAAAATCGGAACTTAACAAACTCTTGAAAGCCAAGATTATTTTTCCTGTCCAACACTAAAACTGGGTCTCTAATATGGTGCCAGTCAGAAAGAAAAATGGCGACATTCGGATTTGTATTGATTTCAGAAATTTGAACAAAGCAAGCTTAAAAGACAATTTCCCATTACCTACCATGGAGCAAATACTCCAATCAGTAGCAGGCTCTGAATTAATGTCCTTTCTAGACGGTTTCTCAGGATATAACCAAGTTTTGGTCCATCCTGCTGACCAACTTAAAACCACATTCAGAACAAAATGGGGAACATATGCATATCAGAAAATGCCTTTCGGACTTATAAATGCAGGAGCAATATTCCAAAGAGTGATGGATACAGCTTTTAGAGGGATGATTAATAGAACAGTGGTCGTCTATCTAGACGATATTACTGTATTCTCTAAAGAGAGAGCTAATCATTTGCATGACTTAAGTCAAATCTTTCAATGCTGCAAAAATATGGTATTTCTCTTAACCCTAAAAAATGTTTCTTCACTCTTGACCAAGGAAAGCTCTTAGGCTTTATTGTGTCTAAAAATGGCATTTTTATTGATCCTGATCGGATCAAAGAAATCTCTGAAATCCCTTTCCTACACAATAAAAAATCGATGCAGTCATTTTTAGGCCAAATCAATTTTGTTAAAAGATTTGTTCCAGATTTTTCTCAAATTATTTTGCCACTTCAAACAATGATTAAGAAAAATTCAGTCTTTAAGTGGGGATCAACAGAAAAAGAAGCTTTTGATCTAATCAAGCAATCAATAATCAATGCCCCAGCCTTAAATACTCCAAATTTTTCTAATCATTTTACATTGTATACCATCGCATCCAACTTGTCTTATGCTGCAGTGCTCACGCAACTAAATGATCACAATCTGGAAGCACCCATTTCATTTTTTAGCTCAAATCTTCAGGGTGCTGAATTGAATTACTCCGAGGTAGAAAAACAAGCCTTTGCTGTATTTAAAGAAGTCAAACATTATAGACCCTTCCTTTTGAAAACCCACACAAAAGTTATAGTTCCTTTCCCTGCAGTTAGGCAACTATTAATCCAAAAAGAACTGGGTGAAAAAAGGGCAAATTGGGTCACAGCGCTTCAAGAATATGACTTAGAAATTAGGCCAGCAAAGATTGTTAGGGGCCAAGGTTTTTGCAGGTTATTGGCAGGAGCATCCAACATCCCAGAATCAGGTGATACAAATCAAATTGAAGAAATCAATCAGATAAGTATTACTGATTCTGAGTCACAATATGCAGATTTAATCTTTTATTTGAAAAATGGATATGCACCTCCTAACCTGTCTTACAAAAACAAAAGGGCCATAAGGTTAAAAGCGAAAAATTTCACAATTATTGTTGATGTGCTTTTTAGACAGAATTATGATTCAATCTTATTAAGATGCCTTGAGAAACCTGAAGCACAAAAGGTTTTGCAGGAGTTACATGATGGACCAGCAGGAGGACATTTTGAAGCTGACACAAAAGCTCACAAAATTATTCATGCTGGATACTATTGGCCAACTCTGTTTAGAGATGCCCACGAGTATGTAAGGAAATGCCGCAATTGTCAAACTTCTAGTGGAAGACAACGAAAACCAGCTTTCCCTCTGCAACCAGTCAACATTGAACAACCATTTGAGCAATGGGGATTAGACATCATTGGGGAGATTACTCCACCTTCTTCCAAACAGCATAAGTATATCCTTACTGCTACCGGTTATTTTACTAAGTGGGTTGAGGCAATTCCTTTGAAGATAGTAAATTCTGAAGAAATCATTGAATTCATAGACCAATTCATCATTACGAGGTTTGGTGTCCCAAATGCTCTTGTTTTTGATAATGCATCCTATTTCTCAGGCAATGCTATGTTTGATTTCGCTATTAAAAGAGGATTTAAATTAAAATATTCTGCTAATTACTATCCCCAGGGTAATGGTTTAGCAGAGTCTACTAATAAAAATCTGATCAAAGTCATTAAGTGAACTATCGAACAGAATCATAAAAACTGGCACAAATCCTTAATGTTTGCATTATGGGCTGATAGGATAACACAGAAAGCTTCTATAGGATCTTCTCCATTCAATCTTGTGTATGGAAAAGAAGCAATACTACCCACAAATCTTGTTCTTTCTTCTTTAGCCCTAGTACAGTTCATTGAGGAAACTCCTTCTTCTATTCAGCTTAGACATGATCAAATTCTAAAACTAGAAGAAGAAAGAGAAAAAGCCAGGGTTACTCATGCCAAACATCAGCAAATCATCAAAGCAGCTTTTGATTCAGTCTCATCCGGTTCAAAACAATTCCAAGTCGGTGATTTAGTTCTGAAATGGGACAAAGCCCATGAGGACAAGGGTAAACACACCAAGTTCCAGAAGATGTGGCTTGGACCATTTCAGATCTGTGAAAAGATAGGCCATTCGACCTTTATATTGCAAGACTTATCAGGTTTGAGAGATTCTCTCCCTGTTAATGGCCTTATCTTGAAGAAATTCTTTAATTGAGGAGGTAACCCCTTCTCCTTTTAGTTTGATAGAGTTTTGTAGTTTGTAGGATTTTGTTTGGAAAATAATGTTGTAAGGTATCTTCCATTGACCTTTTGCTGCATTTGAAAAGTTGTCCCACAGAAGTAGTATGGATATCTGCTTTTAAATAATAGAGCTCACAACCAAAAGAGATAATTTCTAGAAAATTAGGTATCATTGTATTCTGAAACCACATTTCAAGTTTTGTGAACTCCTCTCAAAGTTTAGAAGTATTGTAAATCATTTTTTGTTTTCAAATTGGTCTCAAAAGGTTATCAATATCAAGATAGAAGTTAATCCAATTTCAACATCTTCAACTCTTACCCTGTCATCCATTTACTCTTAAGGAGAAGATTGTTCATCCCATTCACTAAAGTTTATGATTACTCAGAGTGAAATTGTAAAATATCTGATATTAAAGATAAGAGGTCTTATTACAAGCCTGCTTACCATGATCATAGGGAAATATTTTAACCAAAATTACCAATACTGCATACCAAAACAGGGTAATGGCTTAGAATTATAAGACAAGGGGTCTCATCACGAGCCAGCTTGTTCGGTTAGATTACTACCAGTGAATGGCATTGTCAATAGCTGGCCACCAAACTAGGACAATGGCTTTTTATCTTATCAATAACAGAAAAAGGAAATGAAATACAAAATATGAAAACATGTTTTGAATTCATTCTGTTAATCACACTCTTAATTGGATGGAACAATGGACAATAGCATGGTTAAAAGGTATCCCTGTCGAAACTATAAACGTTTGCTGGCTGCAGAGGCTCTACCTATGACAGAAGAGTTCACTCTAAAAGCTGATTTGGAAAAGTTTTCTATTTTATCATTATAAACCAATAGAGACCTATTTAAAACTTATAATGTATCTATTTTCTTAAAAAAGAGAAGAAATTAGCAAAAATAGATTCATTTTACTTGGAATACATATATACCTAGTTATATTAGAATTTTCCCCTTTGATTAGAACTCTATTTTGAAAAAGTTTAAGTATTTCTATGCTTTTCAGAGATAACTGGTTCTTCCAGCGAATCGCCAATTGTTGTGCTCTACAACAACCCCCCCATTTCATACCATCCCTATTTACAAAATTATCATATGAAATGGGTCCCTTTAGAAGTTAATTGGTATCAATATTGTATTGTTCAAAAAGGTCCGATAACCAAATGAAAACATTATATAAAAAACCTTTTGAAAGACCCATTTTGATCAAATAAAACAATCTTTTATCATTGCGATAAAGCGATCGCAAGATCGCATATCGCAATGACATAGAGAACACAAATAAGTGACATATTGGTTTCCGCCAATGCGACATCGCTATTGGCTATCGGGGTTTCCAAAAGATGGCAATATAAAAGGTTTAAGTTTGCCCCGATCGTCGATTGCGACAAAGCGCAGATTTCAAAAAACCATTGGAATAAAGGGACATCACGATTTATTTCATATTAAAGGCTTGATCCATCCAACAATGATTCACCTGCACGCAACCACCAAAACATCCATAGCACGATTAAATGAATCATTTGGCTGATTAATGATATAATGGGCATTTAAGATTGGCAGGTTTTTAACGGCAATTTAATGTGATCGTAAGTCCTAAAATCCTCCCATGGATTGTATCTGCGCCCATTTTAAAAGCTAATCCCTTATTACGCATCAGTCAATATATCTCATCACTTTGAAGTTTTCATTGCCATTTCTCTTTGTTACGTTTATTTTCGCCTCTGTGCAGAATTCATCCAAAGGAGAAAGCTCAAGCAAAATGGGGAAGAAATCCAAGAAGACCACAGGCGCTTCCACTGCGCCAGCTGCAGGACAAGCTGTCGCTGACGAAAAGAAGGGATTGATATCTGATACTACATGTTCGGGTCTCGTCAGAACTACTTGGCAAGGTACCTACAAACTGATTGAACCCAAAGAACCAGCAGCAACAATAGTACAAGCCACTGTAGATTTAACTCGGAAATCTGAGGGTACTCTAAAGGTCTTAGCTGACTCTTTCCTTCACCGGATAGCAGCCAGGGAACAAATTCTCCCATACACAGATGTAGTGCGGTGGGCAATTGAAGAAATCCCAATCCTGGATAGAACCTTCAGCACCAGAGACGGAAGAATTTTTGGGTCATTCAGGGCAGATGATCTAAGGCAAACGTAACATTTGCCTGAGCCAGAGAAGATATACAATAAGGCGTTCCTAGAAAAATTCTCAAACGAGAACCAAGTTGAATCCGAACCCATCCAGGATTGGAGACAAAATCCGGCAAAGCACAAACATGAATCTTCCGGTAAGTACTCGGTTGATTCCCTAGCTTCTCCTTATTGCTACGCTGGAATAATGATGTGTAGATTATGGGGATTGCACGACTCTGCTAATTTCACTATAGAAATGGTTCCCCTAGTGGAAGCAACATGAAACAATGTAATAATGGATTGGGCCACTATTCTCTCAGATAAAATAGCCACAGCTCTTCTTGACTTTAGGAGTAAGACTCGCATCTCTGAAAGGATAATCCCCCCATTCTATTACAGTGCATATATTTTAGATACATTGTGTTTCAATTCTGAATTTCCCATGCTCGGCTGGAGGTGGAAACCACAAGACCCCATGCCTATTCACATATACCATCAGAAGTTATGGAAATCCTCTTATAAGCCCCATTTGTACCAAGTCTGCAATGGCTTTATGTTACCTGTTTATTATTCTATTTTTGATAAACCCGCTCCAAAGATTTCTTATCAAGCCGGAATTGATTTAACCTCAATAGGTAGATGGTTCGGGGAGGAGAAATTTACTTATATAATAGTTTTCGGTAGCCAAGCCAAACCTCATGTTCTCCCTTTATACATACCAGATAAACTGTTGGCAAGAGAAATCTCTTACCAGATTATGGCTGAGAGTGTTACACAGACTCTCAAGAAAAATAAGAAGCAGGGCTGGCCCTCTTTTCCCTTGAGATGTGGTGTCTATACTCTGCATGATCTCAAACATGCAGAAAAGGAAGCCACAAAGATTAAATCATTAACTCTGGCGACTCTCCCAAATAGGCAGTTTGATCCAAACGAAGTTGCCTATACTGCACTAGAACAGGCCAAATTGACAAAATTTGATCATAAAGAAGATATGTTTGATGACCTGTTCTCTTCAGCTGAGACAATAAATCAGGTTAAAGAATTCGCCAAAGTGAAATATAATGATGAAGGGTTGACTGAATTGAATAAACTTAGAGAACAGAGGTTGCAAACTCTGCCTCTAGATTTACTAGCAACAACCCCAGCGACATCATCAAGCGAGCCTGATCAGCAACAATCAAAGGAACCTCCAGTTATAACGAAAGAACAAGAGTAGCCACCGGAGGAAAATCAGAAGAAAGAACAGGAGGAAAAGCAGAAGAAAGAACAGGAGGAAAGGCAGAAGAGAGAGCAGGAAAAAGTGTGGAAGGAGACCCAAGCTGAAAAGGAAAAACAAACCACCATTGATGTCAATATAGATACTCATATTGACCCTAAATTGCTCTAGGAATGGAAGCAATTTGATTCCATTATCAGTGGTTTGGAATGTTCAAAGGAAACTGACACTTCTAAGGTAACAGGCACACAGGATATCACTTCACCACAGGTTCTAAGCAGAACCAGCGGCCCACCCATTTCTAAAGAGGTAGAGGTAATACCAAAGGTCCCTCTCTGACCAAATCATTCTGCAGGTAGAATGTATTCCTCCCCTGGATGTTTTCTACAGCCCAAGGCATAAAGTGGTGGTTAAACAACAAAGGAAAAGAAGAATGACTGATCAACCTTCCCTTTTCCCAGAGCAAACTGACATGGGCAATGTAGTTTGGAAGGAGGAATTTGACCCCTTCGATGACCTGACAAAACTGTCACAGTATGCAGGAGCTTATTCGGCAGCGACAATAGATAAGGCATCGGAGGTAAGCCTTTTACTGAAAACCAAGGATCAAGAGATTTTCTCATTATAGGCGCAGTTAACTGAAGCAAAGCAGAAAGCGGAGCAGGCAGAGCAGCAATTGTTGACGCAGCAGCAAGTGAACAGTCAACTAACACAACAATTGCAGGCAGAA
The DNA here is from genome assembly GCA_031772625.1 of Pinus tabuliformis. Lineage (NCBI taxonomy): Eukaryota > Viridiplantae > Streptophyta > Pinopsida > Pinales > Pinaceae > Pinus > Pinus tabuliformis. The sequence continues at coordinate 327,794,863 of CM062804.1, read as the reverse complement.
AAACAAAGGATTTACCAAAGCGCAATCCAGAAACAGAAAGAATTATCAGAGGTATTGGCACAATTGAAGGCAGCGAACGAACAAATGGTGAAAACAAAAGATGAGCAAATTGCTCAATTATCATCACAGCTCGAGAAAACAAAGGGCGTTCCACAAGTGGCTGAATTTAGAGCAGAAGCATTACAAATAAATACTGCATTAATATCTCAAATTAAGCTTCAGTGTCAACAAATCGCCCAGGCAGAACCACTATGTGAATTAACGACATCCATAAGTAAGCAAGTAGACAAGGCCAGGACTGAATTAGATCAAGCTGAAGAAATGATAGCTGCATTTCTCGATTGGCAAGATTCTGACCAAGGACATGCGGCCAATTTACCCAGGATCTTAGAATCAAACAAAGATATACTCTTCACAGAATGGCAGTCCCAGTTAATGAAAGCAGAGAGGCGATTTCAAGATGTAAATCAACTTCTAGAAATTTAGTTGAATTGGTCAATAACACTCTCTACTTATCAAACATGATTTCCCAATGTACACCAGGAAAGTTGACAACAATGAAAACATTGGAGCAATCATGTTATCCAGATCTAGAAGAAAAGGGGAGGTTAATCGCTGGGATTAACAATTTAACCTGGGACACCTATTGGTTCTTCCTCGTAAAGCCGCACACACAGAGAGTTGCCCTCAAGTGCCTAACGGATGCAATTGGGTATATTATCCCTGATATTCAGGATGCCACCTATGTCGCCCAGCTTAGCCCGCACCTCAACAAACCACCTGAAGTAGAGCCAATGCTTGCGATAAGTCAGCTCAGATTTAAAGGCAAGAAGCCTACTTAATGAATCATGCCGTCGATTGCCAGATCGCTGAGGAAAATAGGATCAAAATTTATTGATACCAATTAAGTAGGATTTCTGTTTTATAGATAGGTAGATTAATTAAGTATTTATAGACCCTTTCATTGTTTTGGAAAGGGTCGTAAATTTTTGTACCTGACTTAAAGGCTGAAGTTGCACTATTGTGCTTCAGTCATATTCTTTTATGAAACTAGACCAGTTATTCTTAATTCGATAAGGAAGATTTTTATGCAATTGTGCACTATTGTCTTTGTATGGAAAATGTTTCTGCGTTGAAGGAAGAATTACAAGTAGCAATTGATATTGGGAGTGTCAAAGCAGCTCATATGGTATTTCTATCTATGTCTGAATTCATTCCTTTCATGTGAATTGTTATTTGATAATCCTTGCTATTATTGATTATATGCATGTGCTTTAACAGCAGTTCTATATTCCTTCCACTATTGGATGTTTTATGGTATGCTTTTCTTTTAATCATGTATGTGTCGATGATATAAATGATGAGTGTAGTAATATCGCTTTAATCGCTTTGCTTAACTATTTAGGCATAGTAATCTTGAATGAAATAGTATCCATGTCTGTTAGATGGAGTCATCTATATTCCTGTCTATAGACATAGACCATCAAGCGCTACACTTTAGAGCTCAATAGGTTCCCGGGATAAGTCATAGTTCTTGTATTCTTATTAATAGATTTAGTTATTCGCCCATCACTAGCTTAGTTAATAAACCATCCATTCATCCCGTTTATCCACTTTTGGGAAACTGGTCCAATTATCCCCAGTCGGAGCCACTATTCCAAATGGAAAAGGAGTTGTACTAAGGTCCGGACTGGGTGGTTATCCCCAATGTTGTTGCAGCGATTTTCGGGGCATCAACAATATATGCGACCGCCGAAATGGGGGCTTGTGACTTAATATGGACCATTAGGTCTGAGGCTTGATCGGACGCCTGCCAACAAATCGGCATATCGCAATCGGCAGGGTGAAGGGTGTGGGGCCATAATATATATGTGACTACCGACAGCAAAATAGCGATGCGATAAGGCTTGCGATAAAAGCGAAATATTGCAAAAACGCATGAAAATTGTGATAAGGCGGAGAAATACGGATAAGGGGAGAATGCGATAGGATTGGCTTTGCAATAGCGATATCACTTTCGGGTGCGATAGCGATATTGCATCGGAGCACGAAGAATGGGGGCATATATGAAAAAGGGGCCAACACTGTTATGACCTCCGATAGCAATATCGCTGTCGGAGGTGAGGAATCTTGATCGGAGGCAGGATTTATGAATCGGTAAAGGGTTATTGCGATCGGAAGAAGGTTTATAGAGATCGGAGGGGTTAAATAATGTAAAAAGAGGGTTTTTTAATGCATCGAAAGGGGTTCGATTACATTTAGAGGGATTTTTATGCTTTAGGAAGGGGTCCAAATGCATTAGAAGAAGGTTTAAGAAGCAAAACTGAGGGTTCTTACTAAGTTTCAGGAAAACTTAGTAATTCCCAAGCATATTTATGGTTATATTTCAACCAGAGTGAGGGGATATATACATAGGGGAGCTATTTAACATATTTTAGTAGGGGGAGGGGAAATAGATGGGGATTTACATAATAATGTTAGAAGTTAATATGAAACTGGTGAAGAAAGCGCTAAGCTTAGAAATCTTAGGCTATAAAAGGGGGAATGGAACTTTGTAGAGGAAATATGAACCCTCCTTAAGTAAATCAGATCTTTACCAAGGAAAATGATATGAAACATGATGACTTTAAGAGATATCAAGCAGATCTTGACCTCTTTAGGGGAATTAGTGAGTGATTTGGGGAAGAGGAAGAAGGGGAAGTTAGACATGCCTCGCTTGAGCTGATCCGAATGGGAAACAACCTCATACTTGTGATCTGAATAGATATAACACTTGAAAACATGAAATGGATCACAATTCATCATTCTGCCACCTCAGAACTACCTACCCGGCCTACTTACCTAGCATTTTGTCTTCTTTTTGGTTTGAGTGCACTTGAACTAGCAAACCCAGCTTTTCTTCTTTTTCTTTTAGCTATCCTCCTATCTAAATCGATCCTTATTGCATCTAGGGGCTCAGATTAAGCTGTTGAGCACCCTTGCTTCTCTACCTAGCTAAAATCTGCCAAGATTAAACAATTTGGACAGATATTCATTCTCTACTTTCTAAGGCAAGCAATTGAAACCTAGGGAAGCCAAGATTAAGCTATTTGGCCTTCCCTTAACTGTGAAATTCTTAAAAAATGGAATAGTTCTTCGAAAATGGAATATAGTAGTGGCATTTGAGCTAGCACACTTTCATGGCCTTTTATTTGGGGTTCATTTCATTTATTTTTCTCTTTGGCCAATTCTTCTTTTTGCCCTTTGATTATTCTTTTAGGGCATACCCTCTTTACATTTTTTAAATTTTCTGAGTTTTCTTGGAAATATGGAACCTTTGCAGCATGGAAAGAATGACATGTTTGGCATGTAAATAGTCAATCATGAAATATGAAACCTATTGTAATAGGAGGCTAACAACTTCCTAGAGCTAGTCATTGTATTTACATCAGCCACTACTCGGTTTATAAAGATAAAAAAAAAGGTCTTCTCTGTAAATCAGTTTTAAATATGCTCCTTTGTCCTAGGTAGAGCCTCTGCTGCTAGCAGACGTTTATAGCCTCAACAGGGTTACCTATTACCCAACAATGATCCTATGTCCTACTTGGAGAAATATACGATCTTCAAAGGGAAATCCATATCCACACTTATTGCTTTTATTTTCTTTTAATCCTTAAAGAACAATGACTTTGTTTGGTAGCCAAATTATGACAGTGCCACTCACTTGATTTATAACTTTGTTGAACAAGTTGGCTTGTGATGAGACCCCTTGTATTTTGATTGCAATAATCTCGAGTCATTGCCCTGTTGTGATATGCATTTCTGGCAAAGTCAGCAAGCTATAATATCTATGATCATGATAAGTCGGCTCGTGATGAGACCTCTTATTCTTTAAGTTAAAGTGTATCACTGGATTATTCCTTGAAGCTCTTAATTCCCTAGGTGGGGAGGAAGTCATTGTTTCCTTAAGAATAGCTCTAGACGACAATGGTAGAGTTTTTGGAAAGAGCTTTTCTATAGAGAATCTTTGTTTTGTTATTGATACTTTTCATTTGACTGATATAAAACAAATTCCCATTAAATGTCGTTTTTTATCAAAATTTACAAGGTTGAAACTAGTATCATTTTCAAGCTTATAGCCTTTGACTGTATCTTTCAATAATAATGACCAATTTTCTAAATCAGTCCTATATATAGAAGCAAAAAAACAAAATTTCTAGTCTTTTTCATGAATTCCAAATGTAACCATTTACAACTAGTTTTATTATCAAAATAAAGCAAAAGATAATTTACAAAAATAGAAGAATGATCTCCTATGGAAAGTATTTTTTCAGGATCTACCCATTAACAGGTAAATATTCTCTTTTTCCTATTAAATCCTGTAACATAAAGGTAGATGGACCTATGATTTCTGCTATTTGAAAAGAGCCAAGCCACATTCGTTGAAATTTCGTATGTTTGCCCTTTTCCTCATGAGCCTTATCCCATTTTAAAACTAAATCTCCAATCTGAAAGTCCTTTCTGGATATCATATTTGAATCAAAAGAAGCTTTTACTAATGCTTGGTGATGTGCATGAGTTATTTTAGCCCGTTCTCGTTGCTCTTCTGGCTTAAGGATTTACAACTGCCTTAGTTGTAAGGAAGAAGTTGGTGTTTCGTCAATAGATTGAACTAAGGCCAAAGAGGGAATCGCTAGATGAGTTGGGAGGACCACTTATTTCCCATAAACTAAATTAAAGGGAGAAGTGCCAATGGAGGCTTTCATCATTATTCAGTCGGCCCATAGAGCATATATTAAGGATTTGTGCCAATTCTTATGAGTTTGATCAATGGTTCACTTAATGATTCTGATTAAGTTTTTATTTGTTGATTCAGCTAACCTATTCCCCTATGGGTAATAATTGGCAGAGTATTTAAGCTTAAAACCTCTTTTGAGTGCAAATTCACTCATAGCATTGCCAATAAAATATGATGCATTATAAAACATTAAAGCGGAGGGTAACCCAAACCTGGTGATTATGAACTGATCTATGAAACCAATGATGTGTTCGGCATTAGCTATCTTCAGAGGAACTACTTATACCCATTTAGTAAAATAATTTGTAGCTATAAGGATATACCTATGTTGTTTAGAAGAGTGAGGAATGATCTCACCTATTATATCCAATCCCCATTGATCAAGAGGTTGATCGATATTGACTGTTTGCAAAGGAAATGACCGTTTATTTTGTCTCCTAGCAGCAGTTTGACAAACTTGACATTTCCTTACGTAGCTATGAGCATCTTTGAATAATGTAGGCCAATAGTACCCTGCGCGTAATATTTTATGTTATGTAGTATCTCCAGCATAATGTCCACCTACTAGTCCATCATGGAGTTCCTGCAACACCTTTTCAGCTTCAGATTTCTCGAGACATTGAAGGAGAACAGAATAATAATTCATCCTAAAAAGTACATCGTTTACGAGTTGATATTGCTTAGCCTTCAACCTTAGGGCTCCTTTCTTTGTATAATCTAGGTTTGAAGGAGCATATCTGTTCTTTAGATAGAATATGATATCAGCGTATAATGATTCAATATCGTTTAGACTTACCTCATACATGTGTACTTCTGAAGACGGTATTTCAGAAATAAACGATGCTCCAGCCAGCATTTTGCAAAAGCCTTGAACTTTTACAATATTTTCTAGTTTAATTTCAACATCGTATTCTTGTAAGGCATTAACCCAATTTGCTCCCTTTTCATCCACATCTTTCTGTACTAAGAGATTTCTTACCACTGGAAATGGCACTATGATTTTTGTATGGGTTTTAAGTAGGAAGGGTCTGAAATGTTTGATCGCTTTGAAAACAGCATAAGCTTGTTTCTCAACATCAGAATAATTTAATTCAGCACCTTGTAGATTTGAACTAAAAAAGGCAATTGGGGCTTCCACCTTATCTTGATTTGCTTGAGTGAGTATCACAGCATATGATCTATCAAAGGAAAATGTATACAAAATGAAAGGATTGGAGAAATTTGGAGTGGCTAAAGATGGGGTGTTTACAATCACTTGTTTAATCAGATTGAATGCATCATATTCTTTTTGGCCCCATTTAAAGATTGAATTCCTTTTAATCATTTCTTGTAAGGGAGATACGATCCTTGAAAAGTCTGGAACAAATCTCTTTACAAAATTAATTTGGCCAAGGAAGGATTGCATAGCTTTCTGGTTGTGAGGCAAGGGTATTTTGGAAATCTCTTTGATTCTATCAGGATCAATATGGATTCTAGATTTTGACACTATAAATCTAAGAATTTTTCCTTCACTTAATGCAGAAAAGGACTTTTTTGGATTAAGTGAAATTCCATACCTTTGACAACGTTCGAAGATCTATTTCAAATCTCTGAGACGATTACCTCATTTTTTGGAATATACAGTTATATCATCCAAGTACATTACTACTGATTTTTTTACTAATCCCTTAAATGCGATGTCCATGGACCTTTGAAATGTGGCGCCAGTGTTGATCAAACAAAAAGGCATATTTTGATATGCATAAGTAGCGCATTTGGTTCTGAACGTGGGCTTTAATTGATCATCAGGGTGGACCAAAACTTGGTTGTAGCTAGAGAAACCATGCAAAAATGACATTAATTCTGATCCTACAACTGCTTGTAATATTTGCTCCATGGCAGGCAAAGGAAAATTATATTTTCGACAGGATTTGTTAAGATTTCGAAAGTCAATGCAAATTCTAATGTCTCCATTTTTCTTTCTAATGGGAACCATATTGGAGACCCATCTAGAATGTCGAATGGGAAAATTGATTTTGCCTTTCAATAATTTATTGAGCTCAGACTTAATCTGATTTTCGAAATTAGGATGAATCTTTCTCAGCTTTTGCTAGACAGGTTTTTCATCGTTTATCATTGGGATAGTATGCTGAATGATAGAAGTGTCGTAAGTCTTAAGTTCACCATAGTTCTAGACAAAGACACTTTTGTATTGTTTCAGGAGACGAATGTACGCTAATATTTCTTCAGGGGCTAGGCCAAGACTTAGATTGATATTCTGTGGCTTGGTACCAATTCCTAGATTTACTAATTCATAGTTTAGAGTCGAACATTGAAGTTTTGAATTGGTAGATCTTTTGAATCGGTCTTTCAAATCATGTAGGTCTTCCAATTTGACTGCTGATTTTGGCATAGCATTATTAGTGTTATCTTGTTGCAACTATTTGTCATGTTGGTCTTCATCTATTATCTGATTAGTGTAAAATCCCTCTGATGTGAGGAAGCTTACAATATCAAGATCATCGTTGAAAATTCTCCAATTGGTAATGTTATCAGGAATCGAGGGTCTAAAGATCAATTCGATTGAGAATCTATCTAGGCTATAGTCTTTTGAGGGAATGAGCTTGAAAGCTATGTTTGCCAAGAGGTCAGCGCTAGCATTTTGGATTCTCGGAGTTGATGAAATATTGAATTCTATAAAATATTCAGTCAGATCTTGTACTAAAGATTGATAATGCTTTAAATGACATGATAGACAATGTATAGTATTTCATACCTGTCTAATTACAATTTTAGAATCTCCAAAAACTTGTAGATCCTTGATATCTAGTCCGATTGCTTTGTATAATCCTTGCATTAAAGCCTCATATTCTGCAATATTGGTGCAATCGAACTGGAGCCTACAAGTTATCATAGTTTTTTTTCCCTCTGGACTAACTTATACGCATCCTGCTCCTGCTCCATCATTAGACTTAGAACCGTTAAAAAAATAACTTCCAAAATAAATATTTATTTGGAGGACTATCTATAAAATTAACACATTTAGAACTATCTGTTTGAGAAAAGTTTTCTACTTGAGATAAAACAGAATGTTCTAAGTAAGGCAAAGTATGAGCATTAAAATTTCCTAAGAAAGAGTCAATAGAATAGTTGCCAATTATATTGTTGTTGTATGCTACAGGTTCAATTTCTCCTTCCAATTCTATTACTATGTATTTTTTATGCCTTTCTCACTCAACCTTTATTTGATTTGGTTTACCATTATAAGGGAGACACATATGCGACGAGTGAGTTGCAAAATATCCATGAATCTTTTTAGACCAATCCCTGTTAAGAATTAAGCCATAAAATTCTAGAATGTTTGCAACTAAAATATCAATAACTTGACATAACTTTGGATTAGATTACAGCCTTATGGTAACCTGATTTAGTTCACCGATAATTTCAACCTGCAACTGGTCTAGCTGAACTATGCGTACTGCAGATTTTTGAGGTTGAACGTTCAACTTTGCACATATTGATTTAGGTAAGATATTAGATGAAGCTCCTGAATCAACTAAACAATTATGCAATTTTTTGTTGAAAACTTCATAAGTAAGAAGAAATGGGGGAGTATGAGATCTTGGCCTTCCTCCAATTAGAGCGATATCATTTGGATCAAATTTATTAGTCACATTAGTTGGAGGTCTTCCCATCTCATGAGAAGCTTGCGAGATTACAGCGGCAGGCAGAGGTGCAAATGGTATTGCATGTAACTCTTTCAAGAGTAGATTTTGTTGATGTTTTAACTTGCTCAATTCATAAAAAGTAATTTTAGCCCTAGTCTTCTTCATGTCTTCTATGATATTATACTCCATCTCATTAGAAACAATTAATGTTTTAGATGGAGTTGGTGAATCTGTTTGGACTGGGCTTGTTTGAGTCGCTTTGGGTGACGTTTTCTTACTTGCAACTTTATCCTTAGACATTGAGCTTGCACTCTTTGGCTTAGGAGTAGGTTGAGGAGGATTGAGTCAATTTCTACTTTTGGTACTAACTGGTGATGCCTCTTCATCCTCTTCATCTGGTAGGATGAAATCCCACATTCCCTGTACTTCTACAACTTATTCTTCATCAGTAGGCTCCTCGTTGGAAATTTCCTCTTATTCTTCTTCTGATTCAGAATTTTTAATAGCATTGGGAGGCTTTGAATGAGTTGAAGGATTTCTTTTATAAGGCTTGTAAGGTTTTTTAGAAGAAGTCTCTGCTACTTATTTCTTAATGTCAACCATTTCGTTAGACATCGTTTTCAAAACTTTCTGTAATCCTTCTAAATCAAATGGGTCTTTCAATTGTTTTTTCTTGGGATCTTCTTTAAAAGTAACCTTCTTAGATTTTCATTCGTCAACAATGTTTTTCTGTTCTAAGGCTATGATACGTTTCTCTACCACTATTGCTTCCTTCATATTGTCAGCTAAAGTTGTTTTGTTAGCTCTATCAATGAATATTATTATGTTTGATGGTAGAGTAGATATGTACCATTCACTTCGAACTTCTTTGCTGGGCTTCGAGGCGGTAGGAATTTTGTTCAAAAGTTTATTGAAATGTGAGTTAAAATCTTTGACAGGTTCCCTTGATTCAACCCTAAGGTTAGACAGGTCATTGATCAATGTCGCAGTAGACTTGTCATCACTGAACTTAGTCAAGAATTGTTCTTGGAAAATATCCCAACTAGTGATAGATCCGGATGGTAATGAGAAATACCATGATCCGGCTACTCCTTGCAAAGTGTAAGGAAAGAGCCGTATGACAAAATATTCATTAGTAACCCCATTGAGATTTATAGATAACATAAAGTTGTTTATGTGTTCTTCTACTAGCATGCCTACTTTAGGATTAAACTTAGGCAGCCATTTTTCAGGATGAGCCGATATTTGACTCAAGGGCGTAGGCATTAAGACTGCCCCTAGGTTATTCCATGGAGTTTGGGCCATCATTGAACTACTAACAGAGGAAAGTGCAGAAGATGATCCTTACAGCTGGGAAGATGAGGATATTACAGTTCCAGATGGTTGAGAAGAAGATGTCAAAGTTCCAATGGTCTGGTGGACAACAATTTGAAGTGGAGGGTTGGATGGTTGACTTCACAGTGGAGATGTTGAGATGGATGATGATGATGAAAGAGTCTCGCTATCAGACCCTTTAGGTGATTTCCTTTCCCTTTTCCTTGTAGGTAGAGGTAATTCAGTTGGTTTGATACCAAACTTTTCACTCTGCAATCTAGTAAGGGGATGAGAAGGGTTATATTGCGAAGTCACACTACCTTGAGATTTTTCAGATTTTTGGGCTGATATAGAAAATCGCTGAAGCTTATGGATCAAAGATTCAAGTTTAGGAGTTTCAATAGTATATTTCTCTGAAATGTTCGGGTTTGTGGTAATGGTTATTGTTTTATCGACTTCTCGCTCAAGATTTAAAGATTATAAATGTGATGGGGAAGTCGGGGGAGATGGTGAGGGTGATTTACTCTCAGAATGGTATTTAGATTTAGATTTACTTACCATTCATAGCTCAGGGCCCTCCTTCTAGCACCAAATATGTTGAAGCCACGAAAATTGGGTGTACAACAAGGGGGATACCCACCCGGTCCAGACGTTGGTTAGCAGCTCCTTTTCCATTTGGTATAGTGGGTCCGACTGGGGATATGGTACCAATTTTCCAATTTATGTGTGTGTGTTGAGAATTGATATTTCCTTCCTAATAATTTCTAAGTAAAATGCTTTTATTCTAAGTCTAATTTAACAACATGAAATTCTATTCTAATGAACATAAATATCTAATTCTAAAACTAACTCGGGATTTAATCTTTCAGTTATGAGATCTAAAATAATTTCCAATGGAAATTGGTAACAAAGATCATTCAATTGCTATGAGAAAAGAATTCAATAAAGATAAATCATTTCGTATAAAAATTTAGACGAAACAATTGTGAAAAACATATCGCATAATAATTCACTCATATATTAAGCATAAATAAATGGTTATCACCATATAGAAGTGCCAAATGATAACTCAAGCATTCAAGCATTCTAACATAAATAACTGAACATGAATATCACTTTAACACATCAGCAGAAATTGTTAAGAGATAAAAATACCATTTATAAAAAGTTCTACTCATGAGCTCCAACAATAATGATTTATCTCTTCTTAATTCAATATCTACTAAGAGTACAAAAGTGCAATTTCAGTAGCAGATATTAAACACAGATACAATAAATCTTGTTCCATTCATTCATCAAAACCTCCTCGGAGGGTGCAAAAGTGCATGTTTTGAGGACAAGTTTTTGATAAATTTTAGGACATTTCTCTAAATGCATGAGAAGGGTTTAAATACTACTAGCTAAATCTAAAAATAGTTTATTACAAAAATATAGGAGGCAGTTTAAATGACCGTCCTCATTTCAAGAAAAAGTAAAGAAAAACTAAAACTAAAACTGAATCTAAAACTAAATCTAGCAATTAACTATCTATGTATCTGTTCGTTGTAGTCGCAAGCATCCAACATTGGCTTGAGGAGAGTTGGCTGGCCGACCACCGACTTTAGCCATCCTGTGAAAATGGAATTAGCAAGTGCTGGTGCCATCTTCTCGGCAGAGTTAGTGATAGATTTGAGATTCATTCATTGACTGTGTGGTTTAACCAAGTACTACCAGTAAGAATCCCAATTTAACTTTGTTAACCTTTTGATGGACTCTTCCCTTTCTTGACCCTTTTGTCTCCAGCTTGTTTGTAGATGATGTGCATTTGGTAGAAATTTACATACCACTTGAAGATATCCCTGATAAATAGCACTGGTTTTTAGAGCTCAAGTTTTACCTTTCACCTTTAGCACTTTTTCCTATAATTTTCCAGGCTTACAGGTGACTGAGTGATTAGAGGCTTTCCTTCTCAAGGTTTTGTCTAGCGATGTGTGATTAGCGCAAGTCGCTAATCGCACATCGGAAACTGCTTCCGTTTCTTGATCCAGGCTTCGCTAGTGCTATTTTTTCACCTCTTGTGCACTTTTTGTTAGAGGATGTAAACCTTAAATTTTGTGGAAAGAATGACTCCATGAGTTCTTAGCTTTGAGTCTTAAACTATTGGTCTGTTATCTTAGAACTATCCAATACCCATTTGACCATGTCTATGTATGGAAGAATCTTGAGTCTCGCCGCTATCCAGTGCAAGAACGAACATGCTAGTTCTGTAATTGACGCCTCAGATGATCCGCATGAGTCTGTAGTGGCTATAACTTCCATTAGTCTGGGATTTTCTTCCTCGAGTAGATTGTGCATGCCTTCCCAAGTAGTGACGTCGTATCTCTGTTACAGGTGGTATCTGTGTATAAGGGCATCATTTCTTTATCTTCAAAACTCGGAACTTTTCCCTTCTTTCCCATAATATTCTGAACACTGCGATGTATACCTCTCTACTCTTCGTTCCTGCAATTTACAAAAGAGTAATGATAAGAAAAAGGTGACGGGAACGCTCTAAATGTCGAAATCATATAAAATATATCACCTTACGTGAAATGGCCCTTCGATGAGATCAAAACCATATTTCATTAATGATTAACAACTAACTCATTAAATTAACATTAACGCGTGTAACTGGGCATCGGTTTATGGAAAAGCCTTTTCGAACGAAGAGCCCTGTAGATCTATGATAAGGTGATTTTGTGATTTGCTTTGCAATATCATAGATCGCAATATCGCAGATCCGTTGCGTGTGACAATCATTTATTACCATATGTTTTCTGCGCAATGTCATTTGCGAGACGCGCCATCGCATATCGGCGGTCTGAGGTATTTCACTTTAAGTGATACTTGAAGCACATGAAAACTGTGATGTGAAGAATTTCTTTAGTATGTGATCTCGCATCACAATTTCGCAATCTTAGGATTCTGTTTGTAGGAAAGCATCTATTACCTTGTTGCGATGTCATGCTTTTTATTGAGAGAACGGTTTTGTTCGAACTTATCATAAAACTTAAGTCTTTTTAGATTTTCGGGTATTCTCCTAAGTTTATGATAGTAAGATTTATTCAAAAAGGGAATACAAGTCCTAATTTATTTTTTTTAATATTTTGGATAAGGGTCCCCACTTATTTAGTATTAGTGAGAAAACTAAATAAGAAGGGGGGGGTTTGCTGGCCACAACACAGTGATAAAAGATAACATAAATCACAATGAAAACAAACAAATACTATATGGTGAAAACAGTGATGTTTAAGACATTTGTGTTAGATAACTCATTGATGGTTAAAACAATGACTTAACCCTTCAATGATTACAAAATAATGACATATCTCTTCGGCAATGGAAATAGATCTTTCAACACGCACCTTTCTCCTTTGGTTTTATCATGCAATGGTCAAGAAATCAATATGTCGTTGTCGACATGGTATGTGTCAGCGCATTTCAAAAAGGGAAATTGAAATTTTAATTTTGGCACTGATACTCTAGTTACCAGCAAATGCTTGATAACACTAACACTCCCATTGTCACTGCATTTATAAAAAAAAATATTGAACTCACAAAAGAACTGATGGTCTCATTATCAACATTGTTTCCTGTTTGTTACAAATATTTCTTTGACACTGTAATTGTGAGCATCTCTTAAAAAAATTGAAACTTAACTAAAACATGATAACACCTATGGCTTGTATGGGCATTGGCTTGTGAATTGAGCCAAAAATTTTAAATTAATGACTCTCTAATCTGTAATAGAAAATTGAGTGTGTCAATCTTATAAAAACCCCTTTTGGCTCCAAATTCAAAATTTTACTATTTTATTTTTGAAGAAGAAATTATAAAAATGATCATGTATCATGACCAACCATTGATGCTCGAGGTTCTTTGGAACCTTCAATGGTAAAAGCCCCAACAAATTTTTATGGTTGCAAAATATTTGATTTTTTTTTAGTTGTGCAAGGGAAACCTAAAACATATTGACTCTGACTAGGGATAACGCTTTTCCTGCAAAGTGCTGAGAACCATAGATAAATGGTCTTTGTTGGGCATGGAGTCCATTTATGAAAATATTATAATCTGAAATCTCTCCAAAATTGGTTTCAATTGGGACTGCTTCTCTTATTCATCAACTAAACAACTGAACAAAAAAATTGGGACTACTTCTCTTATTCATCAACTGAACAACTGAAATGGAAAATTGTAACTGAAAATAAAATTCTCAACATCTAAGCTTATTTATATACAAATCCTACCTATATACAAAGTTGAATTCCTCAAGTGAATTCCACCTTCCAATGATACTAAATTAGCATCTGAGTGCTAGACTTTATGCCAATATGCTCTTTAAAATTGAAAATAAAAATAAGCATGCACCACATGAAATTTTCAGAAAGGAAATTTGATACAGACTCCATTACTAATAATTGTCGCCAAAAAAATAAATATTCCATGTAGTTAGCTACTAAATCATATAATTGGTGAGAAAAAATTGTACTTTCCTTCCTTTCTTGAATAGTTCTAGACATGAATCTTTTTGCAAAGGGAAGCCACAAACACTACCTGAATTTTCAACCTTGGGATCTTCATGGAAGGGTTGTTGTTGGCCATCTTCTTTCCATTTTTCCGTAAGCAAATATTATTGGAAATGTACAACATAATATTCCTCGTCTGAATTATAGGTATAGTAAATTGGAGAATCTTCTAAGAAATCAAAATCCTCATGTGAAGGATAAGTATCATAAACATGAGCACCAGAAAAATATACACAATATGACCTATGAGGGTTTTTCTACAACTGAATTAATTCTTCTTTTTCTGTAATGAGCTTAGAAGAAAAGAATGTAGAGATTTTTGTTTACAATCTAGAGAAAAAAAGTAGTAGATAGGTGAAGATATACAACCAAATGTTGAGTCTTGTCACCTTCAAGTATCATCTCACAATATTATGAAAACCTGAGGGAAAAATATTCTAATCTCTTCCTCGAAAACGATGCCAATTTGATGTTGTTTCCATGGAGATATTTCTAGGTTGTAGGAGAACCATTGTCCGTGGCATCTAAATATTGATAAAAATAGTTAAAATTAGTGGTTGAAGCAATAGACTATCAGGGCTTGCAACAAAGTTTCTAATTGTGAAGCCCTAGCCTCCAAAATAAAATTACAAGAAAATTTTGAATGTTGTAAGGTATTTTTATCGAAGGATTGGTTTGAAGAAAAATAAAGAAAACAAAGTTTAATGCATGCCATTAATAATCTGAAACTAAACTTCTGCAAAAAGAATCATGACAAAATCAAAAAATGTGGATGAGTTCCTACATGTGGAGCATTTCATTAAGGGTTTCAAGATTAACTAACATGAGTACAACTAATTAAATTCATGAAAGATTAACATGAAACAACCAATTGCATATTACACTGCCCAAGAGAGGAAAAATATAGATGAATGTTGAATCACAAGAGAAAAACAATATCTGCAACTAACTCGAAAGATGGAATTAAAATTATTTTGTATTCTTTGATTTCAGAGAGATTTTCTAATTACAAGGGAGTCACAAATCCAACACAATGTCACTTCAGGCTTTTATTTTCCCTCCTAATATAAGAATCTCGATCACTTTCCAAAACTGATTTTTGATACACCATAAAAAAATGACTTTTTTTCTTTAAAAACTATTTGAAATAATTATAACAAAACCATTATATATATATATATATATATATATATATATATATATATATATATATATAGATATAATATTAAATGCAATCCCATTTTGAAAACAAAACCTCTGCCCTTTAAAATTTTACAATACAAACATTATACATATTTGGCTTTTCAATTAAAATTGAAGTGGGTGTAGCCCACTTGGAAATTGTAACTCTTACTTGTCTCAGTTGTGATTCATTCTATCTACATGGGTCTGTTATTATTCCTTAGGGTTGTTATATCTATATGTTTCCTAGATTGGTGCTTGGTTGAGATATTCTCTCAACCAAGTGATTGGGTGTCCAATTTAGTTTACCTATCTTGAGACAACATTAAATTTATTTATGTGTAGTATTATTTGATGTGAAATAATATAGTGTGCATTGTCAAAATTTAACTTGTTGTAGAAGCCCATCATTTGGGCCTCGCCCTTGCCCCCTTTTGGGCTAAGGGAAATAGAGAGTTTGTTTGTTCATCTCTTTTTTTTTTGGTTTTCCCATCCTTCGTTGTTGTTATTTGATTGAGGTTAATTTGTGTCCACGGAGGCCAATTGAGGTTGATTGCTATGGGTTATCTGAAGACAAAGCCTGGGGAAGTTGCGAGGTGAATTGTGAGTGGTGGATATGTGAGCCTCTTAACAGATATCTGCTTCCTGTCATTGTAAGGATTTCTTAGGTTGGAACTCTTTCTCAATAGTATTTGGCGATATTGATGTCGTGCATTCATGAATCCCTTGAAAGAATAGATCGGCCCACTCATAAAGTAGCAGATCTTGATGTGGGAATCCTGAAATAGGAAATTATAGAGCCATTGCCTATTGCAATTATGGAGTCTCCACTAGACAAAGTTGTCATTAATCCAAAGCAGAATTTTGTTTGAGGCATGCTTCCCATTACGCCACTGGTGCCACCTAGATGAAATATAGGAATGTCAATCAAATAACTAGCCATGCCCGAGGTATTGAAGCCCAGTGATTCTATTCCATTACTTCCAGCCATGGAAGTCCCTATGGGTTGGAGGCCTAGAGATGTTGTGGTGCAAGAACTTCCACTAAATCCAACAACTGTTGCAAGACTTGTCGAACCTATTCAAGTTCGATATGTGTAGCTTGATATCAATCCTCATATGCAAGATGAGTATAGTAGTGAATATACTAGTGAGATAGATGCTCAATGGAGGAGTTCACTAACTATGTTGTGAAGTCGTATTGCTAAAATGAGGTCATCCCTGTTAATTTAAGGGAGATCGGTTTGTGATGAACATTGTTGGATGAGTTTTTCGAACTCAGCCGCGGATCGGTGGGAGGCCTAAGTTGACAGTCCCGTAGATCTGAGTCTTTGTGGCATTGTCTTGGTGCAGCCTATTTCCAGGTGGAAAAGTCACTCTATCGATAAGAAACATGCCTTGTAAGAAGGTTTTTGATCGTTAGTGGATGTGTGTTGCGTGGAAGCTTTTAGAGCACTTGTGATTATGTATTCCTTTCGACCCTAGTGACTGGAGCTAGTAACAAAGGCAATTGTATAGTTGAAGCCTAGTGTGATTTAGATCCTAGTGCAGGTGAGTATTGTGAATTGGTGGTAATGCTAGAGGAGAAGAGATTTGAATGTGAGCCTAGGTTGTTGTGGCATTCTGCAGGTTAGATTAAAGATGCATGTTGTCGACTTAAACGTAAGCTGCCTGTAGAAATTAATGATGCAAATATATAGGAGCTCATTGACAAGGAAGATAGAGGCCACATTGGTGAAGATACAAAAACCAACTTTTTCCACAATGCCACATACTGGTGTATGTGTTCTTGATTTTTTTTTGAGTTTTTCAAGTGAAGCATGTTGACCTTGATCAAATCAACGTGTAAATGCAATTGGGTAGAATTGATCACTCTAGTAATTGCTAATTGAAGTTGGAAAGATTCAATATGAAGGTGCTAAGTATGATTTTAGAAGAAGTTAGTATTGTGTAAAATTTAATGAAGCTTGATATTAGTTGGTTGAAACAATAATAGATGGACAAACAAGGTAAATGATTGTGTGTTGAAATAAATCATACTTAATACTATGTTGTAATATGAATGACACATGTATTAATTGTAAGAAAGTCTAGGATGTTTTATATTGGTATTTGTAAAGTATGTACCTGGTAACTCCAAGATTTGGAGTGTGTAATGCAACCCTGATGAGGCATATGTACCCCCATAAAGTTCATGGTAATATTAAAACCACTTTGTAATTACATGTTTGTGGTTAGCGAGAAACCACTATGTAGTGTTGGTTTATGATAAGCCAAAAACCACTTGCAAGAGTGAAGTGGATAGGGATTCCTATAGGCCTAGTTTAGGGTCAACTAGCAAAACCCTTGGCATGTTTGATGATGAGCTCAGAAAATCTTGGACCTGGTTAAGTTGGGTCTGTGGTGAGCCTTGGTGGTTCAATTTAGTGCCTTGGTGGTAGAGTTGAGCCTTCATGGCTGAATTGAGTGCTTTGGTGGTAGACTTGAGCCTTCGGGGCTGTGTTGAGCCTTCATGGATGAATTGAGTGCCTTGGTGGTAGAGTCGAGCCTTGGTGGCTGAGTCAAGCCTTGGTGGTTGAGATCCCTTGTTGGCATGTGTGTGGTTGTTCAAAACTATAAACAACCTTCAGGAGCACCTATTGGGTGGTTTATGGGATGGTGGTGCAGAGACAAATCCTGGCTATGGATCTCTTTGTTGATAATTTTAATAAAATCACTAGTTTGGAGCTCTCCCAATCTGATCATTCGTCCACTTTATGCCACCAAGACATCCTTGATTAGAAGAATGAGCACTCTGAGACATTGATCTTTATGTAACTGTGATAAGAATAAATTCTCACCACTAACATTTAGTTACAACATTGATTCCCAATATTGCATGTTGAATGAAAATCTATCATAAATAACATCAACTTCATTTCCTTTTCATAAGATAACATTTCTACTATGAAATCAGTGTCATAATTTGACTGATATTTTTAAAGAAGACTCATTACCTGAGCTAGAAGATGCAGCACAAACTATTTCAAAACCATCATCTATCTCTGGCTCAACTCTTTCATCTTGCAAAATTTCATACTTAGATGGAAAATCATTTTCCTCCTCACTTAATCTAATGCTAGACTCACGCCTACTCCACAAAATGATTTTGGAATGATTTGATATCTTGACCTTCTGCTCTTTAGATGGTGTATCAAATCGGTACTGTCTCGATTTTCATATTTAATATTGCAAATACTATCCTGACAGTTGTGATGCCAACATATTCTAGTGGCTTTGATATTTAGTAGGTTTATGAGTATTTTAAAAGATCGTTTGTTTCTTTACTAATCATGGTTGGGATTCGAAGTCAAATCTCGATCAATGAATTTCAAATCCATGAAGGAGCATCAATGCCTTATAAGAGCTAATATTTAAAACTCTGTGAATCCAAATTCTAGATAGCAAGGGAAAAATTAATATAAATCAATAAAGAAGAATGAAAATGAATCTTAGGTGCGACTTTTAGAACACGTGATCTGAGAGATTGGATGAAAATCTACTTCAAATTGAAGCCTACAAATATCAGTATAATTTGATGAATATGAAGGCTTGCATCATCTTGTATAACATCGGTAGATCATGAAATTTCTAATATTCTTGTGGAAACCAATGTTAAAAAACCACGATTGCAAACTATATTACTATCCATTAATCAAATATCATATTATATATATACAGGAGTACTGTCTCAAGATAGGAAAGCTATCTTGGACACATAATCTATTGGTTGAGAGAATATCTCAACCACACACAAATCTAGGAACATAGCTAGGAACAGACACCTCCAAATAGAAATAATCACAACTGAGACAATTGGGAATTACATATTCCAACACACCCCCTTAATGAGTACTTGTCTCGATATCAATCTACAAATTCTAGTTGTGGTCAAACATAACAAAAGAATATGTTGATTTCCATATAAAGGAGAAACCATCCACCGAAATGTATGGGTGTTAATAGCTGCAACCACTAGTCTTATAGGATTTCCTTCACATACATGGTTCTGTCAACCATTATAACTGCATACATGTACCTATACCTATAAATAAATTTGTCTATTTTTGGAATGGCCAGTTCCAACAGAAAAATAAATGTGTGACAATAGTTGGCCAAAATAAATGCCATTACCTGATACCATCATCATGGGTTTTATTGGCTCACCCTCAACCATGCATTTTGCTCAGCTGGAGATATGTTGAGACCTTTGAGAAAATAAATTTCTCCTGTGAGTAAGGTATGTCACTCCTGACCACCTAGACTTTGAAAATGTGAGCACTCAGGCTCCTATGTTGCCATTGGGGCACTACAACCATGAAGGCTTTGTACGCATGAAGGTTAGACTTTAAAATGTGAGCACTGAGGCTCCTATGTTACCATTGGGCACCGTAGCCATAAAGGCTTTGTAGGTAAATCAGACTTACATTTCACGCTCCATCTCATGGAGTTACCAGGTACACACATTATAAATACCACTATAAAACATTACATAGACTTGCTTACAATTGATATATCTGACTCATAATACGTCATGTTAGTGAGTCTATTCCACAAACTCACACACAAACTTTAACTTAATTGTCCATCATCACCTAATTTGCAGTTTTGCACAAGATCAATATATGTTGCAATTCAACCTCATTATCTACCATGGAGTGTCTTTGGATCCTCTTTCTTTTTCTAGTTCAATTGTTGTCTTAGATTCATCTGTGTGATTTGTTAGAGTTTCTAATTCTAACAAAACCACTCCATTGAGTTAGCAGAACTCAATGTAAGTGCTTCTAATTCCAAGACATTTATAAATCCCACTTCTTTGGAGTTTCTAGAAAATGTAGTCATAATAATTTTAATAAATTACATTTCTACATTGAGTTGATGGCACACAACATATTTATCTTTCCAAACTCCAAAAACACAAAATAGTGAAATAAACCTCAAAACTGGATAGATGCTCAAACTACCAAGTCGCTGCATGCTCAACGCTTCACAACTTCTAGTGTGACTCACTAACCAAACTCAAGCAGAGTCTCTCCACGGCCATAAAAGATGCATTGGTCTTTGCAAGTCATGATGATGCAATATTTCCTCGTGATGAAAACCTCCATACAACCGTGAACAAAGCCTAGTACATGCACAATGAGGAAAAGGCATTGCATGATGTTTCATTCATTCTCCCACGAAGCAGAGAAAAAAAAATATTGGCACCCAACGCTTATTACATCATCGACCATTGATATGATTGGTGTCTAGATTCAAAAAACATCTGCTTCGTGAATGCATAGAACCCCATCGAGTCCTCTTCAACTTCTAAAAAATATATTTTCCCTTCATGTGCTCGAGGCTGGGGTAAGACTAGATTTCACGACTTCTAGTCCTCCTACATTTTCGACTTTGGTTCTGGAGAGTCGACCAAAATAAGGAAGATTTTATTCAAAACCACCTCTGCATGTGAAGCAAAATCCATACACAGAACTACAAAGTAGCAATGACCCACACAACAATAGATGCAAACACTCTTACTCTTCTCACAACTCTACAGAGAAGAACGATCATCAATGACAACAGATCAACAATTCTTGGACCTGTAATGGAGGAAACCAAAAAAAAAAAAATCACAACGCTCACTCACTAGTAATGGCTCTGCAATAGAGAAGGCACGATTCTAGTAACGAATCAGCAACAATGCTAACTCTGCATTATCATAACTACATACACACTAATACGATCTCCTCTGTGCTTTCAGAAGACCCAGCCACAGCATATTCAACACCTTCGCCATGTATCGATTGATCTCTTTCACTTTTCATGATATCGACTCAGTCTCCATCATACTCAACACTCAACTCATGTCGGTGCTTAGGTCCTGCAACGAGATCTTGGTCCTCGGTATTGCAACCAGGATCTTGGTCCTCTATTTTGTGACTAGAAGATCTTTCAAGCATAACATGTCACAAAACACCAACAGGTACATCATTGCCTTGCCCAATCGACAAAGGATGATGGATAGATAAACAAACATTCATAAAAAATTTTGTTTCCCTCAGCCCAGGATGGGCCAAGCCCGGGAGGGGCCAGGCGCTCAGGGCTCTGATACCATGTTAGAAAAATGTATATAAAAACATGAATTGAATTAACTAGTATCTCTCAGGTGAGCAAGTTCCACCTGGAGACTGCACAAGATTTCACAATTAATTTTTCATACCACACTCATGGTGCTTCCTTGAGGCCATACAATGATTTCACAAGTTTGCATAATTTATGTTCATGTGCTTTCACAACAAATCCTTTAGGTTGGGACATAAAAACATTCTCTTTTAGATCTCCATTCAAGAAAGCAGTTTTTACATCCATTTGATGGACTTTCCAACCATTCTGAGCTGCTAGGACAAAGAGTGTCTCGATGGTAGCCCATTTTGTTGTGGGGGAAAAATTTTCCTCATAATCGACCCCTTCCTTCTATGCAAAACCTTTTTCCACAAGCTTGGCTTTGTGCTTGTCAAGTGAGCCATCAGCTTTATACTTTTTCTTGTAGACCCATTTGCAGCCAACTGGTTTGGTTCCCAATGGAGGATCAACCAACTTCCAAGTCCAATCCTTTATCAAGGAATCATACTCCTTTTTCATTGCTTCTTTCCATTCATCATGAGAAGAGACTTCTTTGAAGGAAGTTGGTTCACAATTTGTAGAAAATTTCAATTCACAATCATAAGAAACATCCATATCAATAGGTGGATCAGAGTCATCTACATCACCTCCATTTCGCTGGGTTGAAAATCTTGTTCCTATCTTTCCAACCTCATCACGATGAACATTTTCAAGTGTCTTTGTCATCCACTTTGGGGGACCTTTCTAAGATGGTCCAAGTTGCTCAGTTGATTGAGTTGGGACTGAATCAAGATTGAGTCCCCCAATTCTTTCAATCATATCACTCAAAGTATCATCAGTGGTTGGAATTTCATGTGGGGGAGAGAGTGCTTCAGAAGAAGATTCCATATATTGATCCAGCATAGGAATCCCCCCTTCAAGATGTGGAATCTGATTATCAAATTCTTGAAATGATTTTGCATTTGTGAATCTATCCAAGCGATCAAGTTGATGCTCAACAACATTGCCGTCTTTGGATGATTCAAGAAAGATTACATCTCTAGATACAACAAACTTTTTATTAACTTTGTCATAGAGATGATATGCTTTGGAGGTGTTTGAATACCCCAGGAAGGTAAACTTACAACTCCTTGCACCAATTTTGTTTCTATGTATCTTTCATATCAATGCATAACAGGTGGAACCAAAGACCATGAGATGGTTTACCGAAGGAATGTGCCCATACCACATTTCATAAGGAGTCTTGTTTCTAATAGAATTATGTGGACATCAATTCTTTACATATAAAGCACATAGAACTTCATCAACCGAAAACATCAATCTTACATTCTTGAAAAACATCATGGAGTGCACCATATTTAAGATTGTCCTATTCATTCTTTCAGTTACTCCGTTCTATTGGGGATTATCAGGCACAGTTGTTTGATGTTTGATCCCATGTTGGCGAAGATTGTTTTCAAACTCATTTGAAGTGTATTATTTTCCATTACTAGTGTGAATAGAGCCAATATGAGATTGTGCATCATTTTCAATCCATGTATGAAAGTTCTTGAATGATTGAAAAGCAACAGATTTGTTCTTCAATAAATAAACCCACCACATTCTGGTGTAGTCATCGATAAATGTCATCATATATTTATTTCCATTTGTAGAAGGAACATGCATTGGACCACATAAATTTGAATGAATGAGTTCAAGTTTTATATGTGCTCTGGAATGCGAATCATGAAAATATTGTTTCCTGTGCCTTCTTAGAATGCACGGATCAATTTTCTTAAGTTTCCTAGGAATTATAGGCAAACCAGTAACACCATTTTTCTTCAACAAGCGGAGATTGTCATAGTTCAAGTGTCCAGATCTAGCATGACATGATAAACTTGATGTAAATGTACCTTCATCATAATGAGAATTATATGAGAAATTTTGTGCACAAGTCGAGGTACCTTGCTGTTGAGGGACAAAGTCCCTTAGGGTCTTGGGTCAATACCCTAGTAGAGCGGGGGTTATCTACAATGGAAAAAAAACATTCAACACAGTCATGATACTAATATAAGAAACCTACGCGAAGAGAGGTGCACTTGGGGATCCTTCGTTTGGGTAGATCCAGCTAGGATCCAAACCCTCCTCGAGTTCCTTTTGATCCTTTAACCTACGAAACAACCAATTCAAAGAAGCATAGCAATATATGGACCAAGCATCATAAAGAAATTAACTTCATAGCATATTGAAAGGTAGTTAGTTATACAATTGAAACAACTATTCATATGCAAATCATAACATGAACATCATAAGCATGAAGAAGATTAATTTCAAGAATGAGACAAGTGTTTCTTTATTACAGATAACTAAAATACAGTAAGGAATGATTTCAACTGAGTCTTCCTCTCACTGGCTCCAAACAGAACCATCCTTCGGGTCCGTCCAATCTCAAGCCTTCAAAAAACTCCTTCCATGACTCACCAAGGTATCTCAATTAGTGGAATATCATCAAAGCTCAAGGAAACAAGAGTTTCCTGTAATGTGGGGAAGTGTTGGAAGCACAAGCATCTTTAGACCTTGTCAGGGATAATCTCAGTAGAGTGATTTTTCTCTCTATTCTCTCCTTCCTTAGGCCTTCCCATTGAAGCCTTTTTATACTTCTCCCAAAGTAGTTTTTTAGATGGGAATTAGTTGGGAACAGTTGGGCCACGGGCGCTAATAGGTAATCAACAGGTAAAACCCGTGATCTCCACCTGAAATTAAGGAGATTTAATTTTTTTAAGTGTTTTAAGACATATACGAAGGTTGGGTATACACAGACCCACATACACACATGTTTAGCTCAGGGAAATGTTGCGTATAGGGAATAAAACACTGTTTTTTAAGTATTTGGACCAGGTTTGGAAGGAGGGGTTGCCCTAGGCCATGAGTGTAGCATCACAAACATCAAGAGTGAGATTTGGAACTATAATAGATGCCCCCTAATATATGAGGTCAAAAGGGGTACATGATGGCCGAAATGTATTAAGTAAGCACATGGAAAGGAAACCTGTCAAAAACAAGAAGGACTTCACTAGACTTCAACCTGCCAAGCCACAAAAGGAGATTAGAAAGAAACATTGTCTGAGGTGGGCATACCCATGCTCAAAGAAAGTAAAGCATGTTCGCATATCGAGTACAAGCAGATCCACTAAGTATATAAGTATAGAAGACTGGAAAATACATAATGGATCATCTGATCATGATCGAACAAGTACATGTTTGAATATCACATATAAGAATGTCAATGATGTCGAAAGATGAAGCTGATCACTGATATCAAAGATTGATCCCAAAAGTACCAAATGAATATGATGGAGTAAGGTGGTACTACACTACAAACTCGGGTGCCAAAATATAAAATGTTGCCATGAATGACTGCAACATATCAAGTGGAGTGGTATCAACTAGTAGCAATAGGAGCAACTGTCAAGTGAACCAATGAAATGCTGATGCAACCCGAGGTCTTCACCGACTGCCGTGGTACATTTCTACACCATGGGAATAAATGATCTGAAGTCGACCATGTGAGAAATCGTCTAATTACCGGTCATTAATGTATACTATTAAAAAATGTGAGACCACTCACCGATAATGATAATGAGTGTCAAGGTACCCAGTACAATCTAACAAGTGTGAATAGATGAGCTAGAGTTGAACACCTGTAAGAATCTATCAATCAGGAGACAATGATGGTTTCCCACTGTCGATAGTGAAGGATCTACCACTAATGACTGCAAACCCCAAGGTACTGCCAAATGGACTCTAGATCTTTGCCCTAGAGAAATGATTCATAGTTGATAGGAAACGATCTGCTAGAAGGAAGGAGTTAAGGCATCATTCATCAATCTAGCATGAGTGTAACCCATAGGCCAATAATGTGGAAGGAATCAACCGAATAAGATGTAGTAACCCAACTGAAGAACATTTCTGGCATACACAAGATGTGGCTAGCACCCGACAGAAGCCCTCTAAACCAACCAATAATGAGAGCTGACATAGAGGCAAGGTATCCACCAATAGGGTCAAATGTAAACCAAGGTACTGCACAAATCCCAATGTGTGATAATGTAATTTGATGTTAAACACAAGGGAAACCACTCAGTCAAAGACCCATGATACTGATCGATGCTGAGCACAAGGTGACCTATCAATAATGAAAATAGGGCCAACATGTGGCTCTAGGCCTGTCCTAAGAGCAAGATTTTGTTTTCAATAAGGGCAAGACCCACCAAGAATAAGTCAATGGGGACCTTCTCAAATCGGCATGAGCAAAGGACCAATATAGCTGATGTGATGATAGACAAGACACTGACAACCAGGGATGGCCAATTGAAAAATGAGTCAAGAGACACCGCAAAGAGGCCAACTCGGGCTAACTTCCCTTGAACAAGAGCATGACTCAATGATGACTATGTGGTAGCATATGATGACTCTGTATAAGCTTATCGAGTAGGAGGCATGAACGAACCCTGCATATGATTAGAAGAGATAACCAATCGGGCGAGAACTGTCTCAATAACAAGGTTAAGGTGTACCTATGTCAAACTAAATCCTGCCAAAATGGAGGAGACTTTGTTTTGAGTGCTTTTTTCAAAGGCGACATGACTGACTCTAGCTGCGAACAATAAGTGGAAATATTTTCCTGTTCCTACTCTTTTTGGAATATATAATTTTTTTGTATTTTTCTTTATGCGGGAAAAAGAAGAAAAGAATGCTATAGTACAATGGAAAGAACGAGTGTCGGTGAAACAAATGATCTAGTTCCTGGGATGGGTACAATCCTATGCTCAATGCAGGGAGGTGAAAACTAGTCAAAGACACTCAAAAGTGTGTTCCTTCCATGGGTCAGGGTGTGTCAAGTTGTAGAAGTCAAAGGGATGCAAGTTTGATTTTGCAAAAGTCATGGTAAAAATTTGGCTTAAACATGAGTCCATGTGAAGCAAGCTCAAGGCTGAAAGGTGCAAATGGTCAAAATGAAATGCAGTAGTACAACTCAACACGAAGGAGCCTCTAGGGTATATGGCTAGAACAAAGTGAAGAAACAAAGAGAAATGAGTCTTCATCACATAAGTCATGGCGGGACTACAAAGGACTCTCGAGCCTACTCAAATCGAAGCAACATGGGCAACAAATGTCAGTGAGGTGCTAACTACGATGCCCATGAAAAGGATGGTTCTACCATCATGTCATGATTAAAAATTGGTGAGTGAAGATGGTTTACAAACCATAACATGATGGGATCGACCCTATGGCAAGTGTATCAACAAATGGAAGCTAGCATGCATAATTCAATGGAAAAATGTTCCCCTAACCTATATGCCAGTGAGAAAACAATACCTACCATGACGGGTCAGCGGTCATGGAATCGTCTTGGAACTATTGAAAAAGCATCAAAAATGTCCTAAAAACCAAACCATTCTCGACATTCCAAGCTCTCAAGTTAAAAGTTACATGAGATAAAACAATATCAAGTTTTGAAAAAATTTGACATTTTAAAAGCTTATAAAATAGTTTTTGACTCACCATTATCTCCATTTGAGTTGAGAGCACAAGGAGTGAAGAAAAAGGAGCAAGCTTTGCCATTCACCAAATTCGACCATTCAAATCTTCCTAAAATCACTAGGCAACCCTTAAACTCATCTTGCATTCATCTGTGATTGGTTTTAAAAATTTTAATTCAAGTTCCACCGTTGAATTTATGTCAAAAGAATTTGTCGCAGTGTATACGTGGGTTGGCTATGTGAAACCCACGTATACGCAGGCCCTAGATGTGACTGTGTATGAAACGAACTTGCCTATATGATTCGAAAAATTCAAAATAAAAAATATAACTGTCCAAACTTGTTTGTCTTCAATATGCCAGTCACTTGGATGGAAAGAGAGCATGCTTTAGTGGATGATGAGGTTGTGAACAATCCTAATGCTCTAGAAGCCTTAATAGGATGTGGTTTGCTAAAGCTCTTCAAAATGAAAAACGTGAAAGAAAACACACACTTGCTCGAAATTCTTATTCACTACTAGAGCATTGAGGATGACTCATTCATGATCGATCAAATGCCAATCAAGATAGAGATTGAGGGTGTTTATCTCATCACTAGCCTTTCCCGGAGGGGAAAGGTAGTACATTCCATGAGCATATCACAAGGTAGCCTCTCTATCGAGGACTATGTTCATATCTATTGCACAGGCCATCTAGAAAAGCTTGGAAGTCAAATTCCAATCAAGCACATGGAGAGTTTATCATTGAGGATCATCCTGTTCACTATAGCCAGAGTGAACAGATCAACTTCCTTACACCAAGCTTCGCAGCTTTCCATGAGCTTGGCGGTAGACTGTCTCACCACAGTATTTGATTGGTGTACTTTTCTTCTCACTAACTTGAAGAGAAAACTTACTTATATCAAGAAGGGCCAGACCAAAAACTTCGGATATGGAACTATTTTGTGCTTTCTCTTCTTTGAGAGGGTCCCAACACTTCGTTGTAGAGTATCAGTTTCAATCAGCACCCCACGAGATCCATGGATAAGTAGGCGGGCTGACTTGATGAAATGATTAGGAGGTGGGGACATTCCACGGACTGCTTTTGATGACTACTTCTTCTCCTGGTGGGAGAAGAAGATCATCGCAGTGGATGATTACTGTTATTCCAACTTGGACTTCCAAGGAGATCCTGATCTAGCTTTACCACCAGACGCGGCATGGGGAAATATACGTAACAAATGTTTTTGATTTTATTATTTTATGGTTTTTCAAATATAAAAATGAACTTTGAAAACTATTTTTTGATAGGATTCAGGTGACTAGTATGATGATCATGTTCCAGATATTGGTCCAGTACGACTAGATGGGTTCCCATGGCATGGACGTTGCTACCGAGGTGCCGAAAAGGTGGCTGCCGACACAGAGCGACTCCTACACACTGTTCAGCGACACTTTGTGAGACTAACTCACCGAGTACCGATGGAGGCTGTAGAGGATCTCCCTATAGACATGCAGCGTCATCTGTTTGACATGCCACGAGATTGGGTTTGCACTCTTAGGTGTGTGCGCAAAGCAGTAGTCGCATACTTAGCTGCTCATCCTAGGCTGGGGCATTAGATGTACTAGACATGATTATGGGCATTTGAGTTCCAATTTTTGTATATTATTTTGGACACACTTATGTACACTTGAGATATTTTATGATATATATATATATACAATTTTGACTTTTGGATGCTCGATTTTATTATAATGAATGAATGGTGTGATAGTCTAATGCTTGATTAATGATAGAATTAGCTAACCAATTATGAGATCTTGGAATGTGCAAATAATTAATATAAGTAAATGATCTTTGCAACAACGTCACCCTTAAATACTGATGATATAAACATGGATCCCTTACCCGATAAATGTTATTCAATTGTGACATTATAAGTTGTGAATCAAGATAGAATACCAATGAATCGATTCCATAAGAAATAGCTTCGGATAGTAAATTAATGATGGCAGTATACTCAACCATATTATTTGACGCAAGACCAATGCATACTCCCCTTGATACCAACAATTGACCATTTGGATAGTAGATTACCCAAGCTGCGGAAGTGAGGTTCCGAGTGTGCCAACTAGCACCACTAGCAAATCCGAAATAGACCAAGTCATCCACCAACACCTGCCACAGCAAACAAAAAAGTGTCGATATCAAAAAATCTTGATGTGATATGTACAAAAAATACAAAATGCACAAAGAATCCATTTCCTAGCTGCTACTTAAGTAAAGTACTTCTTGAGGTAGAGCCCGTTTCGAGGTTCTACCAACTTGTTTCCTTCAAAATCGACTAACTCATACACCCCTTTTTCTAAAACTCTTTTAATTATAAGGGGACTGTATCACATAGGTTTGAACTTGCTCGCCCCCAAGGCATCCTTATCTTGGTCATAGACCAAGACAAGGTTGCCTTCAAAAAAGACTCGAGGATGGATAACTTTATCGTACTGAGTTTTAACTCTTTTGTTATGAGCCTCATTGATTGTGGCGACATCTCGACACTGCTCATCAAGATGTTGCAAATGAAGGAGGCACTCTTCGAGATTAGAGGTCTCTGGAAGGAGCTCAATAGCTAACTTAAGAGATGCAATTTCACATTCAACAGGAAAGATAGATTCCATGCCATAAACTAACTGAAAAGGTGTAAAACCTGTAGCAGTCTTTATAGAGGTTTGGTATGCCCAAAGAGCCGGATACAACATAAGATGCCAATTGGGCTGATCTTTGTTCATCATCCTTTGCAGGATTGTCTTAAGGGTTTTGTTCACTGCCTCAACCTATCCATTGGCATGAGGATAATATGGAGATGAGTGCTCCTGCCGAAAACCCAATTTAAGAACCAATTCAGACATTAGTTGATTCTGGAAATGACTACCATGGTCAGTGACAATATTTCTCGAGATGCCGAACCTTGAGATAATTTGATTAAAAGGAACAATGTCGTTGTTTCACTATCGTTTTTATAAGTGGGCATGGCCTTAGCCCACTTCATGAAGTAGTCTATGACCATGATAATGTACTTGTGATTGACTACTGAAGGCGAATTATAAGTTGTAAAATCAATACCCCACTTAGTAAAAGGACCGACAGTGAAAATGGAGAAAAGAGGAGTTGGATGTGCGTGCATATTTTGAGTATAAACTTGACAAGGGTGATAGCATTTGACCACTTCAACACAATCTTTGAAGAGCGAAGACCAAAAGTAGTTGGCATGCAAGATACACTGGGCTGTAGCAAGCCCTAAAAGATGACCACCACAAGCTCCATTGTGGCAATCATTGAGCACTGAATCTACTTCCTCTAAGGTTAAACAACGTCGAAGGATTGAATCAACCCCTCGATGACATAATGTATCACCAAAGATGACATAGTTCTTAGCCAGGTGACGTAATTTTCAGCGTTCATCCTTAGAGAAAGTAGAGGGAAACTTTGAAGTATGGAGAGAGACAATGATATCTCCATACCAAGGGTCGAGTGAAGAGATGAGGAATAGATGTTCATCGGGAAAACTTTCCTCATAAACATTATCCTCTCCACAAGGTAGCTCAGAAATTAGCTACGCAAAAACCATAGATTTCTGAGACTTGGCGGAAAAGAACTCAAGATCAAATTCTTGTAAGATGACTATCGATCGATTATATTTGCCCCCAATCACTCACCTAATGAGGGAAAATTGGACCGGATTGACCGCTGCTAAGACAAAATTTTTGCATAGCAAGATATAATGGTGGAGCTGTTGGACAGCTTGGACGGCTGCCATAGCCAACTTCTCAACAGGAGAATAGTGAAGTTCAGGACCTACCAAGCCTCGGCTCAAGTAATAAATCACATGCTCCATGAGACATCGTCTTCCTGAACGAGAACCATACCAATGGTTGATTCTACAACAGCAAGATATAAAAGGAAATCCATACCATAATCCGGTGGACTCAAAAGCAAGGCAGAGACTAATGCTTTTTTCAAGGCATCAAATGACCGCTGCCCAATGTCGTCCCATATGAATGGAACTCCTTTCCACAGCAAACGCATAAACCCATTAGTGATCTCAGTATAATTTTCTATAAACCTTCTTAAGAAATTAGCCTTCCCTTGTGGTGGGCTCCAGTATTGTAGCAATAATGCTACAATTCCTGGAGCTTCCTATCTCTAATTTTATCAACCCGGTAGTTCGTAACAAACTTGGAAGCGACGGTGCTGTATGCACAAGTACTAGCTCTTGTCGTAGCTGTCACTTGGTCAGCTGGCACAAGTCCGCTAGGGCTCAAGCCAACTTCTATATGTTCTCAGAAGAAGCTTTCTAGATGATGAACGAAGGATATCTTAAAGGAAATTAACCTACTTTGCAAGAATGAACTGAAAGCCAACCAAACATGGAAACCCTAGTAAACCCTAATCTGACTAGTTTAATCTCTATGATGCCATGGTGGGAGTGCAAACTTCTAGAAATGATGCCATTACTTCTAGTGATATGAGATGCATGAATTTAAACTACTTCCATTGAAAAGAACATTGTTTTTATATTTTTGTTTAAGTCGTTGGAGTTATTATGACTTGGTTTCTTATTAGGGTTTGACTGTGCAGGGGTAGTTCGAAGGGAAGGAAGGCTTGGAAAAGGTCAGGAGGGCTAGGAGAGGTTCCAGGGATCCCTAACATCATTCCACAGAAGTCCACAACGTTCAAGTGCTTGGCAACCGAGTTTGCAGGCTTCTACAGGATGTCTGCATGGGATCCTACAGGAAACTCGGGATTTCTACAGGAAGTCTGCTAACTTCTACAGGATGTGCTACAGTTGGAGTTTTGGGTGATGGAGGAGTCGAGGGGCTGTATGGGTGAATAGGTAGGATGAAAAGGGATCTTGTGATGGCTCAGGGACAGAGAGATGGGATGGAGAGAGAGTGCATGCAGTTGGTTGGTGGATGGAAGGGTGGAAGCAATGAAAAGTCAAAAAGATGGAGCTACGTGAACAGTAGAAGGGTTGGAAGGCAAACGAGCTGAACAGAGGTTAAGCGGGTGACTTAGGCGCGGTTGAGAAGAAGAGGAAGATAATAGAACAATGTTGCGCAGTGTAAATGGAACAAATCCTCTATGTCTTGCACAAAACCGAGAATTCCATCGACCTATTTTAACTGTGTTATTAAACCAACGAACAGCAATGTAAACTTCAGAGAGAAATCGTGCATGGTGTTGGAACGAAGGAGTATTGCTCAAGATCAGAATGCATGGATGGATCTACAATTGAAATGACTGTGTTGCAGCTTGCATGAACGTATAAGACTGCGTTTTTTGGTGGTTGGTACGGTCTACACCCC
Source organism: Pinus tabuliformis (assembly GCA_031772625.1). Classification (NCBI taxonomy): domain Eukaryota; kingdom Viridiplantae; phylum Streptophyta; class Pinopsida; order Pinales; family Pinaceae; genus Pinus; species Pinus tabuliformis. The sequence continues at coordinate 327,762,390 of CM062804.1, read as the reverse complement.
CAATCTCTAAACAGAGATGGCTGTGAGTGCACTGTCAACCTTTTCTTGGAGCTCTAATGAATGCTAATCCTCCTACTCTAATCTAAGCTACTGAAAGCACTTTAACCATAAACTAATCCTACTCAATCACATTAAAGAAATTAAATCAGCAGACTATGTTTTCCAAATGCATGTCAAAACAAAGAAATGAAGTGCTGAAAGGAAAGACAAGTAACAATACAAGGAAAAGGAGGTCTATTGCTCTCAGGTTGGGCCCTAACCTGAGAGCTATAGCTCCCTTAAGAACTCAGAATTGAATCCAAAGCTGCCTGCCTTTATTAAATAATCATGAGTCTAACAACATGCCAAAACTGGCTTACAAAAAGCAAAAACCGAGCTGTAGCTCGTGCTTAGAAATTGCAACAGTAGTTCAAAAGTTCAAAAAGCTCCTATCAAAGGCTACAGCCTCAATATTTATACATGATGAGGATCAAGCTGGCTTCCTCAATTAGAGGAGCTTGGCTGTCCAACTGAAAGTGAACTGCTGTTCCTGTAGAATCTGTTGGCTGCCTTTCAGCTCGGTGGGGATAGCTGTTGGAGCTCGGAGTTAGGGTGGAGATCATGAGGGAGGTCATTCAAGACTGTGGACAACCTCCCTATAAACCCGCAATGCCACCTTTGTTGTCTCCTTGTCCCCATTTGCGTGGTCTTTGCTCCATTTAATGCCAAAAAACCTGAAATCATCATGTATTAGTAACATAGGAATAATGCCTGCCCTTCTTCCTACAAATAACACGAATATACTAAGAAATGATGCATAAGTGATAAAAGATGAAGGGTTGAGCAAGGTCAGTAGGCCAATTGAGCCCAAATTGTTACCAAAAATTGGGGCTCATCATCACCCCCCAGCTAAAATATTTGCTCATCCTTGAGCAATTTTGCCCCAGCTCCTTGTCCTTGGCCGAGAACTAGGATCCGGAATACGCTCTTTCTTTCCTACTCTTGGTGGCTCTGCCTGTTCTGCCCTTGGTGGTGATGAGGGTGTCGCTCCTTCCCTCTTCTCTATTTCCTTGACCTTGAGCCAGGCTTTTGAAGCCGATTGGTCTACCCTTCCTTTCCAAGTAGTTGTTTTTGGGCTCCCCCTCTCGTAGGTGACCGATGTCTTCGAGGGGGACCTCTCACTGGGTGAAGTAGGGGCATCCCCTGTAGTGATTTGGCTGCTGGATGGGGGCTGTGGCTTGCCCGTCTTTATTCTCGCACTTCTTCGAGCTTCAAAGTATAGAGGGGTCTCCCTCTTTCTCTTCTCCTCTGGCTTAGGAGGTGTGCTGAGGCCGGCCAGCACAGCTGCTGCCTCCCTTTCACGGATATCAGCTTTCTTCTCCTTGGGTTTCACTTTTTCGGGGCTTCCTGTAGAAGACCCTGTTTTAGCCAATTTCGGGCTTCCTGTAGAAGACCCTGTTTTGGTAATTTTCGGGCTTCCTGTAGAAGACCCTTTTTCAATAATTTTCGGGCTTCCTGTAGAAGACCGTTTTTCTGTTAATTTCGGGCTTCCTGTAGAAGCCTGTTTCTGCTTTCCTGTAGACACAGGTGTCACCACCTTGGCTTGCTTTGCTGCATGAGGTTTTCTTTTTCGTTTGGTTGCGGGTGCTGATGAGGTACTTTTGCTGATGTGGACCTTCTCAGCCTTGTCCACTCTGCCTTGCAACCTTTTCTCTCTTGCTGTCAAGATGGGTGTGTCATCTTTTTCTTTGTCGTCCTTTTTCTCATGCCTCTTCTTTTGCTCTTTCTTCTGTACTGTGGTCGGGGTCTTCTGGCCTATTTCTTTCTTTCCCACGGCCACTGATTATTTCTCCTCACTGCTGGAGGACCCACTTTCCTCGGTCAACATCCTTATGTCTCCATCTCTTGTCAAATTTCTGAATGCTTCCCATGAGAGGGGAACCTTGTATGAATGAAGCGCATCCTCCACGAGAAGTTTGATCAAACCATGGTGGGCTACCTGGTCTGGTATGCCTTCTTTTAACTTTGTGGCACACTCAATTAGAGATTGTAGCAGGAAATAAGGGATGCTCAGTTTATTTTCTACAAGAAGATCAATCTAGTGCCTCAATTCAGTGAGCAACCTAAAGTGATACCCGTACACAATGCTAAAACGGCCTTCACAGGTTATATACTTCATGATCTGCAGGCTAACTTCATTCCATGGTGGCAGCAAACTGGTTCTACGCACCCCATTCTTGTCTTCCGAGAATTCCTCCTCTGGGGGAAAGAATTCTTTCTTGGCCTGTTGGCTCAACTTCCTTTCTTCCTTATCCCAGGGCAAACCCATTGGAAGTTCAGTAATTCGGCTGATATATTGCGGGGTGAGCTTGAGGCTTAGGCCCCTGAAGTTCACGGTGGCCAATGTTTTGGATTTCGGCCTCAGAGCCTGCAAAAATTCTTCTGCCACTTCGTCGTCATAACCCTGCAATTTGTCACAGAAGGATATCCATTGTGCTCGTGTGAAGAGCTCCACCACCTCAAGATTTTCCCTTAACTTTGTTGAATCAGTGGGTTCCCGTCTAATAAACCCACCCGGCATGATAAAAACTGTTGCTTTAACTAGAGGTGGCGAACGCGGAAGAAATTTGGTCTACTGAGACAGAGCGTAGAATTACGCTTCTGTCATGCACAAAATCCACGAAGCTTATCTCTGAGGACCTTAACACAACTTAATTACACTGACATCCTGTAGAATGACAGTTTATGCATAGCAGACAACAATTGCAACAATTTTCTACGACCAGACTGTAGACGACGATTCTGCCACCTTCAAAAGCCAATTGCATGGAGAGTTCAGGTTTACCTTTTTATCTGCCACCTTTTGACGTGAGGAACCCGCCTTCCTGTAGAAATAGCTTTCCTGTAGGAGCAGCGCGCGATTTCTGGGAAAGACTGCAGTTGGTCTGCGCTCTCGGCGTTGCTTCATAGGCGTTCTGATAGCCAAAGGCTCGGCGTATCGAACTGCAGAGGGATCCGGATGATCACTCGAGCTCCAAACGGTGAATGATAAATGCATGGGGCGATCTAGCCGATTAGATTTGAATCGGTGGAATCCGTGGCGCGGGGGTGAGCTGTCCCCGCCGGACTGTTGGATGACGTCGTCCCATCATTTGCCTGTGAGTTCACTTACTGCCGCATCACCCCCCGCAGATCCGTCGCCGTCTCTTCTGCTGAATCCGTTTTTCCCGACGGGATTGCTCTCACGTGTGTGCTGCCCATTCCTTTTGTCATGGCCGCCACCCAAACATCCGACTAGACCATTAACTGGTCGACGTGGCCAGTCAACTGGCCATACAGCCGCTCAACCCATTCTCTTCACACTTTGCAAACAATTCAAAGTAAAATTCATGCAATCTGATGGAAGAAAGGGTCGAGACACTTACCTGTGCGGCCGCAACACGATTTTTCGGTTTTTGGATGATGATGAGTGGATTTGGTTGCCGCTGATGAATTTGCGCAGGCCCGGAGGTTCATGTTTACAGGTTGCCGACGATGGATTGGATGTTGTGGCTGCATGCGCCCGCGTTTTCATTGCATATGGCCAGCGCTGTGATTGGTGTACACTCTAGCGGGCTTAACTGTTACAGGACTCCCGCAGGATGTCTTGTAACAGTTCTTCCTCCTCGGGTGCATGCTGCACGACGAAGGATTTGGCCTCACGATCACGCTTCCTGAGCTCGTGGATGGCTGGGATGGATATGGTATGGCATCTCAGCATTTTTTTTTATCTTAAAAATTGCTTTCTCTTTGATAACTCAGCGATCTGCTTTGCTGGTGCAGGTAACTTCATTGCATGTCGACAAGGATGGTAGAACGAGGTCACAGTAGTGTGCAAGGGTGACAACAGTAGCTTGCATGCGTCCAAACCGATCCTTAGTCATTAGATCTCCTCATAAAATGAATTCTGGGCCGTCCCAAGCTTCTACAGGAAGTTTCCTATAGAAATACAGAGCTTCCTGTAGAAAGTTTGCGTTTCCTGTAGAAAGTCTGCACCTTCCTGTAGAAAATCTGCATCTTCCTGTAGAAAAGTTGCATCTTCCTGTAGAAATCTCAAACCGTGATGAAATTGTGCACATACCTTGGAGAAAATGAGTATTCTTGGAGGAGGTGCTGGTGAGGTCTCCTGACAGCATGATAAGGATCCTTGGCTTTGAGTTGAGAGGCTTCCTCTCCTCCATAGAACACCTGCAACCTGCATGCAATTTTACATTATGAACTTGCTGTCCTTGTCTTTTGTGCTTATTGTTTTTTTCTTTTTTTTCTTTTTTCTTTTTCTTTTTTTTGAAAGATAACAGGGGCGCCTCAATGAGGTTTTCACCCTTTCCATCTGCCTTAAGCGCCTCAGAGAGGTTTTCACTCAAGGATCTTTTTCACATCTCTTTTTTTTTTTTTTTGAAAGACAATAGGGGCGCCTCAATGAGGTTTTCACCCCTACCACCTGCCTTGGGCGCCTCAGAAAGGTTTTCACCCAAGGATCTTTATTATTTTTTCTCCTTTTTTTTTTTTTTTTTTTTTTAAATCTTTCAGGGTATGCCCAAAGCAGAGGCAGAACCCTTCTCTATGACCATCACTGATTTCTCCATAGTCTTGATGAACTCTTGTCTTGAGAGAGGCTTCCTGTAGATCTTCAAGCGATGCCCATTGACAAGCATGGGGATGGCTTCCTCATCAATGGTTCGAATAAGAACAGATCCATTGTCATGGCATTTTTCCACTGCATATGGTCCTAGCCATCTGGTTCTCAGCTTCCCCTTGAAATCTTTGTATCTGGAGTCATACAACAAGGCCCAATCTCCCGACTGGAATTGCTTGTCATGGAGATGTTGGTCATGCCACACCTTTCTCTGAAGTTGAACCACTTCTGAGTGAAGGAGGGCCTGCATCCGGTGCTCATCCAGTCCATTCAGCTGCAATAACCTTTCTTGTTGTGCATGGCTGAGATCTAGATCTAGCTGAGCTGCCATCCTCAAAGTGTTGTACTCGAACTCAATGGACAGCAAAGCTTTCTTCCCATAGACCAGCTCATAAGGTGTGAAGCCGGTGGTGGTCTTCCAGGTTGTGTTGTAAGCCCATGTGGCCTCAACCAGGCGATCTGCCCAGTCCTTTCTGCTGCTGCTCACCACCTTAGTCAAGATCCCTTCTAATGCTCTATTGGTGACTTCCACCTGCCCATTTGCTTGAGGGTGATAGGGGGTGGAAGTCCTATGCTTGATCTTGTGATGAGCTAGCAGGTCTTCAACTAGGTTGGATGTGAACTGGCTCCCTTGATCGGTGACCAGCTCTCTTGGGTAGCCAAACTTGTAGAAGATGTTTTCTCTTAAGAACTCGGCCACCTTTTCTTCTGTTGCTGCTTTGATTGCTTTAGTCTCTGCCCACTTTGTCAGGTAGTCAGTACACACAATGATGTAGGACCTTTGCCTTGAAGGAGGGTTGATTGGACCCACAAAGTCCATACCCCACTTCTCAAATGGCTCAAGAGTCACTTGAGGTTGGAGAGGCATCTCATCCCTTTGATTCGGTTTCCCCATTCTTTGGCATTGGTCACATTAGCTGATATATCTTCTGACATCTTGATGAAGTGTGGGCCAATAGTAGCCTGCCTGCAGGATTTTGAAGGCAGTCCTCTTTGCTGCAAAATGTCCTCCACAAGGCCCATCATGACAGGTGAGGAGGATATCAAAGACTTCCTCCTCCCTTACACAACGCCTTAAGATCTGATCGGGGCCAAGCTTGAACAGATTGCCCCCGATCCAAGTAAATGAGGCACTTTTTCTAATGATTTTGCTCTTCTCTCTTGAAGATAGGTGCGGAGGGAACTGTGCTGAAACAAGGTAGTTTGCTATATCAGCAAACCATGGAGAGAGTGCTGAGATGGCAAACAGATGTTCATCTAGCATCTGGTCATCCACTGTCCCATCCTCATCTGCAGACAAATCCAATCTAGATAAAAAATCAGCAACAACATTTTCTTTACCTGGTTTGTCAACAATGGTCAAATCAAACTGCTGCAACAAAAGTAACCATCTAATAATACGAGCATTCACATCTGGTTTATTCATTAAATATCTAATTGCAGCATGGTCTGTATGTACAAATGTTTGGTAGCCAGTGATATAATGTCGGAACTTGTTCAGTGCATGGACCACAGCCAAGAACTCTTTTTCGGTTACAGCGTAATTCAGCTCAGCTTTGGACAAGTTTTTGCTAACAAAGTAAATGGCATATGGAAGTTTTTGTTCAACTTGTCCTAAAGCTGCACCTATGGCTTTGTTCGAGGCATCAGTGTGGATGTGGAAAGGTAGGGCCCAGTTTGGACCTCTCAAGATTGGGGCTGACACCAACTTGTCCTTCAATTCATTCAAAGCCCTCTGACAATCGTCAGTCCATTTAAACTCCACATCTTTTGCCAACAGGCCAAACAATGGCGAGGCTAGCTTGCTGAAGTCTTTAATGAATCTCCTGTAATACCCTGCTAATCCTAAGAAACTCCGAACATCCCTTACCTTTTGAGGAGGTGGAACCTTCTTGATGAGAGCAATTTTGTTAGGATCCACCTGTAACCCTTGGCAAGAAATGGTATGGCCTAGCACAGTCCCTTCAGTCATCAGGAATTCACATTTTTCAGGACTAAGGGACAGGTTCATCTCAATGCATTTGGTTAGGACCTTTCCCAGATTGGACAATGCTTCCTGGAAGTTGGACCCATAAGGAGTGAAGTCATCCATATAGATTTCCACCGCATCATGGACCAGCTCCGAGAAGATGCTCAAGACAGCTCTCTGGAAGGTAGCAGGAGCATTGCATAGCCCAAAGGGAAGAACTCGGTAGGCAAAGGTACCCCAAGGACAAGTGAAGGTGGTCTTATCTTGGTCTTCCGGGCTGATTTGGATTTGGTTGTACCTGCTAAACCCATCCAGGAAAGAGAAGAACTTCTTTCCTGCCAGTCCATCCAACACTTGATCTATGAAAGGTAGAGGGAAATGGTCTTTCTTGGTAGCTTTGTTCAGTTCTCGATAGTCCACACAGATTCTCCACTTCCCATTTTTCTTGGGAACCAACACCAGAGGGGACACCTATTCACTATCTGAGATGGGGTAAATGAATCCGGCATCCAACAGTTTTTGCAATTCTTCCTTGACAATGTCCTTAAGGGCTGGGTTCATTCTCCTCTGAGGTTGCCTAACCGGTTTACAATCCTCCTTGATGTATATGTGATGGGTACAGACCGAAGGATGGACTCCTTTCATCTCCTTATAGCTCCAAGCAAAAGCATCTAGATGACTGGCCAACAGGCTACACAGCTCCTTTTCCTGGGAAGGAGATAGGGAGGAGCTGATCTTTAACGATCTCTCAGGGCCGAACTCCACATTCTTGACTCTGGGAGTAATAGGGTTGGTGGTACAAAGATCCACTAAGGTGCTGGCTTGGGCATCCTCCACCAATTTCTCTAAGGATAGTGCACTGGAAGGTGGATTCTGGATCAAGGTCTCGATCAAGTCATCCTCGGTTGGGGGGTCTCTTCTAGTGGTATCTAGGGTGCACAAAGGTGCTGAGTACACTTCATCCTCTTCTCCTTCCTCCAACCAAAGTGGTAAGTCATGCTCTAAGGAAGGTTGGGCAGGAGGGTATAGGACTAGCTGCTTGGACATAGGACCATTTTTGATGGTCATATTTCCTGCACGACAACTTATGTAAGCATCTGCAGTGGCTAACCAAGGCCTTCCCAAAATAAGAGGATATCCCGTAAGCTTTGCCTTGGGTTGCAGAACCAAGAAATCTGCAGGGTATTCCCAAGAGTCGACAGAGACCAAGACATCCTCCACAATCCCTTCGGGAGTCACAGTGGAGCGATCTGCTAGTTGCAGTACTGTCGAGGTCTTCCTCAAGGAACCCTGAAGATTGAGTTTGAGCATGGTATCTCTGGTCATCACATTAATGGCAGCCCCCAGATCAATCAAGGTGTGAGGTATGATGGTGCCATTGATGTGGACATCTACTACAGGACTCCCAAGATCTAGATACTTTGGGCAGATGACTTGTCCTAACATAAGGTCAGACAGTTGTCCTAAGACATTGATGGTTGAAGCATCTCTCTTTTGCCTGCCTGGGTGTTTGAAACACTTTTCCTTAACCAGTTTGTTGTATATAGGCACATCCTTGATGGCTTGGAGAAGTGGTATTTTCACACACAACTGCTTGAGCTCACCCAGGAGCTCATCCTCCTCTGGGTTAGGTTGTGTGGTGGTTGTTAGTCTCTCAGGAAAGGGTGGAATAGCCTTTGGTTCACTTTCCTGTTTATCTTCCTCATCCTCTGGGGGAGGAGGTTGGCGATCCGGAAGAGTCTTTCCAGATCGAAGATTGATCTCCTAGATCTCCACAGCATAAGTAGGGCATGATGTTTCCCCAGTGTATACCTGTTGGGCCTGTCTATTGTTGGGGTTCGGGTTCGGTTGAGCAGGTATTTGAGGTTGCCTTGGAGGAGCAGGAGGTAATGGTTGAGGTTGAACTGGTGGTGGAGGAAAAATGGCGGGAGGAGTGTTGTACTGGGGCCTCCACCCCGACTGAGGTGCATTCCACTGAGGCTGTGGCTGGGCATGTGAATGATAAGAATGAGTAGTGGGTTGAGTAGGGTACTGAGGTGGATAAGACCATGGAGGAGGCATAGACCAGGAAGGCATAGGAGTCGATTGGTTGGGGCTGTAATAAGCTTGAGGTGCCCCTTGCATCCCCTGCTGGTAAGGTCTAGGTCCTTGTGGCCTCCTTTGGTTGAGGTAATAGAGAGGTTCAGTGGGAGCTTCTGTCCCTTGGTACATGGCTTTAAATCCAGGTAAGGTTGGACATTGATTTGTGGGATGGTCCTCCTCACAAACGAAGCACACTTCAACCGAATGCAATGGGCATTCGTTCTTAGGGTGTCTCCTTGTACATCTAGGGCAGAAGATAGCCAAGGCTCTCTCAGCTTCTTCCTTCTTCTGCTGGATCCTGAATGTGTCCAGCTGCATGGCAATGGTCTGTCTCACCTCACTCTTAAGATCTTCGAATTGATTTGCAAACTCATGTTTGGAGAAAGGGACACTAGTTGAGAGGAGGTTTCCTCTACCTCGTTTCCGAGCTGCCCTGGAGTGGTTTCTAAACACAGTCTTGATGTCCTCATAAGGCAGTTGGTAAATATCCCCCCCAGCTAACATGTGAAGGGTATCTAAGAGGTCTTCAGGGACTCCTCGGAGCAGGACCAACTTGAGGGATTCAGGGTCAAGTGTGCACCTGGCCCGCTTATAGCTAAGTTGGAACCTCTCCTCATAATCCTCTAAGGACTCATCATTTCCCATGGTCATCCAAAAGATTTCTCCCTTGGTTTCCTTGGACCTACAGTAGTCCCGGTACTTGGTATTGAAAGCTTGCTGCATCTGAGCCCAAGTAGTGATACTATTCCCAGGTAAGCCCATGAACCAGCGTAATGCTGCATCCTTAAGAGTTGAAGGGAAGAGTTTCAGCTTCTGCTCATCTTCAGTATAGTCATAAGTTCTACAAAGGACAGCAAACTCAAACAGGAAGGTATCAGGATCTTCAGTGGTTAGTCCATGGAAGTGAGGTAAAGCAGAGGGGCTAATGTTCTTCATTTTCATCTCTCCATTGGTCTCTCGGATGGGGAAGGCACCTTCTATTCTCTCATCTTCTCTTCTATTGTCAGCCATAGCTTCAGATGGGATGGTCTCTAATTCTTCTTCTACTATAGGATCTTCGTATATCTCAGGAGGTTCACCTATAGGTTCTTCTGGATCACTGTCACCGAAGAAGAGAGAAGGGTGACTCAGTGATGTGGTGGGGGTGTTGGGTAAGAATTTGCCTGTTTTATCTCGATTCCTACGAGGCATGAAATGGAAAGACTTTTTTTTTTTTTTGAGTGCTTCTGTTTTTCTTTGGTACCTGCAAAACTGAAACAGATTGATCTACAACTAACTATCTTACTGAAATAAAGATGCAGAATTAAATTGAAAGCAGGAAAGAACTAATCTACTTTGCTCAAATGAAATTGCAGGAATGGAAATGCTAGTCTACGCTTGCAGAATTGAAAGGCTAATCTACGCTTGCAGAAATGAAATTGCAGAATTGAAATGCTAATCTATGAAAGCGAGAAATGCTAATCTATGAAAGCGAGAAATGCTAATCTATGAAAGCAGGAAATGTCTATGCTACTTTTGCAGAATGGAAATGAAATAAACTACTTGGCAGAAGGCAAGAGTAAGAAAATAGAAGAAAAGCAACAATTACTAATACTCTGACGCTTCCCCGGCAACGGCGCCAAAAAGATGGTGGGCTCCAGTATTGTAGCAATAATGCTACAACTCCTGGAGCTTCCTATCTCTAATTTTATCAACCCGGTAGTTCGTAACAAACTTGGAAGCGACGGTGCTGTATGCACAAGTACTAGCTCTTGTCGCAGCTGTCACTTGGTCAGCTGGCACAAGTCCGCTAGGGCTCAAGCCAACTTCTATATGTTCTCAGAAGAAGCTTTCTAGATGATGAACGAAGGCTATCTTAAAGGAAATTAACCTACTTTGCAAGAATGAACTGAAAGCCAACCAAACATGGAAACCCTAGTAAACCCTAATCTGACTAGTTTAATCTCTATGATGCAATGGTGGGAGTGCAAACTTCTAGAAATGATTCCATTACTTCTAGTGATATGAGATGCATGAATCTAAACTACTTCCATTGAAAAGAACATTGTTTTTATATTTTTGTTTAAGTGGTTGGAGTTATTATGACTTGGTTTCTTATTAGGGTTTGACTGTGCAGGGGTAGTTCGAAGGGAAGGAAGGCTTGGAAAAGGTCAGGAGGGCTAGGAGAGGTTCCAGGGGATCCCTAACATCATTCCACAGAAGTCCACAACGTTCAAGTGCTTGGCAACCGAGTTTGCAGGCTTCTACAGGATGTCTGCAGGGGATCCTACAGGAAACTCGGGATTTCTACAGGAAGTCTGCTAACTTCTACAGGATGTGCTACAGTTGGAGTTTTGGGTGATGGAGGAGTCGAGGGGCTGTATGGGTGAATAGGTAGGATGAAAAGGGAGCTTGTGATGGCTCAGGGACAGAGAGATGGGATGGAGAGAGAGTGCATGCAGTTGGTTGGTGGATGGAAGGGTGGAAGCAATGAAAAGTCAAAAAGATGGAGCTACGTGAACAGTAGAAGGGTTGGAAGGCAAACGAGCTGAACAGAGGTTAAGCAGGTGACTTAGGCGCGGTTGAGAAGAAGAGGAAGATAATAGAACAATGCTGCGCAGTGTAAATGGAACAAATCCTCTATATCTTGCACAAAACCGAGAATTCCATCGACCTATTTTAACTGTGTTATTAAACCAACGAACAGCAATGTAAACTTCAGAGAGAAATCATGCATGGTGTTGGAACGAAGGAGTATTGCTCAAGATCAGAATGCATGGATGGATCTACAATTGAAATGACTGTGTTGCAGCTTGCATGAACGTATAAGACTGCGTTTTTTGGTGGTTGGTACGGTCTACACCCCCAATCTCTAAACAGAGATGGCAGTGAGTGCACTGTCAACCTTTTCTTGGAGCTCTAATGAATGCTAATCCTCCTACTCTAATCTAAGCTACTGAAAGCACTTTAACCATAAACTAATCCTACTCAATCACATTAAAGAAATTAAATCAGCAGACTATGTTTTCCAAATGCATGTCAAAACAAAGAAATGAAGTGCTGAAAGGAAAGACAAGTAACAATACAAGGAAAAGGAGGTCTATTGCTCTCGGGTTGGGCCCTAACCTGAGAGCTATAGCTCCCTTAAGAACTCAGAATTGAATCCAAAGCTGCCTGCCTTTATTAAATAATCATGAGTCTAACAACATGCCAAAACTGGCTTACAAAAAGCAAAAACCGAGCTGTAGCTCGTGCTTAGAAATTGCAACAGTAGTTCAAAAAGCTCCTATCAAAGGCTACGGCCTCAATATTTATACATGATGAGGATCAAGCTGGCTTCCTCAATTAGAGGAGCTTGGCTGTCCAACTGAAAGTGAACTGCTGTTCCTGTAGAATCCGTTGGCTGCCTTTCAGCTCGGTGGGGATAGCTGTTGGAGCTCGGAGTTGGGGTGGAGATCACGAGGGAGGTCATTCAAGACTGTGGACAACCTCCCTATAAACCCGCAATGCCACCTTTGCTGTCTCCTTGTCCCCATTTGCGTGGTCTTTGCTCCGTTTAATGCCAAAAAACCTGAAATCATCATGTATTAGTCACATAGGAATAATGCCTGCCCTTCTTCCTACAAATAACACGAATATACTAAGAAATGATGCATAAGTGATAAAAGATGAAGGGTTGAGCAAGGTCAGTAGGCCAATTGAGCCCAAATTGTTACCAAAAATTGGGGCTCATCACCTTGAAGACTTTGAAGTTGTCAAATTGAGGACGGGGCAGGCAACTGAATTATTGCCTCTACCTTGAAGGGATCAACTCGAATCCCTTTAGTTGACACTATGAACCCTAATAACCGACCAGATGTAACCACGAAAACACACTTATTGGGATTCAACCGGATCTTGTAAAATCAACATCGCTCAAAAACCAATCGAAGGTGACTAGGATGATGAGTTCTCTTTCAAGAACGAGTAGCTAAATCATCCAAGTATGCTTTGATGATATGTTTAATGTCATGGAAAGTGTATGACATGGCCCGCTGGAAGGTAGCTCTTTCTGTATGCAAAGGTACCCCGGGGACATATAAAAGTTGTCTTATGCTGATCTTCTGGATGGATAGAGATCTGATTATAACAGAAAAGACCGTCCATGAAGGAGAAAATCTCATTACCCGCACACTCATCAATAATCTGATCAATGAATGGCATGGGGAAATTATCTTTTGGACAAGCTTTGTTTAGGTCTCTAAAGTCAATGCATACTCGGATTATTCCTTTCTTTTTATCTACTTGGACTGGATTAGAAACCCAATCCATAAGAGGAATAGGGTATATAAAACCTGCCTTGAGCAACTTTTGAACTTCAGCTTTAATAGCCACTGCTTTCCTAGGATTAACGAGCTAAAGCTTCTGACGAATTGGTTTAGCGTTTTCATACGTCTTGATCTCATGTTGAACTATGGATGGGTCGAGGCCAGGAATTTCTTCATAACACCAAGTGAATACATCTCGAAACTCCTTAAAAAGGTCAGTGTAAATTTGGATTTCTTCAAGGGAACATTCGACTCCAATGATGAGATTCTTGATCATGTTAGGGTTCCCAGAGATGTTTATAGATATCGTTTTTGAGATCACTGACATATTACCTTCGGCACGAAAGTGTTCTGGAGCCAAAGGATTTGATACCATATAAACATCACTAGTAAACAGCTCAGAGAACCTAGATTCTACTTCTTGCAACGGAGAAAGAAAATATGAATGATGGTGTAAGTCTTCCCAAGGTCAATCTATAACCATCATTACTTCTAGGATTTCTTCCTCAGATGGTAAAACCATATCTAAGCAGTCCATAGTGGAGGTAGAATCAAGGATCCAAGCTGGGGCCACATTACCATCTAACTCCTCCTCAAAGAAAGGAGTAGAATGGTTGTCTGCAAAGTTGACGATAGATTGATATTTGAGCTCTACTATAGACATAGGAAATTCCATTTGACCAACTTGTCCTTCATCTAATGTGGTCGTAGGTGAAGGCAAGGTCCAAGGGTTTGAAAATTAATGAGTTCAGAAGAACTCTTCCTGTGAAGACTTCTTGGATGATGAAACGACATTGATTCTAGCAATAGGAAATGGAAAATTAGATGTACCCATCAATGAAGAATACATCCCAACTCCCAGATTCTTAGTAGTCAAATGGGGGTTATCCACTAAGGGAACAGTAGAATCCGAAGTTTCCGGAGGATCAACTGGAGAATAATCCAATTGATCAACCTTATCAATTTTCCCCTCATGAGGAAACCAAATGACACGAAACAAAGTAGAAACAAGGCATCCATTTCATATACCCTATTCCTTCCTAAGAGGAGATTGTAATCTAGGTTAGCATCAATGACTTCTACTTCAATATTAATGACCTTTCCCCCAACACATATGGGAAAGGATGGGATAATCCCATGTGGCTTATGAGAATGCCCATCAAATGCTGTCAGGAGGGTAGACGAAGGAACAGCCAAAGGCGATCCAATGGCCTTCTAGCATGACATCGACATGACGCACGTGGAAGCTCCTTCATCAATAATGGTTCAAAAAATGTTAATTTTCTAGTATATAGACTTTATTTGAAAAGCCATGTGATGAGGGAGTCACTTTTCGACATTAAGCATGTTGAAAGTGAGCATTAAAGAGTTATTTGGATCAACTGCCCCTATCATCGAATGCAAAGCACTTCATTGAGTTTGACATGACTAGAGAACCTCTAAAGCGGACATAGTGCATGGACTCTGAGCCAAATCCTCAACAATGGAGTAATTCTAGGCAGCCCTAGCATTAGGATTGATAGTCACACGTTTAGTGGAACCTTTTGGTATCCATGGTATATTCTCGACAGAGGGTTGCTCAATATGAAGGTCGATAGTTCCGGGAGTAGTTTTTTCCTTGGATGTTTCAGCTTCACAGTAATCACATGACCAAGTGGCCACATGGATGTTAGAACCCATCATGAAAACATTTGATGATTTCTCCCCTTCCTGGTTTCCCCCTACATAGGTACCAGGATTTGAACTTGCGCCAGCAAGCATCGGCTACCCCTGGGGAAAAGGGTTGGTTAACACAACTTGAGAACTAGAAGTCCCTTGTTGCCCTAACAAGCACTGAGCATCTTGAATTTTTGGGCAGAGATGAGTAAATGGTCTCCACTTCATATCTTGCATGGAAACTTGACTTTCTTTCTAGACTCATTTCCCCCCCACCATCATTATTCCCAGGTTTATTTATTTCAGTCTTCACATATTGACTCTTTTTCTTACCTCGTCCTTTCTTTTTCCCATTGGAATTTTGATTTTCTTTGGGGTTGGAAGATTGGATAGCATTAGCAAAAGAGGGTTGAGAAGACGAAGGGTTAGACGATGTGACCTGGTTGGTAGGAGTAGTTTGTAAAGATAGCTGTTGCAAATGGCTCAATAGGTTCACCGAATTTGTGTCTATGGATCCAATGATATCATCCACATGGGGACCTGGCTTCAACTTGGCTATATAAACCTTAGTCCCTGGAGCATCAGGCAAGATTTTTTGTAAAATCCCAGACTAAGAGTAAATCAATTCTAACTGCTGGGCCCTAAAAATAGCTTACTCTTTGGAATAGACTCCGGAGAGAGAGACATCCTTAGAGATCTCTGGTTGTAAGGATTTCAAAAACCATTCGAGACATATTCAAGAGGAATTTCTTCTTTAATGAGCCTCTTTTTCCATCTCCATTCCTGAATATGATCAAAAATGTGAGTTGCCATGTCTTGACGAAAATTGGCCAAGAGTTTAGTTCCGACATCATAATGGATGGGCAGCTGGAGATGATTTAGGAAAATGTTAGCCAAATCGGCGAAAGATATAAAGCTGCCCCCTGGCAACTCTATATACCACTTGGTCGCATTGCCAGTTAAGGTGCGTTGATAAAGTCTCAACCTAACCGAGTCATCGATGAGGGAGTTTGATGAGCACCACCCTCCCCCTCGAACTTTGGAATGTACAAAGGGAGTTTGGCTGGGACCGGAGGCTAGGCCGGATTGTATTTGATTGGATCATTTATTAATTTCGTGAGATCTAGCAAACTCAACGTTGCTAGAAAAGGAAGCCTAGGAGGACCTTATGGATTCAACCCAGACTGGGCGAAGTTCCCAAATTTCTGAAAAGATTAGCCTAGATTTTGGAAGGCACCAGGCTGCCCGAAGTAACCAGCAAAACTAGCTGAACCAAAAGGTGAACTTTGTGATCCAGCAAAACTCGTAGTTTGACCAACTCTAGTAAAAAAACCTCCATAACTAGCGAAGCTCCCTCCCAAAGGATTATAAGAAGTTGATAACCCCTGATAAGGATTCCAAGCAGAAGCTAAGGGAGGAATACTTCGAAACAAACTAACTGTGGAGTAAGGCCTATTCCCTTGTTGGCTGAAAAAGGGATTCCTAGATCCTATGCCACAAACTGCAGGGTTTGTCCAACCCTAAAAGGGATTGTTGCCCTATCCTATAGAAGAAAAAGGCATAGATCCTATCGTCAGGCTAGAATGTGGTATATGACCACTTCCAAAAGGAAATCCATGAAACAAAGCCGACCCACCTATCATGGATGTGGAGGCACTAAATGGAACTAACGGAATACCCTGTGAATGGGTGCCAAACGGGAAAAATCCAAAACCAGTTGCATTGGCTTGGGAATTTCCACTCGTAGAAGGAATGGAGGTAGACCCAACTAAGGATGTGCTAGAAAAAGACTAAAATAAAGATGCAGAGGGAATGGAAATAGTTCCTCCCCCTTGTACTGATGTTGGAGTCTGCATGGTTGTAGCACTTGTGGTAGAAGCCATGCTTCTAGTGGTGGTCATCCAAGGTAAGCGCGTAATATGACCTGGACTTGAAGGTCTATGCGTCAGAGTCCCAATGTATTGTAACACGTCTGGATGACTAGAAGGTAGAGGAGAATTTGAAGCCACTAACAATTGTGGGAGTTCTTCTACCTCAATGTTATATTCTGATTAAAAGAGAACTCAAGAAAGAACTGGGGTGTTCCTTTCTAGTTCTGCGGAAGTACCAGGCCTATCCTGAACACTAATGACTCTGGGGGGAGGATCGATCCCCGATGCATCAGCTACCATGGGATGTAACCCACCAAAAGTATTACCTTTGTGCCTTCTAGGAGAAGGCTCTAAACTTGGTGGTGAAAGACCACGAAGTCTTCGAGACTGTCTAGGCGATCAGTCAGCCACTTCAAATTTTTTAATAAGATCTAATTAAAGACTCAAGAAAAAATGAAAGCTAGGCCAACTAAGAGCACAGAGCACACACTAAAAAGTCCCTAAAAGATGTCAACTAGTCAAACAACTTTCGAGTATTTCTGCTACAAGTGATGAGAATTGGAAACAAAAATACAAGAAAGTGAAGTAAGGGGCTTTCTGAAGATAGTCTTGGATAATGACGGCCCAGTCCTACCAGCGAAGGTAACAGAGGAAATTACGCTGACCTCCTAACAACAGTCTATGTCAGTGCAAGCCCCCAAGTTTTGCAAGGGTTCCCTCCAAAATTATTGTTGAGAATGATACAACGTTGACCTCAGGTGCCACGGGATTCCCCTCCACAGCCACCTGTGTAGATCCCTAGGAGAAGTAACTAAGGTTACCAACTTGTGTCAGAAGCTAGGAAGAACAGTCTTGAGGTAAGATCCGACAAGTAGGAGAGCGAGTATCTCTCTTCCTTATCTTCAAAAACCCTCGTGCTTAACTCCCAGATCCAGAGCTTTCCTGGTGTCCCTAATGCTATTGGATTTGAACTCGCTATTCAGACTTCTATGTTTGACAGTTTAAAATGGCCTTGCAGAGTTTTCTCTCCACACACCTAATCCAAGGCCCTAAAATATCCTAAAACTTGTTGGTGTTTCTAAATTAACAATATATAAAAAAATTCTAATATATTTTAAATAGCGCTTGTTTTTAAATGGCCTGTTCTTAAGTCAAGGGATAAGCAGAAATGAAACTTGTGGTGTTTTTCAACGCAAAAGAAATTAATAAAAACCAGACTATATGCAAATGCACTCATTTCGTTCTTCGATGAAAGAAATTTCTACTAGGTTCTAAGGAACTTCTAAGAAAGCAATAAATTTTTCTTTTCTTTTCTTTTACTCAAGCTTCACACTCAGAAAAATTAACAAAACTATGGATGCCCTAAAAGATGCACAAGTTTATCCTAATGCAATAAGTATATGATGATGCAAAACTTCAGACTACTCTAAATCAAATAATGAAAGTAACTTTCCTATCAATTCTAATTGGCCACTTAAGATGTTTAGATAGAATATAAGTTGCTAATGCTCATTTTCTTCCAAACACTAAAAGAAAATCACAAGACAAACAAAAATGCACTTTCACTCACAAAAAAGAAACTAAATCAAAACAAGGCCAAAGAATGCAAAAAGCTTGAGTTTTCAAGAAGTTTTCTTCAAAAACAAAAACAAAAATGACTTTTCAAAAGTGCTCCAAATACTATTGAAAACTTTGAGACTGGAGAATAAGCAACCAAAACACTTTACAAGTTATCAACTCAAAATGGCCGAAAATTCAACAAAATAGGTATTTCAACATGCTCTCAACAACCAAAAAGCAGCAAAAGGAGCTTGGTGACAATGATCAAAAGATCAAGAAAGACAACTCTCAAAATTGTCACTTAACAACTTTCAAAATGCAAGAAAAGCAAATGGTCACAATATGCAGTTTTGAAACGAAGAAAGAAGGTCACAAAGATAAAGTTCACCACAAAGATTGAAACCAATCTTTCTGCTCTAGAAGACCAGAATAGCCAATATTTTCAGAGAGAAAACTCGTGTGCTTGAACACAAATGATGACACTAGCAACAAAGCAAAACAAGTCCAAAACTTTCCACAAATGTAGAGAATTCAAAACTGGAAATTTGCTATAAAAACAGAGACTGACAACCAAACTTGACTGCTCAGAAAACACTCAGACTAGCAAACAAATTTACTGAACAAGAAAGATTTGCAAAAGTCTTGGAAATTAGGGTATACATGACTATGTCAATGCACAGCTGCATGTATACGTGATTCAACCCAAAGAAACCTACATATACGCAGGTTCATGTGACGAAACTTGCGTACATATGCTTCAGTAACCTGGCAAAGATGTGTATATAATAGTTCACAAGAAAAAAGAAAAAAGGGGGTCTAAAGAAAATGTTCAGACTTAAAGTTTTATTTTTTATAGGGACAGACAACTCAGTCACAACAAGAAAATCAAAGGTTGAGCCTTGATTGGCTTAAATTAACCCAAACTAGGAACAACAATAGTGTTGTCTCTAGCGGAGTCGCCAATTTTGTCAAGGGACAAAGTCCCCTAGGGTCTTGGGTCAATACCCTAGCAGAGAGGGGGTTATCTACAATGAAAAACAAACATTCCACATAGTCATGATACTAATATAAGAAAACTATGAGAAAAGAGGTGCACCTTGGGGTCCTCCATTCGGGTAGATTCAGCCAGGGTTCAAACCCTCTTGGAGTTCCTTTCGATCCTTTAACGTACAAAAAAACCAATTCAAAGAAGCATAGCAGTATATGGACGAAGCGTCACAAAAAAATTAACTTCATAACATATTGAAAGGTAGTTAGTTATACAATTGAAACAACTATTCATATGCAAATCATAACATGAACATCATAAGCATGAAGAAGATTAATTTCAGGAACGAGACAAATGCCTCTTTATTGCAGATAACTAGAATATAGTAAGGAATGATTTCACCTGAGTCTTCCTCTCGCTGTCTCCAAGCGGAACCATCCTCCAAGTCCGTCCAATCTCAAGCCTTCAACAAACTCCTTCCATGACTCACTAAGGTATCTCAACTAATGTAATAACATCGAAGCTAAAGGAAACAAGAGTTTCCTATAATGGGGGCAAGTGTTGGAAGCAGAAGGATCTTCAGACCTAGTAAGGGATAATCTCAGCAGAGTGATTTTTCTCTCTGTTCTCTCCTTCCATAGGCCTTCCCATTGAAGCCTTTTTATACTTCGCCCAAGGTAGTTTTTTAGTTGTGAATTCGTTGGGAACGGTTGGTCCATGGGCACTAATAGGTAACCAATAGGTAGAACTCATGATCTCCACCTAAAATTACGGAGATTTAATTTTTTTAAGTGTTTTAAGACATATACGCGGGTTGGATATACACAGACCCGTGTACACAAGCGTTTAGCTCAAGGAAATGTCGCGTATAGGGAATAAAACAATTTTTTTTAAGTATTTGGACTAGGTCTAGAAGGAAGAGTTGCCCTAGGCCATGAGTGCAGCATCACAAACATCAAGAGTGAGATTTGGAGCTATAACACTTACATCTTGAGAATCCTTTCTTCTTCTATCCCCGTCATGACAAGTGTGTGATCTGATGCTTTTCTCACCTCAACCTTGCTATCAAACATATGAATGGAGTGAACTTATTGGTGGATGTGGACCAAGGACAAAAAATTTCTCCTTAGCTATGGGAGATATAAAACATCATGGAAAAGAAAGTCTGGAAGACCAGGCAATTTGAGCCTGATTTTGCCAAGCCCTGATGGCTTGAGTTTTGATTTTTCTGCAAATTAAACTGCTCCATCAAAATTTTCAGTAGATTCTTTCAAAAATCTCTTCTAAAATTCATATGGCAAGTTTCTCCTCAGTCAAACAACCAATCATCTTTCCAAGAAGCGAGTGAAGCATTAAGCAAGTCTTCATTTACTCCAATATTACAATGTGCCACAACATAGTGAGCGGTTTCAAGTGCTTCACATTTCCCTTTGTCATTAGTTTTACCCTTGGATTGATTTCTTTCTGGCTCAATTCTATCCCAATTTAACTTGCATGTGGATGCATCATGTGATCCATCTCTATTGCAATGCATGAAATGCAGATCTGAATTTTCTCCTTGAGAGTGTCTACCTCGACACCTTTGAAATTTCTTCTTCCTCTTCCTCTTTGACCACCTCTTCCTTTGGAAGAATATTGAACAAGATTCTTCTCTCTATGTGCAATACACACAACCTCTTTAGAAGACTGAGGAGTTGTCTTCTTCCCAAAATATTTCTCTCTCTCTCAAAAAATTTATTCAGAAGGGAATCAAAGGTAATTTCTTTGAGGTTTCCATTTGCCTGCAATGACTCAATATAGTTTGAGTAAGTGGGATAAAGTTCCTTGACAAAAGCTATCAGAGGAATGTCTAGTTCAACATTAGTTACTTTGATATCATGCATAATAGATTTTACATCTGATGCAAGAGCAAGAGGATCATCATTTTGTAATTCAAGGTTGAACAATTTAATCATGAGTTGAACAAATTCAATTACAGAATGTGAATCATAGACTTCCCTCATTTTTTTTAAGGCTTCGAAGCCATTTTAAAATGGAAAAATATGGCAGCTCACCTCTTCATTTACTGATGCTGCAATCAAGGCATAAGTATTGCTATTCTTATTTTCCCGAATGGCAAATTCCTTGTCACAGGTAGGCTTTTCTAGTCCTTTGTCTCCTACACCAACACACACTCCTTTCCATAGCTCATTAAAAAGGAGAGTGTGCTTGATTTTTCGCAACTATTTTGGATAGTTCTCCTTCCCGTTGAGAATCACTCCCACAATAGATACCAGTGAATGCCTTACAAAATTTGTAAGCGTACAAGCTTTACAATCCATCAACCAAGAAGGTCATAATCAATAGAGATTTTCATTTCATAGAAGAGGAAGCATGGGATGGAAGTTTAGAGAAGACAGTTAATGTGAAAGCATGTAAACCACATGAGGACAAAGACGAATTGAAAAAAGCAAGAAATTCCTCAGCAGTGACTCCCTCTACTCCTATTCAAGCACAACAAAGTAGACAACAAGTAACACCAACAGAAAATAATAGGACAGCGTCACACAGTCAAGAAATTTCTTCTCCAAGCACACCACAAGGCACAACACCAAGTGGCATGTCAAGCCCATCTTTAGCAACCACAAGAAGACCAAAATTCAGAAATTTAAATGAAATTTATGAGAAGGACAAAGTTGATAACAACGCTAGTCTGAATTCCTTATTTGCATTATTTTGTCATGTAGATGACCCAATCCATTTTGAGGATGCAGTCAAAGAAGAAAAATGGGTTGTGCCAATGGAGGAAGAAATAGAAGCAATAGAAACGAATGACACATGGGAGTTAGTGGACCTCTCGAAAGGAAAAGAAGTCATTGGAGTGAAATGGGTATACAAGACCAAGAGAAACATTGAGGAAAGATTGAAAGGCATAAAGCAAGGAGTTTCAAAGGTTACAAGCACCATCATGAAAGAGATTATGCAGAGATATTTTCACTAGTCACGCGGATGGAGACAGTGCGTACAGTTGTGGTGATTGCCGCACCTCATAAATGGAAAGTGTATCAAATGGACGCAAAATCAGCATTTCTGAAAGGAGTGCTAAAAGAGGAAGTGTGTGCTGCACAACCACCTGGTTATGAAGTAGAAGGCCAAGAAGACAAAGTGTATCTCTTGAGGAAATATCTTTATGGGCTAAAGCAAGTACCGTGTGCATGGTATAGCAAGATTGATGCTTACTTGTTGGACAATGCTTTTGATAAATATGACGGTGAGCCTACTCTCTACATCAAGGAGAGTGATGGTAAGATTCATATTGTTGTCTTATATGTAGATGATTTGATTTTTACATGCAGTGATGATTTCTTCATCGATGATTTCAAAGAAGTCATGAAGAGTGAATTTGAAATGACTGACTTGTAGTTGTTATGATATTTTTTGGGCATTGAAGTGAAGCAAATAGAAAATGGAATTTTTATCTCTTAAGCAAAGTATGTAGCAAACATTTTGGAGAGGTTTAATAAGCAGAAAAACAATTTTGCACCAACTCCAACTATAATGGGGTTGATGTTGAGCAAAGAAGATTGTAGCAACAATGTGAATCCAACATTATACCAAAGTTTGATAGGAATCTTGGTGTTTTTGACTGCCACTAGGCCAGATATAATGGATGCAGTGAGTCTGGTGTCGAGGTTCATGGAGAAACCCAAGGAAACACATTGGAGAGTAGCGAAAAGGATTCTAAGGTATGTCAATGGGAAAAAATAGTATGGTATTTTGTACACCAAAACAAGTGATTTAAGGCTAGTTGTTTACACTGATAGCTATTGGGTAGGAAGTATCGATGACAGTAAGAGCACATCATGATATGTTTTTCATTTGGGTTTTAGAACCATTTCATGGGCATGCAAGAAGTAGCCGACATTGTCGATAGTAGAAGCTAAATATGTCGTCGCAATGACAAAAACATGTCAAGAAGTTTGGATGAGAAGGATGTTGAGGGATCTTCCCCATGACCAAGAGGCAATGAAAACTATTTTTTATGGCAACACCTCCGGAATTGCATTGTCAAAGAATTTTTTCTTTCACAAGAGGAAGAAGCATATTGATGCTAAATATCATCTTATCAGATAGTTGGTTAACAATGATGAAATTGTGTTGGAGCACTGTAGGTCACAGGAAAAAATCGTCAACATTTTCACAAAGCCATTAGCACATGAAAGTTTTGTTTATCTCAGACACTGCTTGGGAATTTTCAATGGCAACAACTGTGATTAAGGGGGGGTGTTGTAAACATTAATCCCAACCACCACGTTAAACACTCTGACAATAACCATAGTTGTCAGAAGTACTTTTGCAGGTTTCAATTTTGTTTTCAAGCAAAAGGACTAAAGTCTGAGCAGAAGTACAACACAGACCATTCCACAACGGTTCACATAGTTAAAGCACTTAATAAGGGTTGGTAGATACGTATGGGTGAGACATTTACTACACAACTCTTAGATGCAGTCCACAACCTCTGCAAACTCAAGAAATCCCTCATTTTGTATAACCATCCATCCTTTGTCTTAAATATATGCGCTAACATAAATTAATGAGTCAAATTTGTATGTTTTGTTAAATATGAATGTAAAATTCATTTGCAAGGTTGAGCAAGAGAGAGGCTGAAAGTCTGAGAGGTGAAGAGAAAATTGTGGTGAAATTTTTGGTGAGTGCGTGAACACAACAGTTACTGTGTTTCACTGTGTGTTACTCGGCAACCCCTCATGAAGTGTAAATCATCGTAAATATTTTTTTTTATTCTTGGTGACTGATTCGTAGTCTAATATGAATACAATTTCATGAATTTGAATTATAATCTAAATTTTTATTGTGCTGCTCCAAGCCTTACTCTATTTTTCTCTGTTTTGTCCACTGTAAAAATTTTCTAACTCTAATGGACTCATGTGGCTCTCCAACTGCAAGTCTCCTCTCTGGCTGCTAAGCAACCAATGAAGAAAATCTCTTGCTACGCTATCACATTGACAATGCGCAATCACCCTACTTGTCAAGCCCACGAGTTGGGCATGTTAAGAGGGCGGGTTTAACCGATGGGTCGGCAGGAGTTGGAAAAGGAGCACGGCAGGCAAACAGTGCAACAAGTCGATCGAGCGAAGGAAACATGCAACACGAAAGTCATCTTCTAAAAATGACTAAGTATTGGGCGGTGGAAAGTTATATGCGAGAGCGGTCCCACACATGGGCACCCACACCATGGGCCGACACGAAGTTGGGGCGAGTTGGACGAAACGGTGGGTCGGCTGGGTGAGTCAATGCCATAAACGATGGGCCAACCGCCATATAAGTAAAGCATTGGAATGTTGGCAAAATTCATTCAAGTAAAGTTTCCAAATGTTCATGTGAGCTGGAGGGCGAGCTAACTTAGAGAGGACTGAAATTTGGCAAAGTGTAGGTAGACTCTTGGGCCGAAACACTGAGTTGGGGCAAATGCAGAAAACGGAGCCATAGGTCATGTGAAGGCCTGTGAAGGTTTTAGGTTGAACGATCGTGTGAGGGCATCGGGCTGAATGATTAGGCGAGGGCATTTGAGGGCATTTGTCTGAATGACCGGGTGAGGTCGTACAAAGGCATTCAGGCGAGGGAGCCAGGCTGAACAACGAATGGGTGAATGTTTGGGTGAAGTCATTCAAAGGCGTTCGAATGAGGGTGTGCGAGTGTGTGGGGCCGAACGAATGAATGTGCGAAGGCGTGTGAGGGCGTCAAGCTGAATGAGCGAATGGAAGAGGGCGTGTGAGGGTGCTGGGCTAAATGATTGAACAGGCAAGGGCATCTGCATGAACAAGTTGAGGACATTTAGCTAAACTAGCCAAGGGTGAATGACATGCTACACAGTGTGATAGTGAATGAGGTGCGATAGGTGGAAGCATCCTTGGGCACTCCGAATGGTGGTTCAGGTAGTGCGAATGGTGCAGGTCGAATTGCATAATTTGATAGATATTCTACCAAGGAAACTCTGGGTTTCCTACAAAGACTGTAAAACTGAATATCTATGAAGTATTGCTATTATCGAGGAGACTCATATTTAAGGGAGTTTCCCCTCCCACTTTATTATCTATTGTGCATATATGTGTAAAAGATAATAACTATGAATGATCTAAGAAATTTTCTGCTCTGTTAATGAAAGTATACTTAGGACAATTGAAAAATAATCTAAGTATAGAAAGTAGGTGTAGTCCATGATCACAAGTATTGTTAAAAAGAATGTGGTCAGTGGTGCCGCATGTCCTATAGTTCGGTTGGAAGGGTATTGCCAGTGTAGGGGCATGACAGTTGGTAGCAGAGCTTATTGGGGTTGTTTGTGACCTTATGGCAGAAGGTGCAAATGGTCATGATAAGGGAGGAACATGATGATCATTGTGGAGGAATGGGTCATGCTTTAGCCACATGGAGAAATTGGCTATGTGCCTGGCATGACTCATGGAAAAATTAGGGAAGGGCACACACTTGAGTATGGTGCTACTTGGGTGCACTTCTCATGGCCAAGACCAAGAGGAAGTCTTGGTGGAACCTTCAGTGGGGGAGCCATGGTGGAAGAGACTCATTTGATGATGATATGGTTTGGGTGACCGAGTTCACTAGACTGGATTGCAGACTTGGATGAGGATGATTTATTGTTGTGATGGTTTAACTTAGTTGGACAACATGGGCAACTTAAGTCATGGGCATCGAGTTGGAGACATGGAGCATGGCAGCCTTATGCAAGAGCTCTTATAGAGGTGTCACTTATAGGCAGCCAATGAGGAATGCCAAGGCAGAGATGTTGTGCAGGTGGATTTGCTGATGTGACTTGGAGATATTTTATTTATGAGTCGATGGAGATGTTGTGCACTCTTGTACAACAAGGCCATGGACTTGGTTGGATTTGTGAGAAGACTATGGAGCATTCCTACTACATGGAGAGTTGAGGAAACTTGTAGAGACCTTTGTGCCGAGACATGTATGCTTGCTATGGTGTTGGTTGGAGATGACTCATGGAGCTCATGATGACATGAGGTTGTGAGTTTGGGGCCTTCATATTATGGTGGACTTAGAGGATCTGATGCATTGAGGAGCTGAGGTCAGGGGCTTTGATGCCGGATGATGTGAATAAATTTGAGTATATGTATGGGTGTGCTTGAAAGAGTGACTTGATGAGGAGGATTGATATGAGATGCTTTGGAGAGATGGAATCGTAGGGATGATGATGCCTTGGTGGAAAAAATTGGGCATGGGTTGAGCCGAGACTTAACCACTTTTTATACATGGGAGTTGATTGGTCTATGATCATGGGCAGTACATGTATGGTGAGATAGGTGTATACTTGTTTCTGTGGTAGACCTAAGGGATGGAACACTACAGATGTGATGGAGGTTGATTCATGGACCTCGATGTGGCACATTGAGAGTCGAGTTTGATAAGAGGATCCCTTCATTTTGAGGAGATGGATTTCACACATATGGATGATGATGTTGGGATTGATGTGGATGATTTCATGCAGCACATTGATACCAAACATCATGGACAACATGTTGCAGATGAGATGGAGTTTACTTCGTGGACGTGCACATGGTTTACTTAGATGGAGATGGATTCTTGATCGAGTTGATGTCATGATAGGAGTTTGAGAAATGACTGATGATGGCATGAGGATGTTCATTCTCATGGTTTGAGTGTGAAAGTTGGACTAGCTATCCGACTAGTTCAAATCATGGGGTTTGGAGGTCTACATAAATGTGTTAGCATTGTGTTGGAGTATCATGGCAGCAATTCACACGATGGTGATACATGATGAGGTCGACACGATATGTTGCAATACGCATGTAGCTTGAGTTGGAGGGACCATCCTTCCATAGTGGGAGTAGCATATGAGAATTGCAATATATGTGTTTGATGATCATGGATTGAGGAGACTTTCTGATTCATGGAGACATGAGCCTTTATGGTTTGTGCGATCGCAGAGAAGAGGCAGGCAGGATGGGCATCTTTGGATGTTGGATCTAGCGACACTTTGCGATTTTGTATGATGGTGTCGTCGAGGATGATAAGCATTTAGAGTGGGGGAGTATGTCAAGCCCATGAGTTAGGTGTATTGGGTGGGTGCGTTTGATAGATGGGTCACCGAGAATTGGCATGGGTGCATGGTAGGCGAATGGTGTGACGAGGCAACTGAGCAAAGGAAATGTTCGACATGAAAGTCGTCATGTGAACATGACTAAGTGTTGGGCGGTGGAAAGTTATATGTCACAGTGGTCCCGCACATGGGTTCCCACACCATGGGTCGACACGAAGTTGGGGTGAGTTGGACGAAACGATGGGTCGACTGGGTGAGTCGATGCCCTGAACGATGGGCCGGCCACCATATATGTAAAGCATTGGAATGGTGGAAAAAATTATTCAAATAAAGTTTCCAAGTGTTCATGTGAGCTGGACGGCAAGCTAACTTGGAGAGGACTGAAATTTGGCAAAGTGTATGTGGACTCCTGGGCCAAAACACTGAGCTAGGGAAAATACAGAAAATGGAGCCGCAAGTCATGTCAAGGCGTGTGAGGGCATTGGGTTGAACGACCATGTGAAGGTGTACGAGGGTGTCAGGCCGAACGACTGTGTGAAGGCATGCGAGGGCATCGGGATAAATGACCGTGTGAGGGCATTGGGCCAAACGACTGGGCGATGGCCTCAAAGGGCATTTGTCTAAACGACTAGGTGAGGTCTTGTGAAGGATTTTAGGCCAGGGTGTGTGAGGGCGTCAGGTCGAACGACCAAATGGGTGAATGTTCGAGCGAAGTCATTCGAAGGCGTTCGGGTGAGGATGTCGAGCCAAAGGAACAAACGGTTGAGGGCATGCAAGGGAATTAGGCCAAACAAGCCAATGGCCAAGGGTGTGCGAGGGCACTGGGCTGAATGACTAAATGGACGAGGGCGCGCGAGTGCATCCACCTGAACGAGTTGAGGGTGTTCAGCTGAACGAGCTGAGGGTCAAAAATGTGTTGAGCAGTGTGAAGGGAGAAAGTATCCATGGGCATTTTGAATAGTGGTTCGGGTAGTATCCTTGGGCAAGCCGACTTGCATGATTTGACATATATTATACCAAGGAAACTTGGGGTTTCCTTCAAAGACTGTAAACCTAAATATTTATGAAGTATTGATATTATCGGAAAAACTCACATTTGATGGAGTTGCCCCGCTCGGTTTATTATCTGTTATGCATATATGTGTAAAAGATAATAACTATGAATGATTTAATAAGGTTTCCACTGTGTTAATGAAAGTATACTTTGGAAATTTGAAAAATAACCTAAGTATAAAAAGCAATCGTAGTCAACGATCGTAAGTATTGTTAAAAAGAAATTCGTCAGTGGTGTCGCACCTCCTATAGTGAGGTTGGAAGAGTACCGTCCATGTAGGGGCATGACACTACTTGTCAAGCCCACGATTCGGGCATGCCACGTGGACACATTTAACTGATGGGTCAATGAGAGTTGGCACAAGTGCATGAAATGCGAGTGATGAGCTGGGCTATTGAACGAAAAGTTGAGGGCGTGTGAAAATGGTGCAAGGAGACAATAGAATGAAGGAAATGTGCGATGCGAAAGTCATCTTGTGAAAATCACTAAGTTTTGGGCAGTGGAAAGTTTGTATGTGGAGGCGGTCCTGCAAATGGGCACCCACACCATGGGCTGATGCGAAGTTGGGGCGAGTTGGATGAAATGGCGGGTCGGCTTGGTCAGTCGATGTCCCAAATGATGGACCAACCACCATATAAGTAAAGCATTGGAATGGTTGCAAAAATCATTCAAGGAAGTTTCCAAGTGTTCATGTGAGTCGGAGGGTGAGATAACTTGGAGAGGACTGAAGTTTGGCAAGGTGTAGGCAGACACTTGGGCCGAAACACTAAGTCGGCGAAATGCAAAAAATGGAGCCACAAGTTGTGCAAAGGAATGTGAGGCAGTCGAGCTGAATGACCGTGCAAGGGAATGCGAGGGCGTTGGGCCGAATGATCATGCGAGGGCTGAATGATCATGCGAGGGCATGTAAGGACATCAGGTGAGGTCATCCAAGGGCGCCGAGCGGAACGACTAAATGGGTGAATGTTCTAGTGAAGTTGTTCGAAGGCCTTTTGGGCAAGGGCGTGCAAGGGTGCTAGGCCGAACGAGCGAACGGGCGAAGGCTTATGAGGGCATCAAGCGGAACATATGAACAAGCGAGGGCATGTGAGGGTGCCTACACAAATGAGTGAACGGGCGAGGGTATGCAAGGGTGCTAGGCCGAACAAGAGAACATGCAAGGGCATGTGAAGGCGTCGAGCCGAACGAGTCAACGGGTGAGGGCGTCAAGATGAACAACTGAACGGGCAAGGGTGTGTGATGTCGTCTACCTGAACGAGTTGAGGGTGTTCAGCTGAACCAGCCAAGGGTGAACGACGTTCTGAATAGTGCAACGGTGAAAGAGGTGTGATGGGCGAAAGTATCCTTGGGCACTTCGAACAGTGGTTCGAGCATTGCAAACGGTGCAGGTCGACTTACACGATTTGAAGATATTGCACCAAGGAAAATTGGGGTTTCCTACAAAGACTATAAAAATGAATATTTTATGAAGTATTGATATTGTCGGGCAAACTCATATGAATGTTTCTGTTGTGCTAATGAAAGTATACTAAGGAAGGTTGAAAAATAAACTGAGTATAGAAAGTAGGCGTAATCCACGATCGCAAGTATTGTTAGAAAGAAAGTGGTCTATTGTGTCGCACCTCCTATAGTGTGGTTGGAAGAGTACCACCAGTGTAGGATCATGACAGTTGGTATCAAAGCTGATTCAAAAAATTGGATTTGCAGAAAAGTTGATCCCACTACACTTCTTGACATGTTTAGCAATGGTGAAGGATCGTTCTTGGGCTAAGTTGAACAACGAGACATCGCAGGTTTGGAAGAATACGAAGGGAGGTTGTTGCTGACCTTATACATGTTGAAGCGGATGAAAGAAGAGAACCCACAAATTCGAGATGAACTTGAAGTCTTAGAAAGGAATGTTGAAGACGAACTTCTTTGGCTTTGTTGGGAAATGGAGCAGGTTGCAGCTACAGATTACGATGACAAAGAAGAGAAAGCCGTGATGTTTGAGGATGTTGTAGATGCAACAATGATGGAGGATGAACTTGAAATTGTTCAAGTTGGACCAATATATTGTAGTTTGAAGACATTGGTGGATGAGGATACTTATATGGAGGAGCCTCAAGATGAAGTAAGTACTATGGATACTTGTGTTTCATTTGAGCTTTTGGTAGATGTACCATATTCAGGGAAGTGCAAAATCAGTTTGCCAATGCGATGGAGGATCGTACCATGGATGTCTAAGATGAGACCTTGTATGGAGAGGCAAGGACCATTGACTGTTACAGATCTTGTTGGGATTGTTTGTGACCTTATGGCAGAAGGTGAAAATGCCTGTGACACAGGAGGAAAATGCTGATTGTTGCAAAGGAATGGATCATGCTTTAGCCATATTGAGAAATGGCTAAATGCCTGGCATGACTCATGGACAGATTGGAGAAGGGAACACACTTGAGTTGGTGATACTTGGGTGGACTTCTCAGGGCTAAGAACAAGAGGAAGTTTTGGGGGAACCTTCAGTGGGGGAGCCATGGTGGAAGAGACTCATGTGATGATGATGTGGTTTGGGTGACCGAGTTCACTAGACCAGATTGCAGATTTGGTTAGACATGGAGCATGGCAGGCTTATGCAGGAGCACTTGTAGAGGTGTCAGTTATGGACATCCATAAGGAGTGTTAAGGCATCAGTGTTGTGCATGTGGATTTGCTAATGTGACATGGAGATGTTTTATTTATGAGTTGATGGGGATGTTGTGCACTCTTGTACAATAAGGCCATGGACTTGGTTGGAATTGTGAGCAGACTATAGAGCATTCCTACTACATGGAGAGTTGACGCATCTTGCAGAGACCTTTGGGCTGAGACATGTATGCTTGCTAGGGTTCTGGTTGGACATGACTCATGGTGCTCATGATGTCATGAGGTTGTGACTTTTGGGGACTTCATATTATGGTTGACTTAGAGGGTCTGATGCATTGAGAAGCTGAGGTCAGAGACTCTGATGCAGTATGGGGTGCATACTTTTGAGTACATATATGGGTGTGCTTGAAAGAGTGACTTGATGTGGAGGATCGATATGAGACACTTTGGAGTGATGGAGTTACAATGATGATGATCCCTTGGAGGCAACACTTGGGCATGGGCTAAGCCAAGACTTGACCACTTTTGATACATGGGAGATGAGACAAGTGTATACTTGTTTCTTTGGGAGACTTGAGGGATGGCACATTACAGATATGAGGGAGGTTGTTTCATCGACCTTAATGT
The DNA here is from genome assembly GCA_031772625.1 of Pinus tabuliformis. NCBI lineage: Eukaryota > Viridiplantae > Streptophyta > Pinopsida > Pinales > Pinaceae > Pinus > Pinus tabuliformis. The sequence continues at coordinate 327,730,932 of CM062804.1, read as the reverse complement.
TGCATGTTGAGAGTCGGGTTTGATGAGAGGATCTCTTCATTTTGAGGAGAAGGATTTTACACATATGGATGATGATATTGGGATAGATGCGACTGATTTCATGTAGCACATTGATACCAAAGATCATGGACATCATGTTGCAGACGAGATGGAGTTTACTTCATGGACCTAGGCATGGCTTACTTGGATGGAGATGGATTCTTGATCAAGTTGATCTTGTGACAAGAGTCTGAGAAATTACTCATGATGGCATGAGGATGTTCATTCTCATGATTTGAGCGTGACAATTGGACTAGCTACCAGACTAGTTCAAATCATGGGGTGTGGAAATGTACAAAAATGTGTTACCATTGCGTTGGAGTATCATGGTAGCAGTTCACACGATGGCGATACATGATAAGGTCAACACGATATGTTGCAGTAGGCATGTAGCTTGAGTTGGAGGGACCAACCTTCCACAGTGGGGCATCATGTGGAGATTGTAACAGATGTGGTTGATGATAATCTATTGAGGAGACTTTCCTATTCATGGAGACATAAGCCTATATGGTTTGTGCGATGGAAGAGCAGAGGCAGGCAACATGGCATATTTGGATGTTGGAGCTAATGACACTTTGTGATGTCCTATGATGGTGTTGTCGAGGACAACAACTGTTTAGAGTGGGGGAGTATGTCAAGCCCACAAGTCAAGTGTGTTAGGCAGGCACATTTAACTGATGGGTCGACGAGAGTTGGCACGAGCGCATGACAGGCGAGCGACGAGCTAGGCAGTTGAATGGTGAGTTGAGGGCACATGCGAACGGTGTGACGAGATGACCGAATGAAGGGAACATGTGATGCGAAATTCATCTTGTGAAGATGACTAAGTGTTGGGCGGTGAAAAGTTTATATGTGGGGGTGGCCCCACACATGGGCACCCACACCGTTGGCCAACGCGAAGTTGGGGCGAGTTGGGAGAAATGGTGGGTCGACTTGGTGAGTTGACGCCCCAGATTATGGACCAAATGCCATATAAGTAAAGTGTTGGAATGGTGGCAAAAATCATTCAAGGAAGTTTCCAAGTGTTCATGTGAGCTGGAGGGTGAGCTAACTTGTAGAGGATTGAAGTTTGGCAAGGCATAGGCGGACTCTTGGGCCGAAACACTGAGACGGGACAAACGCAGAAAACAAAGTCACAGGTTGTGTGAAGGCATGCGAGGGCATCGGGTTGAATGACAGTGGGAGGGCGTCGGGCAAAATGAACAAGTGAGGGCATCCGACAGCATTTTTCTGAATGACCAGGCAAGGTCGTGCGAAAGCGTTCAGGCGAGGGTGTGTGAGGGTGTTGGGCTGAAAAACCGAACGAGTGAACATTTAGGTGAACTCGTTCGAAGGTGTTCGGGCGAGGGCGTGTGAGGGCATTAGGCTGAAGGAGAGAACAGGCGAAGGCATACAAGGAGGCTGGGCCGAACGAGCGAACGGGTGAGGGCGTGCGAGGGCACCGGCATAAACGAGTGAATGGGAGATGGTATGCGAGGGCGCCGAGTTGAACAAATGAATGGGTGAGGCCGTGCGATGGTGTTGAGCATAACAATTAAATGGGAGAGGGCGTGTAAGGGTGCTGGGCTGAACAATTGAACAGGCGAGGGTGTGCGAGGATGTCCGCCTGAACGAGTTGAGAGCATTCGGCTAAACGAGCCAAGGGTGAATGACATGTTGAACAATGCGACAGTGAAAGAGGTGTGATAGGCAAAAGCATCCTTGGGCACTTTGAATGGTGGTTCGGGCAGTGTGAATGGTGCAGGCCGACTTGCACAATTTGACAGATATTGTACTGAGGAAACTTGGGGTTTCCTACAAAGACTGTAAAACTGAATATTTTATGAAGTATTGATATTAACAGGTAGACTCATATTTCATGGAGTTGCTCCTCCCAGTTTATTATCCGTTGTGCACATATGTGTAAAAGATAATAAGAATGAATGATGTAAGAATGTTTCTATTGTGCTAATGAAAGTATACTTAGGAAGGTTGAAAAATAAACTAAGTATATAAAGTAGGCATAGTCCATGATTGCAAATATTGTTAAAAAGAAAGTGGTCTGTGATGCCGCACCTCCTATAGTGTGGTTGGAAGAGTACCGCTAGTGTAGGGGCATGACACTATTTTTCCCAATAGCCACACACGCATTGGGCACGCTAACTGTGATGGCACTAGGCTGAACGATTGAACGGGCGAGGGCGTGCAAGGGCATCCACCTAAACGAGTTGAGGGCATTCAACTGAACGAGCCGAGGGTGAACGACGTGCTGAACAGTGTGACGGTTAATGACGTTTGACAGGTAGAAGTATCCTTGGGAACTCCGGACAGTGGTTCGGGCAGTGTGAACGGTGCAAGCTGACTTGCACGATTTGACAGATATTGTACCAAGGAAACTTGGGGTTTCCTACAAAGACTGTAAACCTGAATATTTTATATTTTTCATGTGTAAAATATAATAATGACGAATGATGTATGAATATTTCTGTTGTGCTAATGAAAATATACTTAGGAAAATTGAAAAATAAACTAAGTATAGAAAGTAGACGTAGTCCACGATCGCAACTATTGTTAAAAAGAAAGTGGTCAGTGGTGCTGCACCCCCTATAGTGCAGTTGGAAGAGTACCTCCAGTGTAGCGGCGTGACAGTTGACATCAGAGCCCTGATTCAGAGAATCAGATTTGCAGAGATGTTGATTCCACTGCACTTCATGATAGTTGGTATCAGAGGTTGATTCAGTTGAACCAGGCATATCGAAGGAAGTGTAACACTTCGTGATAGGTTTAGCAGGGATGAAGCATTGTGCTTGGGCCAAGTTGAACAACAAGACATGGCACGTTTGGAAGAATGTTGAGGGAAGCTATTGCTAACCTTATACAGGTTGAAGTGGATGAAAGAAGAGAACCCACATATTCGAGATGAACTTGAAATCTTGGAAAGGAATGTTGAAGATGAACTTCTTCGACTTGGTTGGGCAATGGAGTAGGATGTAGCTACATATTGCGATGACGAAGAAGAGGAAGCTGTGATGTTTGAGGCTGTTGCAGATATGACAATGATGGAGGATGAACTTGAAATTGATCAAGTCGGACCAAGATTGTGTAGTTTTCAGGCATTAGTGGATGAGGAAACTCATATGGAGGAGCCTCATGATGAAGTAAGTACTACTGATACTTGTGTTTCGTTTGAGCTTTTGGTAGATGGACCGTATGTAGGAAAGTGCAAAATCAGTTTGCCAATGCGATGGAGGATCATACCATGGATGTCTACGATGAGACCTTCTATGAAGAGGCAAGGACCATTGACTGTTGGAGAGCTTGTTGGGGTTGTTTGCGACATTATGGCAGAAGGTGCAAATGCCCGTCACAAGGGAGGAACATGATGATCATTGCAGAGGAATGGGTCATGCTTTAGCCATATGGAGAAGTTAGCTAAGTGCCCGGCATGACTCATGGACAGATTGGAGGAGGGCACACAATTGAGGTATGATGATACTTGGGTGGACTTCTCATGGACAAGACCAAGAGGAAGTCTTGGTGGAACCTTCAGTGGGAGAGCCATGGTGGAAGAGACTCACATGATGATGATATGGTTTGGGTGACTTAGTTCACTAGATCGGATTGCAGACTTAGATGAGGATGACTAATTGTTGTGATGGGTCTACCTAATTGGAAAACATGGGCAACTTGAGTCATGAACATCGAGTTGGAGACATGGAGCTCATGATGACATGAGGTTATGACTTTTGGGGACTTCATATTATGGTGGACATAGTGGATCTGATGCATTGAGGAGTTGAGGTCAGGGACTCTGATGCAGTATGGGGTGCATACTTTTGAGTACATTTATGGGTGTGCTTAAAAGAGTAACTTGATGAGGAGGATCAATATGAGACACTTTAGAGTGATGGAGTTACATCAACGATAATGCCTTGGTGGAAACACTTGGGCATGGGTTGAGCCGAGACTTAACCACTTTTGATACATGGGAGCTGATTAGTCTATGATCATGGGTAGCACATGGGAGATGAGACAACTGTATCCTTGTTTCCTTGGAAAACTTGAAGGATGGCACATTGCATAGATGATAGAGGTTGCTTCATGGACCTAGATGTGGCACATCGAGAGTCGGGTTTGATGAAAGAATCTCTTCATTTTGAGGAGATGGATTTTACACATATGGATCTTGATGTTGGGATAGATGCGGCTGATTTCATGCAGCACAATGACACTAAACATCATGGAAAACATGTTGTAGATGAGATGGAGTTTACTTCATGGACCTAGCCATGGCTTACTTAGATGGAGATGGATTCTTAATCGAGTTGATGTTGTGACACGAGTCTGAGAAATGATTGATGATGGCATGAGGATGTTCATTCTCAAGGTTTAAGCATGACAGTTGGACTAGCTACCCGACTAGTTCAAATCATGGGGTCTGGAAGTGTACAGAAATGTGTTAGCATTGTGTTGGAGTATCATGGCAACAATTCACATGATGGCGATACATGATGAGGTCGACACGATATGTTGCAGTAAGCATGTAGCTTGAGTTAGAGGGACTAGCCTTCCACAGTGGGAGCAACATGTGGGCATTGCAATGGATGTGGTTGATGATCATGGATTAAGGAGACTTTCCGATTCATGGAGACACAAGTCTTTATGGTTTGTGCATTGGCAGAGCAGAGGCAAGCAGCATGGGCATCTTTGGATGTTGGAGCTAGCGACACTTTGCGATGTCGTATGATTGTGTTATCGAGGATGACAACCATTTAGAGTGGGGGAGTATGTCAAGCCCGTGATTTCGGCGTGTTGGGTGGGTGCATTTAACTGATGGGTTGGTAAGAGTTGGCATGGGTGCACGATGAGCGAGTGATGAGCTGGGTGGTTGAACGACGAATGCGAACGGTGCGACGAGCCAACCGAATGAAGGAAATGTGCGATGCAAAAGTCATCTTGTGAAAATGACTAAGTGTTGGGTGGTGGAAAGTTTATATGTGGGGGTGTTCTCACACATGGGCACCCACACCATGGGCCAACGCGAAGTGTGGGTGAGTTGGATGAAAAGGTGGATCAGCTTGGTGAGTCAATGCCCCAAACGATGGACCAACCGCCATATAAGTAAAGCATTGGAATGGTGGAAAAATAATTCAAGGAAGTTTCCATGTGTTGATGTGAGTTGGAGGGTGAGCTAACTTGGAAAGGACTGAAATTTGGTAAGGTGTAGGTGGACTCTTGGGCCGAAACACTCAGTGAGGATAAACACAGAAAATGGACCTGAAAGTCGTGCGAAGGCGTGTGAGGGCATCGGGCCGAACGACTGTGCGAGGGCATCGGACCGAACGATAGTGCAATGGCGTCGGGCCGAATGATTGGGTGAGCTCATCCAAGAGCATTTGTCTAAATGACAAGGCGAGCTCATGCGAAGGTGTTCGAGTGAGGGCGTGTGAGGGTGTTGGGTTGAACGACTGAACAGGTGAACGTTTAGGCAAAGTCATTCAAGGACGTTCGAAGGCGTTCGGGCGAGGGCGTGCGAGGGCACCGGGCCAAACAAGAGAACGGGCAAGGGTGTGCGAGGGCGTCGGTCCGAATGAGCAAATGGGCGGGGGCATGCAAGGGCGCCGAGCCGAACGAGTGAATGGGCAAGGGAATGTGAGGGCGCGAGGTTGAACGACTCAATGGGCGAGGGTGTGCAAGGGTGTCTCCCTGAACGGGTTGAGGGCATTCGGCTGAACGAGCCAAGGGTGAACGACATGCTAAACAGTGTGACAGTGAACAAAGTGCGAGTGGTGGAAGTATCCTTGGGCACTCCGAATGGTGGTTCGGGTAGTGTAAACGGTGTAGGCCGACTTGCACAATTTAACAGATATTGTACCAAAGAAACTTGGGGTTTCCTACAAAGACTTTAAAACTGAATATTTTATGAAGTATTGATATTATCGAGGAGACTCATATTTCAGGGAGTTGCTCATCCGAGTTTATTATCCGTTGTGCATATATGTGTAAAAAATAATAATGATGAATGATGTATGAATGTTTATACTTAGGAAAGTTGAAAAGTAAACTAAGTATAGAAAGTAGGCAAGTATTGTTAAAATGAAAATGGTTGGTTGTGCAACACCTCCTATAGTGTGGTTGGAAAAGCACCACTAGTATAGAGGTGTGACACTAAGTATACTATCAGCCTATCACCACCAAATTTAGCAAAAAAGCTCAAAATTTTGGCCAAAACAAATCGCTAACGGAATCAGCTATTGTTTTTTATAGTTTACCAATCGACTTAGCTCTGCACCTTAATTCAATCCATTAAACACAATTAGTTAGCCAACCATCCACGCTGGCCGCTCTTCCATGCCGGCTCCAGGATTACACAAAGCCACACCCTTCCACGTCGGCTGCAGGCTCCACGAGTGCTTCATACAACTTTTAATTCACCCAGCGGCTGACTCTTTAACACACGACACTTTGAGCTCTACGCCACATAACTATTACTCCACACAACTTCACACTCACATATACAAGAAGCCACACCACCACGTTTGTCCACACGTTGGGAGTTCTCCAGGTCGCTTCTCATGACACTCTAAGTTGGCTCCTTTTCTCAGGTTCATAGGAGAAGCGCTCTCCTACAGTGCTTCAAACAATGCCCATTGTCTAGTTAACTACACGACATCGATACATTGATACATTGCAGCTTAAAGGTTTCCTCCGTCACAAGGAATGCCTCACACCTAATTAAAACACCTCACTGCACCACAAGCAATGCGAAACTCTCACTAGCTCCACATGCCCTCTAATCCTGAATGTTTCTCAACACTTAGCTTCAATATCAATCTGTGATCCGTGCTCTCATCTTCACGTCGGGTTCACTAGTGCATGACCGCACTTCAGAGATGGGACAGGTCCACTTCAGATAAACGACATGACACACATTCAAATATGTAGTGCCCAACAATTAATCTCCCACGCACAAGGAGCAACAACACTTCAATCAGAACATCGAGCCTTCAACTCTTCACTCCACCAAGCCCACTGGACTCTGACTTTGATACCATATCAAGAATATGAAGACTCACAAGGAGCTTGCTTATTGCATTACACATAAGACAATTTATATATAAGCCCAACCGAATAATCTACAGGGATACCACCGATAATCATTTACTGTCGACCTATACTTGCTGACTGTCACTGATTGACACCAACTACACCTCATCATATGAACAGGTGTGATTATTATTCTAACCTGTGCGAGATCTGAAAATGACTAAAACAGTGAAGGAATGTCGACTCCATGAACTACCTATGACAGAAACAAGTTTGTAATAATTTTGAATACAAAATGTTTTAAAATAAAGTGCGGGAGATGCTAGGATTTGTTGGAGGATCTAAAACTACTAGGGTTTGTGGGAGATCCAAATATGACTAAAAAAATGAAGGAACACAATCTCGGTGAATTGTTTGTGAGATTCTTATGCAACACGGATGAAACGAGTCTTTGTTGGGACTATGATGCCAAATTTCATAGTGCAAGTCCAATCTTACTGTGCTAGATTTGCAAATTTATGACTGCATGGGGGCCGCCTGTGTGAAGTTGGATTCAACTGTCTTAGCTGCAAGTGTGAAGTTGGATTCAACTGTCTTTAGTTGCAAGAGATGCCTTCATGGATGTCATGCAAATATTGATGGTGGTTGACGGTGACGATGATGGAGAAAATTATGATGAAAACTATGTGGTATCACTTGCTAGTAGCTGCTCAAGATTGCCTCTTAGTCGTTCTTCTACTCATCAAGAAGAGGAAACGTCCGGCGACAACCGGCATGACAAGCCCCCGTTCAAAAGCCCTTAGGGTGGCAGTTTTACATATAAGCGGACACAATCTCTAGTGTTCTCTGAATGACATATACCCACCAGAAAAAAAAACTCGTTCTTCTAATCCGTCTGAGCTGAGTGGAGGGTTGGAAGAGTTTGATCACCCTGAGGAATTTTATATTTTTATTAAGATCCTAAACGAGAAGTCTCTACTCTTTTGGGTCTTTAGCTTAGACTTTTTAGGTCTTTGGCTTGGACTATGTGGTGAATATTAAGCAGAGTATAGAGTATAGACAATTGGATGGGCTTTTATATATATATATATATATATATATATAAAGTCTTCTTCATGAAGGGAAGTAGCTTCAAGATCTGTCCTAGTTGTAGGGTTACAACATTTCAAGAAATTGCAGCATTGTCTTGAGTTTGAGGCTGCAAGGGTGTGCTTTGAGAAATTGCAGCATTATCTTGAGTTTGAGGCTGCAAGGGTGTGCTTTGAGATCCAGTGACCTAGGATGTTAGTCTCCTATAAGGATGCAACATTAGATAAGGAAAATAACCTATCAAATCTCCCACAATAAAATCCACAACTTACATTCTCAAAACCAATGGAACAAGCACCTTCTCTAGAGGTAAAAGTAAAGAAGGTAAATCATATGTTTTGTTCTTCAATGATGTGTAAATTCAATGGGTTTTGTGTAGAATATGAAATGACTTATTTCCAGCCAAATGAGAAAAAAGTGCTATGAAGAAAAAAACATATAAAAGATAAAACAATTAAAAAACACAGTGAATGTGTGAGCTAAGAAATGCTGCAAATCTCATATATTAAATTCAACTATAAACTACATTCTTAAATAGTAAAACTATTACTAAAATATTTTTCCATCAACTCTGCAATCAATCTACTGGCATTACAGCGAATTTCCAGCAACTTCCAGCACTGACCATCCTAACAATCTACTGCTTACAACAACACAAAATCTGCTGCCTACTTTGTCAGCAATTTACATAACTAATTAAGCATTATTCCCAACACTCCCCCTTAATGATTAATGAGGATTTACTATCTTATCTCATAATGCCAAAAACTGATCTTTTGCAACTGCTTTACTGAATATATCTGCTAGTTGATGCTGAGTATTTATATGCTTCAATTCAATCTCCTTCTTCTGCACCAAATCTCTAATGAAGTGATATTTGAGGTCAAAATGATTTGTCCTGCTGTGATGAACTCGATTCTTTGCTAACTTGATGGCACTTACATTATCACAATAAATCACTGTAGGTTGAACTTGTTTTTCTCCAATTTCTTCCAAAATTTTTCTGAGCCAAAGAGCTTGTGTACCTGCTGAGGTAACTGCAACATATTCCGATTCTGTGGATGAGAGGGCAACAATGCTTTGTTTTTTTGAGCTCCATGTAATCAAACCAGAACCAAAAGAGAAACAATTTCCAGATGTGGACTTACGGTCATCAAGACTACCTCCCCAATCTGAATCACTAAATCCAACAAGATTGAACTTTTCAGAAGAGTAGTAATGAATACCAAAATTTAGAGTGCCTTTCACATACCTTAAAATCCTCTTGGTTGCCTTCATATGTATTTCAGATGGATTTGTCATATACCTTGAAACAAGTGAAACTGAATATCTAATATCAGGCCTTGTGTGGGTTATAAATATCAAGCTTCCCACAATACTTCTGTAAGTTTTCTCATCAACTAAATCAGCACCATCATCTCTACATAACACCTCTCCATGAGCACTTGGAGTAGGGGATGGATGACAATCAAGCATATCAAATTTATTTAGCATATCCTGTGCATACTTTGTCTGACAAATGAAAATCTCATCCCTACTTTGATAAACCTCCATTCCTAGAAAATATTTCATGATGCCTAGATCTTTCATCTCAAATTCATTCATCATAACAGCTTTGAATTTATCATTCATCTTAGAACTACTACCCATATACAATAGATCATCAGCATACAAACTTATGATTAAAATATCAATACCTTCTTGTTTGTAGTAAAGGGTAGGATCATTCTTACTTCTCTGGAAGCCATTTTCCTGAAAGTATCCATCAATCCTTGCATACCAAGCTCTTGGTGCTTGCTTAAGGCCATACAAAGCCTTCTTCAACTTGTAGACATTATTCTCCTTTCCTTCCACTTCAAAACCTTGCGGCTGCTCCACATATACTTCCTCTTCTAAGTACCCATTCAAGAAGGCACTTTTCACATCCATATGATGTATGCTCCACTTTTTATGAGCTGCTAATGAAATCAACATTCTAATGGTCTCTTGTCTTGCTACTGGTGCAAATGTCTCTTCATAATCAATTCCATACTTTTGTGTGAATCCTTTAGCAACTAATCTTGCTTTGTGTCTTTCAACACTCCCATCACTGTTAAATTTAGTCTTATAGACCCATTTGGTGCCAATCGTTTCCTTGTCATGTGGAAGCTCTGTCAACTTCCAAGTGTCATTCCTTTGAATGGAATCCATCTCTTCTTGCATGGCTTGCATCCAAACCTCATTAGTACATGCATCTTCAAAACATGATGGTTCAAATTCAGCCTTAGCTAATAAAGCAAAATTGACTATCTCACCTATTGGGCTTTCTTCATGTGCTTGATTTGCACTCCTCTCATAACTATCACTCAATCTTCTTACCTTCCTTGTAGAACTTGGAGAAGAAGTTGGACTTGAACTTGATGTTGAAGAAATTGATGAAGGGCTGCTTGGTGGAGTTAAGCCACTAATTACAGAAACATTAGTTGGCTGCTCATTATCATTATCAACAATTATATCATTCAAAACAGATTTTGTCTTCTCAACATGGCCTTTTTGATGACCATAAACTCCCCCTTCATCAAAAATTACATCTCTTGAGACAATAAGCTTGTTAGTTAGAGGATTATACAATTTATAAGCCTTGCTTGTCTCACTATACCCAATAAAAATACATAACTCACTCTTTGCATCTAACTTTTTTCTATTCTGATCAGGTACATGCACATAAGCCAAACAACCAAAAACTTTGAAATGATTAACATTAGGCTTTTTTCCATACGAAGCTTCATAGTGAGTCATATTTTCCAGTGCACTGGTGGGGCTACGGTTCAGGATGTATACTGCTGTAGCAACTGCATCTCCCCAATAAGTGTTGCTCAATCCCTTAGTTTGTAGCATGCATCTTGCCATTTCAACCACAGTACGATTTTTCCTTTCAGCTATGCCATTCTGCTAGGGTGTGTATGCTGTAGTATGCTACCTCCTGATGCCATTCATATCACAATAACTTTGGAAAGCTTTTGAGCAGAATTCTCCTCCACGGCCAGTCCGCAAACATTTGATCTTGCACCCTCTCTCATTTTCTACAAGGGCTTTGAACTTCTTGAATGTATCCAAGGCTTCACTTTTGGCCTTCAAAAAATATACCCAACAATTTCGTGAGTAATCATCAATAAAAGTGATGAAATATGATCACTTACCCAAACTCTTAGTCTGCATAGGACCACATATGTCTGAATGAACAAGCTGAACTGGGTGACAAGCCCTCCATGCACTACCCTTTGGAAACCTTTCCCTTGCATGCTTTCCTTTAGCACATCCTTCACAAACCTCCTTATGCTTTTCTACCTTGGGCAAACCAAAAACTAATGCATGTGAGGTTAGAAACTTCAAACTGTGAAAATTTAGATTCCCATACCTGAGATGCCATAACCAACTTGAATCCTCATAAGCCATATTAGCAAGATTGCTGTTATGTTCATCAAACCTCAAGGGAAACATCCTATTTCTTGTCATAGGCACAAGAGTGATCACCCTATTTCCCTTATTCTTATCATAGATAGTACATGTCTTATTTTCAAAGACTACTTTATAATTTTTCTCACATAGCTGTCCAACACTCAACAAATTATGCTTCAATTGTGGAGTATAATAAATGTCATGAATACTCTTTATACCTTCTTTTATTTGGACCTCCATAGCTCCTTTGGCAGCAACCTCCAATGATTTATCATCACCAAGCTGGATCTTGGATTTGAAACTTCCATCCTTTGCTGAAAACAACTTCTCATTCCCTGTCATATGGTTAGAGCATCCAGAATCTAGGTACCAAACATCTTTACTAGTATTTTCACCTTTGGCATAAGATAAAAATAAGTGATCTTGAGGATACTCACCACTTTCATGAGCATAATTAGCATTTTTACCTTCTTTCAATCTACATTCTCTTTCAAAGTGACCATACCTGTTACAATGGTAACATTGAAGATTTCTCTTATCAAATCTACCTCTACTTCTTCCTCTGAAACTACCTCTTCCACTTGAGCCACCTCTTCCTCTACCTCTTGAATAATTTTGGCTTTGCCATTTACCTTGACCTTGATGGCTTTTGGTACTGCTACTTGCATCTTCATTCTTTGTAATTTGTAATTTAGAGGAAAAAGCTTTCTCTACAGCTTCAAAAGTATCCTTCAATCTTTCTTCATGAGACATCAAAGATCCAACCAATTCATCAAACTGTATTTTTGTTAAATCCTTACTTTCTTCCATGATTATTGCAACATGATTCCATCTATGTGTTAAAGACCTCAATACTTTTTTAATTAAAACTTCATTACTTACAGCTTCTCCAAGTGTAGCCATTTTGTTGACCACATCTTTGACTCTCACACAATAGTCACTCATACTTTCAGCTTCTTGCATCTTCGAATTCTCGAACTCTCGCCTCAATGTCTGAAGCTTCACCACCTTAACTTGATCACTACCTTGGTAAGCTTCTTGTAGAGTCTCCCAGGCAGCTTTGGCAGTTTTTGCTCCATATATTCTTGGAAATAAGCGAAACAAAGCTTGAGCATTCTTCTTCCTTGCTTCCTTTCTTGTTGTTCTTTCATTGGCTGTAAGAGCACATGATTAACTTTGGCGAAATTCCAACAATACAGCTTTAACCCAAAAAAATTTTACCTGCTCTCATACCACATGTAAAATATGAAATGACTTATTTCCAGCCAAATGAGAAAACAGTGCTATGAAGAAAAAAACATATAAAAGATAAAACAATTAAAAAACACAGTGACTGTGTGAGCTAAGAAATGCTGCAAATCTCATATATTAAATTCAACTATAAACTACATTCTTAAATAGTAAAACTATTACTAAAATATTTTTCAATCAACTCTGCAATCAATCTACTGGCATTACAGCGAATTTAGAGAGCAACTTCCAGCACTACCATCCTAACAATCTGCTGCTTTAATTTTACAGACAACACAAAATCTGCTGCCTACTTTGTGAGCAATTTACATAACTAATTAAGCATTATTCCCAACATTTTGGCTAAGGTATTACTGTTTGCATTAGTGGATTTTCACAATCTCGAGGAAGGACTATGATATATACCTATGTTCGGAAGGTTTTTTCATTGTTCAATTTGATACTAAGGAAGATTTGGATAGAGTATTGAAAGAATGACCATAGTTTTCGGGAAGAGAAGGGATTTTAGTCAACCCTTACCTTCCAGATTTTGATTCCACAACAATGGTGGTATCAAAGATAAGAGTATGGGTGAGGTTTTCAAATGTTACCCTTCCTTTGGAGAATCACAAGGTCCTTGACCATATTGGAAATAAGTTGGGGTCATTTAAAAAATGGATGTCGAAATAATGCAGAAAAAGTTATTTACCTAGGACCATATTAACATGAAACATAAAACCTTTTTTTAGTGGACCCAAATTCTCTATTATGAAAATAGAACATTCATATACAGCTCATTTTACCAAACTCTAAACTTGCAAGACACATCCCGAGGAAAAATAAAATAACATTGAAAAAAGGGCGAGATTGCAAAACAAAAGGATGGAAACCTTACCATCCTTTCTTCATGAAGGAGGAATAAGGGGGAATCTCATAGAACCCATCAAACAAAGAAGAACATAGTATTCACCCACATGTTGGAAATTCAACTCACAAGCATAATGGTACAAAATAAGAAGTAATTCTTGAATTAGAACAAGAACAAAATATGACACACAAATAGGATGTGACGGTGGGAACAAAGAGAGCCCATGCTAAGTTCACATTCACACACTGTGTGATTTGGCAATGGTGCTTGAGCTATTTGGTAGTCATTCCAGTCACAATGGTCCTTGAGCTATTTGACAATGGTTCCAGTTGTCCCCCATTTAGGCTATGGGAAAAGTCAAAAGAAAGAATGGACAAAAAGAAAATTCAAGTGATTACTATAACACTCAACTACTCATGTTTCTGTTTTATTTTCAGTCTTTGTTATGCTTATAAGGAGAGAAGTTACTCTTAGCCAGTGGGGATAACATCTATAAAATGTAATTTTGTTCTATTTCTCAAAAGTTTAAACAAAATTACATTTTTATTTATTTTACAAAAAAATATGTTATTAAAAAAACTTTATAATTAAAATCTAACATTTACAAAGTGAACTTGGTTTTTAATAGACCACCCTAGATCCACCTTAACTCTCATCTACTAAGCATAGAGACCTGAAATTTTTTTGCATCTGAAGATATTCTCATGGGAAATACCATGGGTTCTCATGAAACTCCAGAACTTGACTAGTCAAGTTTACTTAACTACACAAACAAAATTAATTTGAAAAAATATTAACTTAGAATTTTTATTTTAACATAGGGTTATTCTTATTTTTATTTCAAATTTACCTTAATTACCCAACAAAAAATGATAACCAAAATTTTTGTCTTAGTATAAGGTTATTCTTCTTTATTTTATTTTGACCAACTCAAAATTACATAACATAACAGGATTATATATCTCTTATATATCTCTTACAGAGCTAGAGAACCTCTCTTAAGTAAGAAATATAACACAACCATGATGAAGTGAAATACTTCACTAAATTACATATATAAAAATATATGATAATAATTACTTTCAAAAATTTAATTTTGATTAATAAATTTTATATAAAAATATAGGATAATAATTACTTTTAAAGATTTAATTTTGATTAATAAATTTTAAATTAATTGATTTATTTTTTAATTATTCAATTACTTATTCTCAAGTTATGAGAACGAAACCATTAAAAATATTAAAAGAAAGTAACCAAGTGATATAGTAATACCATATTAAAAGAAAGTAACCAAGTGATATAGTAACCAACCAGGCTCAGATTTTCAACTGAAAAGGTGCATAACTGTGATTGATTGGAAAGCCTCAATCTAGGTTACACAAGATATACAAGCATACCTACAACTGGAGTAGGGCAAAGTCGGTAAGCAAGAGGTGAGAAATACAATGGCATAGGTTGCCTTATATAGAAGCAGGTTAAATCCAAACTCGGATTTGGAAACCATGTAGACTCCCAAACATGGTCAAAATTTTGATGTTTTCAGTGCATATGAGGACCATTTGATGTTTCATGTATTAAATTTTAATGTTGAGAAATTCCCAATAATGTTGAGGAAGTGTGATACAAGAGAAATTCCCAATAAAGTTGAGGAAGTGTGTCACGAGAATATCAATCATGCAAAGTCCAGCGTCACGAGGATGAGACGGATCCGCCATCGATACACGGAGCGCCTTATCCAGGGATTTAACTGTTCCAATTTATTCGCGCAATTGGGCAGACTATTAATCTTTTCGGGCGAAAAAAAATATTTGCAAGAACAGTTTATTGGGGGCAATTGGGTAGACAAATTAGGATTTTCTCTCCAAGATAGTTTGTTTGGGCAATTTTGTTAATGACATTTTTTAAAAATTTATTGAGAATCCATTTTAACAAAATTGTCTTATTCATTATTATGTAATTTTGGTAGTTAATGTCTTTTAGTATGTATATAATTTTACCTTGGAAAATGGCATATAGCACTTTCAACTATTTTCATGCAATAATATTAGTTGGATTCATAATTCTATTACTAATGTAGACATTTAGTTATTGTTGAAGAAGTCTTTATGGAAAAGGTTTTGAGTTCAAAAACTTGAGAGTTCTCCCTTCAAATCATTATTAAATTTTTTTGTGGCTGGGGTGTGATGAATTGAGGTTGCCAATAGCTCAACATTTTCCTTCTTATTCGTTTTTATAAATCATCCATTTGAACTTAACTTATGGTGCTAGAGAACCCCTCTCATGCCCTCTTATATTTTGCTTTAGGTCGAAAAGGGGTTGCAAAGAGCCCTTCCTTTGACCTCTTAAATTTTTTCTTAAGAAAGAGTTTGAGATTGCATAGTTTTTTTTTTCCATAAATGATGCTTAGGTTGATGATCTTATGGGAAAATTAAGGCTTTGTGTTATATAATATTATGCATGATTTGTAATTATTAGCACAAATCACCATTAAAATCATGTCAATAGATGGAAACATCAATCTACAAGTCTCAATAAAATGGATTCCCAAGTTGGAAGTAAATCCAAGGATTACTGAATGAAAACTATGATAGGATGATCAACATCATGAATACATTACAAAGAAAAGGTTGCAAGATATTTGAAAGGTTAACAAGATTTCACAATCATAAGGAAACCTTACACTTATGGAACTAACACATGGATTGCTGACTGTGAATGGTAGTTTTAAAAACCATTGGTCAAACCTACATGAACCACTTAGAAACCCCAATCAAGTTTCCACTGGAATCATTATAGAGTGGTTGGTAAATTAATTAGTGATAACTTGATTGTGGAGCACAATAAATAAATATTGAGAATCTTTTTGAATAATAGGGTAGTATTAATGCCAAGTAATTATGTCCAATGGAAGCCCAATTCCATGGTTGGAAAACATCATCTAGAAAGTTAGTGTTCCTCCAAGCTCCATTAAGGTTTCCCCAAAATTTGGATCCCCATTTCAAATATCAAGCATTATCCACTGTCAAAAAGTTCTGAAATATTCACTTATGATTGTTCTTGTACTCCCATTTTCCCCTTTGTATTAAATGTACAATTACTAATATTCTCTATGGCTAAAAAAAATAATGTGTTTTTCCTTCTAAGACCATTTCTCACAGCCCCAAATCCTAGATCCTTATTGACTTTGATGGGGACATTTTCAAAACCTACATTACTAGAGAAACCCCATACAATATTTGCCAAGTAGATTTTGGATAATTCTAAGATGCTTCACATTGAATTCTCTCCTCTCATTGTGGCCTCGTTAAGGCTATTGTCACTACAACCTATCATTTCCTAGAATTTGTCTCTTAGCGTGCCGGACTTGACAATCCTTCTAAACAAGCCATGATGTCCAATGATTGTTCTCGAACTATTTTTCCCATAACTACGACATCTATTACTTAGATGCAAATAATTTCTAAGGATGTTGCACACTTGGAAATGAAAATCCCTCATCACAATATTTAAAACCCTAATAACAATTCAAGTAAAACACTTATTGCCTCTCTACCTTCCAAAAGGAACCCCTCTTCTTGAAATTATCCTTCCTTTCCAAGCTTCTATCTTCCCGAAGCCTTTTAGAGAAGCAATTTTAGTGATTTCTATCATACTAGCTTGGAATAATGAAAAGTAATTTTCACTAACCCCCAATTAAAAACTAACTATGAGAGACATAATTACAGTGGGTACATACATATTGTGCCTAATGTGGAAAGCTTGGGTGTGAATAAAAAATTTATTGGATCATGGTTAATCACTTTTTACCAATTCATTAATTAATCAACTAAACCATTAATTAAAGAGCAACACTAAGCATGGAAACAACATCAAAACACAACACGAGAATCAACACATATGAATACAAAGAAGTTTAGGTAGAAACCATTTTGGGAGAAAAACTAACTCTCTTTGCTTGTCTTCTTTTATTATCATTCAATGTCATTACATTGGTTTGTTGGCCACTGCCATCTAAGAAAAACCACTCCCTCTACATGAATTTGTTGACCTCTCCCACCTAGGAAGCCTCAATTTCATCATCTAGCAAACAAGCACTTTCGACACACCCTCATATCCACAAATACTATGGACCACCATTTCATTTATTTTCATATTGGGCCCAAACATACTTTCTGTATATCTTTTTCATACCGGTCCATTACATCTTTTTAATTTCTTAAGAATTAGTTTGCACCTAATTTTTATACAACTTTATAACCTACACATAATACAAGAAAAACTGGGTTCAGTGGCTCACAAATGCCCTCCAGAAACCTTTTTATTCCTTGATCATTAAAGATACATTGTTGGGTTTTTCAAGTGTCACACAAAGGTTAATTAATAATTATGCTACTACATAGTTCACTTGATGCTTCGACCCTTACTACTCAAGATTCAACTAAACTAAATGGAAATCAAACATCTGACCAATAACAAATTACACATTATAGTTTGGCCAAGATTATCTTTAAAAAAATGACTAGGATTTTATCCCTTCCAAACTAAATCTAAAAATCAGAGAACAACAACTTGATCTTTCCATTTCCAAAGAAGGACTTTTATACATGATGAGGAAGCTTATGAACTGTATGCATTGTCAGTGGTGATAACTTCCTCAAGAATTTAGTTGAAATCATCAAGAATTTAAGTGAACTCTCCAGAAATCATGAGACAACCTTTTTGGTGGATTTAATGTGGCTAGTAACTTGGTAAGTTGGAATTATTGTTATCCGACACTCCCCCTTAATTCCAACCATATGGAAAACACACAAAATGTGTTATAGGACAATACATAAGACACAAACATACTCTTAATTGACATGCCTTCTCGTCTAAGTCTCAGCTAGGCTAACAAATAATCTAGATTTTCTACAACACATAACTTAATTCTACAAATATCAAATTTCTCCTTCCCAAGAGGCTTAGTGAATATGTGAGCCACATTTTCATTTGTATTACAACATATTAAGTCAGTTTCCTTTGATTGGAATTTTCCCCTTACAAAATGGTGTTGTGTTTACATGACATATAAAGTTGTTCGCCAATTTGATGGTGTTTTGATTATCACATCTAATCACTATAGGTTTTTGTTGAGCTTCTCCAACATCTTCAAGTATCCTTATAAGCCATATTCCTTCGTAGTTGGCACTACATAATGATTTATAGTCTGCTTCAACTAATGACAAGCAAACTATTGGTTGTTTCTTAGTGCTCCATGATATATCTCTTGATCCTATATTGAACACATATCCAATGGCAGATTTCCTATCATCGGGATTTCTCGCCTAGTCAAAATTAGAATGGCGTGTCAATTCAACATTACAATCATTAATATATTCAATACCAAAATTGATAGTTCCCTTTAAATGTCGAAGGATGCTTTTTGTAGCTATCCAATGGCTTTCATGAGGCTTAGCCATGAATTGACTAAGTATGTTTACTACATAAGCAATGTCTTGTCTAGTGGTACTGAGGTAATTCAGGCTTCCCACTAATTGTCGATACAATTTTCCATTCACCTCTTTTATGCAATCATTTCTAAATTTGATATTTTGTTCCAATGGAGTACTCACTCCTTTACATCCATTCGTATGAAATCTCTTTAGTACCTCATTTGTATATTTGCTTTGTGTGATTAAAGACCTTACATTATCTCTCCATACTTAAAGACCTAGACAATAGTGCATATGTACAAGATCCTTCATCTCAAATTCCTATAGTAAATTTCTTTTTATATCTTTAATCACAACAATATTTCTAACGATCATGTCACTTGCATGGAATTGAACCTAGATGGGCAAAATGGAAACCATTCTTCCCAAACATCTTAGATAACCCCAATTGACTCTCTCTCTCTCTCTCTATATATATATATATATGAGTTGGCATATTATTAATAGGTGGGTTGTGTTAAGATGAATGATTATTGCATTGAAGCATATAGAGGAGTAAACAAAGATGATTATTTGAACAATAAATATGTCAAATTGTTTGCAAAAAGGTAAAAGTAATGACTCTAATTGAAACACCAAAAATGTTACTTTTAATTAAATGAAAGATGGTACAAAATCAAAATATGTTCAAAATAGAAGTTGGGAATAGTTAGAGAGTTGGTTAAGGACCATGAAAAAATTAAGAAACAAAGATCTAACATTTTCTTCCACATAGAAGATGGGAATGCATTTGAAATGTCCATGAATTGATGACTCATGATGAAAAGTAAGATAACTTCGACATTAACGTGGTGGAAAGTAAAAAAGCCTTACAAAATATTAGGAGACCACTTAGTAATTTTGTCATGCTTAACGTTAAATATAATTCCACTATTGAAGATTATTCCATCACTTTACATAATTTAAAGCATGGAATGGGTAACATCGGTGTGAAAGAGGAAACTGACCAAAAAAGGTATTTATTAATGATTGGATTAATCAATTCATGTGTAATGTGACAAATTTGGATAACCCTTGGGCACAAGCCATGGAGCAATTACCCTAGTTGTATGGTAAATTATATGTAGGTGAATACATAGGATATTCATATTTTTTCAATATATGTTTAATTATAGCTATAAATAAGTGAAGTGAAAAACACAAAAGACTTACTGTGATTTATGCATGAGTGGGGTTGTGGAGTAAATGTATGTAAAACTCTGTAAAACTAGTTTTCATGACCCACCAATATTTTCTCCATGATTTTCACCCTCTCTCTTTCTCTCTAACTTGCCCAACATAAAAAATGACTTTTGCATCCATATTTATCTCAACATACAAATTTGACATTAATACATGATAGAGCAAATAGTTAGTAAGGAGCGTGGACGATTTTACATAGTAATTGGTTTTCTAAACTTCCAGTTGGTGTTGTGGAGTGTGGGCAAAAGTCGCAGTGAATTCTTACCCATATTTATTTACCAAACTTCACTAAGTGCCTTAACTTTTCTGCTATGTTGTGGAATGGTCAATGTTGTACTTCTGCTTTGACTTCAGTCGTTTTGCCAGCAAACAAAATCACAACTGTGCAGTAGTTGACTAGGAAAGCATGGTGTTTGTTAGTGTGTTAAAGGCAGTGGTTGGGATTAATATTTCCAACACTCCCCCTTAATAAAAACTTTCGCCATTGGTAATCCCCAAACAATCTCTTAGATAAACAAAATTTTCGCGTACCAATGGATTTGTGAAAATATTAGCAAATTGTTCCTTTGACATGCAGTGCTACAACACAATTTCATCATTGTTAATCAACTCTCTGATAAAATGATATTTAACATCAATATGCTTGGTCCTCTTGTGAAAAACATAATTCTTTGATAATGCAATTAGTGAGGTGTTGTCGCAGAAAATAGTTGTCGTTTCCTCTTGGTCATGGTGAAGATCCCTCAACATCCTTCTCATCCAAACTGCCTGACACGTTGCTGTTGTTGCAACGACATATTCAACTTCTGCTGTTGACAATGAAACTATTGGCTGCTTCTTGGAGGCCCATGAAACGGCTTCGGAACCCAAATGAAAAACATATCCAGGCGTGCTCTTTTTGTCATCGACACTTCCTTCCCAATCACTCTCAGTGTAACCAACTAGCCTGAAATGACTTGTTGCAGTGTACAAAATGCCATATTGTTTTGTCCCATTCTAATACCTTAGAATCCTTTTCGCTGCTTGCTAATGTTTTTCCTTGGGTGTCTCCATGAACCTCAACACCAAACGCATTGCATACATTATATCTAGCCTAGTGGCTGTCAAATACATCAAACTGCCTATCATGCTTTTGTATAATGTTAGATTGACATTGTTGCTACAATCTTATTTGCTCAACTTCAACCCCCTCACAGTTAGAGTTGGTGTAGGCTTGTTGTTCTGCATTTTAAACGTCTCCAAAATGTCTCCTACATACTTTTCTCGAGAGATAAAAATTCCATTTTCTATTGCTTCACTTATATGCCCAAAAAATACCTTAACAACCCCAAGTCAGTCATTTAAAATTCATTCTTCATGACTTGTTTGAAGTCATCGATGAGGAAATCATCACTGCCTGTGAAAATTAAATCATCTACATATAAGAAAACAATAAGAATCTTACCATCATTCTCTTCGATGTAGAGAGTAGGTTCACCGTCACATTTGTTGAAACCATTGTCTAACAAGTAAGAATCTATCCTGTTATACCATTCACGCGATGCTTTCCTTAGCCCATAAAGAGCTTTCCTCAAATGATAAACTTTGTCTTCTTGGCCTTCTACCTCATAACCAAGCAGTTGCGTGACATACACTTCCTCTTTCAACACTCCATTCAAGAACGTTGATTTTACATCCATTTGATACACTTTCCATTTATGTTGTGCGAAAATCACCACAACTGTACGCATTGTCTCCATCCTCGTGACTGGCACAAATGTTTCCGCATAATCTCTTCCATGCCACTGCTTTTATCCTTTGACAACTAGCCTTGCTTTATGCCTTTAAATCTTATTGTCGACATTTCTCTTGGTCTTATAGACCCACTTCACTCCAATGACTTCTTTTCCTTGTAGAAGGTTGACTAACTCCCATGTGTCATTCTTTTCTTTTACTTCAATTTCTTCCTCCATTGCCGCAACCCATTTTTCTTCTTTAACTACATCTTAAAAATGGATTGGGTCATCTACATTAGAAAATAATGCAAATAAGAAATTCAGACCAGTGCTACTGTCAACTTCATCTTTCTCATAGATCTCATTTAAATTTTTGAATTTTGGTCTTCTTATGCTTGCTGAAGATGGGATTGACATGTCACTTGGTGTTGCGCTTTGCGCCATTCTTGGAGAAACACTTGCCTGACTACGCGATGATGTCCTATTATTTGTTGATGGTGTTACTTGTTGCGTGCTTTGTTGCGCTTGAATAGGAGTAGAGGTAGTCATTGTTGAGGAATTAATTGATGTTGTCAATTCGTCTTTGTCATCATTTGGTATACATGCTTTGACATTGACTGTCTTCTCTAAACTTCCATCCCATGCTTCCTCTTCTATGAACTACACATCTCTGCTGATTATAACCTTCTTGGTTAATGGATTGTAGAGTTTGTATGCATTGGATTCATCATTGTATCCAACAAATATACATTTATCCCCCTTGCTATCCAACTTCTTCCTCAACTCATCTAGGACATGTGCATACACCACACATCCAAAGACTCTCATGTGAGTGACACTATGATTTCTTCCACTCCATGCCTCTTTAAGGACCACGTTCTGGATGCTTTGGTTGGACATCTATTCAAGATATATGGTGCACAAGTGACAACTTGAGCCCAATAATGATTTGGCAAATGATTTACCTTCAACATACTCATTTCCATTTCCATAATGGTCCTATTCTTCCATTCCGCGACACAATTTTGCTGCGGTGTATATCTTATTGTAAATTACTTGTGAATTCCATGCTCCGTGAAAAATTGAAGGAAATCATTTGAGATGTATTCGCCACTTTTGTCAATCCCGAGGAGTTTGATGGAGTGTACACTTTGCTTCTCAACAAGAGCCTTGTATTGGCAAAGGTGCTCAAACACTTCACTTTTGTGTTTTACGAGACAGACCCATGTCTTCCTTGTGTAGTCATCTATGAAGGTCAACAGATAGTGGCTGCCACTAATTGATGTTGTCTGCATTGTTCCACATAAATCTGAGTGAACAATCTTCAGGGGTTCTTTTTCCCTTATTGACATTCCCGCTAGAAATGTCTCTCTATGTTGTTTGCTCAAGATACATCCTTCACATAAGCTGTCTGGTTTTTCTATAAGTAGAAAACCCTTCACCATGCCTTTTCTATGCAGCAAATTCAAACCTCCAAAGTTGAGCTAACCAAATCTCAAATCCCATAACGAATTTTCATCTTTAACTTCTTCTTGAAAGTTTACTGGTGTGACAACTGCATCTTTTCTTCGATCGTCTTGTGAGTTCATTGATAGTTGTGCTTGTGCACCTTCTTCTTTCAAATCTAATCTTATCTTTAGGGGAAACATTCTATTGTTTTTCATCTGAACCTTTGCAATCAACTATCTTCTTGGAGGCCTATCCAAACTTGTGCACACATCATTTTTGAACAAGACACTGTAGCCATTTTGCATGGGTTGTCCAATGCTTATGAGGTTGCTTCAAGAAGGGGACAAGGTAAACATCTCAGATGTACTTCTTCTCCCCCTTCATTGTTAGTATAGTAACTCTTGCTTTTTCGATGACAGAGACTTTTCTATGAGTCCCTAATGTCATTTCAACTTTCACACTTTAATGTAGATTGGAAAACATTTCTATGTTCCCTCACATGTGGTTGCTACACCTGAATTTAGATACCATATATCACTTTTTTCTTACGCTATATTACAAGCTAAAAACATGCTATCATGGTTCTGATTTTCTTTTGTGAAATTTACACTTGGTTTATTACTAATGTCATATTTCTTCTTTGTACATTCATTTTCATAATGAACATACTTCTTACAATAATGACATTGAACTTGAGATTTTTCATACCTCTCACATTTTGCTTGATTTTGGCTTGGACCTTGACTTAGGTTTTGATTGCTGCCCCTTCCACTTGAGCTTGAAGGGCTACTTCTTCCACCTCTGTGTGGGCTTCTTCCTCTTCCTCTAGCATATGATCTTCATCTTCCTCTACCTTGACCAAATGAAACTTGTCTCTTGAAGGCATGCTCCAATGAGGAGCTTGTTTATCTATTCAATCTATGTTAATGAAAAATCAGGGATGCATGAAGCTCATCCACTAAGAGTTGTGAGAGATCTTTTGTCTCTTCTATGGCCACAACAATGGCATCAAACCTTATTGGCAGACTTCTCAAAAATTTCTCAACTATTCTCCTTTCCTCAAGTGTCTCCTCATGAGACCTAATTTGAGTAACCAACCCAATTACATGTGTAAAAAGTGAGTCTACATTCTAAGACTCTTTCATACAAAGTGTTTCAAAATATCTTCTCAGCGTTTGTAGTTTTATTGTTTTGACTTTTACCATGCCTTGGTAGGTTGTTTGGAGGGTGTTCCATGTTTGTTTGGACTTTGCTGCTTTTGCAACCCTTGGGAAAATACTTTCATGATTTTAAAAAATGTAGAAGAGCGATTTTGCATCATTTTTCCTATTGTCCCTCAATGAATCCCTTTCTCGCTTGAGACAAGGCATTGTATGTTGCTCATCCTCTCGAAAACCATTCTCCACCAAATCCCAAATGTCTTGAGACTAGAAAAGAGCCTTCATTGTAATAGACCAATAATCATAATTTTTTCCATTAAATTGAGGCATTTGAGGATTAGTCAAACTTTTACTTGATGTTGCCATTTTTAATGAAATAAAAAAACACTTTCTACCACCTAGTAAATACACTTCAAAAATTCTGCCTTGAAAATATTTTTTAATTGCTAGTAAAAACACTTGTTTTTACACTAATAATATTTAACCCGCTCTCATACCATGTTAGAAAAATTTATGAGGAGGTAGAGGAGAGATGTCTAACTTAGAATTTAGTTATGATAAAGAAATCACAACTAATCTTAGGTTGCGGCAAAGTAAGTCTCATGTTGGGGCAAGGATATGACAACTACACAAAAGCTTAATAAAAACATAGAGTTCACTCACGGAAAAAAAGAGTAAACATGGTTGCTCGCTACACCTCCAAGTGAAAAACATAAAAAAGTAAGTCTCATGTTGGGGCAAGGATATGACAACTACACAAAAGCTTAATAAAAACATAGAGTTCACTCACGGAAAAAAAGAGTAAACATGGTTGCTAGTGAAAAACATAAAAGACTTACTGTGATTCATGGATCACTTAGGTTGAAGAGTAAGCCCACCAATATTTCCTCAACCATTTTCTCTTCTCTCTCGCTCTCTAACTTACTCAACATTACAAATGACTTTTACATTCATATTAATACACAACATGGGTGATTTTACATAGTAATTGGTTTTCTAAACTTGCAATATTTATTTAGCAAACTTCATTAACTGCATTAACTTCTCTATTGTGTTGCTAATGGTCAATGTTGTACTTATGCTCTGACTTAACAAAATAGCAACTGTGTAGTAGTTGACTCAAAAAGCATAGTGTTTTGTCAATGTATTTAAAGTGGTGGTTGGGATTAATATTTCCAACATCAGCCATGGATTCTTACAACTTTTAATTCACATAGCAGCTCACTCTTTAACCCACAACACTGCGCTCTACTCCACACAGCTTCACACAAGCTTCAAACACCGCCCATTGTCGAGTTAAATGCTCCACGACATCGATACATTGTAGATTAAAGGTTTCCTCCATCAAAAGGAATGCCTTACACCTAATTAAAGCACCTCACCGCACCACTAGTAGTGGGAAACTATCACTAATTCCACACTCCCTCTAATCCTCAAGGTTTCTCAACACTCAGCTTCAATATCACTCTGTGATATATGCTCTCATCTTCACATCGGATTCAGCAGTGCGTGACCGCACTTCACAGATGGGACGGATCCGCTTCAGGTTCACCACATGACACACATTCAAATATGTAGCACACATTTCAATATGTAGAACCCAACAGTTAAGCTCCCACGCACAAGGAGGAACAATTCTTCAATCAGAACACCAAGCCCTGAGCTCTTCACTCCACCAAGCCCACTCCACTATGGCTTTGACACCATATCAAAAATATGAAGACTCACAAGGAGATTTCTTATTGCATTACACATAAGACAATTTCTATATAGGCACAACCATATAATCTACGGGGATACCATCGACAATCATTTACCGTCTACCAATACTTGTCGATCATTTACTCTCTACCTATACTTGTCTACTATCGCCAACTGACACCAACTACACGTCTTCATATGAACAGACGTGATTATTATTCTAACATGTGAGAGATCTGAAAATGACTGAAAAAGAGAAGGAATGTGGGCTCCGTGAACTGTCTTTGACAGCAACGAGTTTGTAATAATTTTGAATACAATATGTTTTAAAATAAAGTGCGGGAGATGCTAGGATTTGTTGGAGGATCTAAAACTACTACGGTTTGTCGTAGATCTAAATATGACTAAAACGACGAGGGAACACAATCTCGGTGAATTGTTTGTGAGATTGATATGCAACGTGGATGAAACGAGTCTTTGTTGGGACTATGATGCCAAATTTCACATTGAAAATTTTGTCATGGTGTGGCATTTTCCAAGCTTACTGTGCCAGATTTGAAAATATGTGATTGTATGGGGGCAGCCTGTGTGAAGTTGGATTCAATTGTCTTTAGCTACGAGAGATGCCTTTGTGGAAGTCATGCAAAGATTGATGGGGAAGATGATGGAGAAAATTAAGAAAACTAGGTGGTATCATTTGCCACTAGATACTCAAGATAGCCTCTTAGCTGGTCTTCTACCGATCAAGAAGAGGAAACATCCGAAGACGACCGGCATGACAAGCCCCCGTTTAAAAGCCCTTAGGGTGGCAGTTTTACATCTATGCACACACAATCTCTAGTGTTCTCTGAATGACATAGACCCACCAGAAAAAGCTCATTCTTCTAATCCTTCTGAGCTGAGTGCAGGGTTGGAAGAGTTTCATCACCCTGAGGAATTTTATATTTTTGTTAAGACCTTAAACGAGAAGTCTCTCCTCTTTTGGGCCTTTAGCTTGGACTATGGGGGTGAATATTAAGTAGAGTATAGAGAATTGGGTGGGCTTTCATGCATATTTACAAAGTCTTCTTCATGAAGGGAAGTAGTTTCAAGACCTATCTTAGTAGTAGGATTACAACATTTCAAGAAATTGTACCATTGTCTTGAGTTTGAGGCTGCAAGGGTGTGCTTTGAGATCTGGTAACCTAGGATGTTAGTCTCCTATAAGGATGCAACATCAGATAAGGAAAATAACCCATCAAATCTCCCACAATACAATCAACAATTTATATTGTCAAAACTAATGCAACAAGAACCTTCTCTAGAGGTAAAAGTAAGTAATGTAAATTATATGTTTTGTTCTTCAATCAAGGGCAGTGATTTGTAAATTCAATGGGTTTTGGCTAAGGTATTGTGGTCAGTGCTAGTGGATTTTTACAACCTGGACAAAGAACTATGATATATACTTATGTTCAAAAGGCTTTTTCATTGTTCAATTTGATACTAAGGAAGATTTGGATAGAGTATTGAAAGAATGACCCTAGTTTTGTAGAAGAGCAGGGATTTTCATCAACCCTTACATTCCAGACTCAAAGATAAGAGTATGGGTGACGTTTCCAAATGTTACCCTTCCTTTCTAGAATCACAAGGTCCTTGATCATATTGGAAATAAGTTGGGGTCATTAAAAAATGGATGTCAATGGAGAAAAGGTTGTTTACCTACGACCATATTAACATGAAACATAAAACCTTTTAGTGGACCCAAATTCTGGATTATGAAAATAGATCATTCATATACCCCTCATGTTACCAAACTCAAAACTTGCAAGACACATCCCCACACAAAATAACAGTGAAGAAAAGGGCGAAATTTCAAAACAAAAGGACGTAAACCTTACCTTCCTTTCTTCATGAAGGAGGAAGAAGGGGGAATTAGGCATCAAAACCAAGAAGAACTTAGTGTTCACCCACATGTTGGAAATGCAACTCACAAGCACAATGGTACAAAATAAGAAGTAATTATTGAATTTGAAAAACAACAAAATATGACACACAAAGAGGATGGATGGTGGGAAGAAAGAGAGCCCATGTTAAGTTCACATTCGCACACACTAAGTGATTTGGAAATGGTACTTGAGCTATTTGGCACTGGTTCCAGTGGCAATGGTCCTTGAGCTATTTGGTAGTGGTTCTAATTGTCCCCTACTGAGGCTATGATAAAAGGTCCAAAGAAAGAATGGACAAAAGGAAAATTCAAGTGATTACTATAACACTTAACCACTCATGTTTCTTTTTTATTTACAGTCTTTGTTATGCTTATAATGAGAGAAGTTACTCTTACCCAATGGGGATAACATCTATAAAATGTAATTTTGTTCTGTTTCTCAAAAGTTGAAACAAAATTACAATTTTTTTGCTTTTGCAAAAAAATAAGTTTTAAAATAAATTTATAATTAAAATCTAATATTTACAAAGTGAACTTAGCTTTTAATAGACCACCCTAAAATATGTTTTAAAATAACTTTATAATTAAAATCTAATATTTACAAAGTGAACTTGGCTTTTAATAGACCACCCTAGATTCATCTTAACTTTGGATCTACCAAGTGTCTACAGGGATGAAATCTTTTTGCATCCAAAGATATTCTCATCTTAATTGATTTGATTCTCTTTCCACTTGATAGATTGGAGTTAAGATGGAGCTAGGGTGGTCTATTTCTCCCCTTTAAATAAGCCAAATATTCTACATGAATACCATGGGTTCTCATAAAACTCTAGAACTTGACCAAATCAAGTTTACTTAACTACCCAACCAAAATTAATTTAAAAAAATATTAACTTCAAATTTTTATTTTAACATAAATTGTTTTTATTTTTATTTTAAATTTACCTTAATTATTCAACAAAAAATAATATTTTTTTTAACCTTGGTTATTCTTATTTTATTTTGACCAAATAAAAATTACATAACATTATATATCTCTTCAACACTAGGCTAAAGAATCTCTCTTATATAAGAAACATGGCACAACTTAAATACTTCACTAAATTACATATATAAAAATATATCATAATAATTAGTTTTAAAAATTTAATTTTAATTAATAAATCTTAAGTTAATGAGTTTATTTTTTAATTATTCAATTAACTTGTTCTCATGTTATGAGAAGCAAACCATTAAAAATATTAAAGATAATCATAGTGAAATAGGTGGCTAAAATATTATTTCAAAGAAATATAGATTTTAAACTTAATTTTGATTAATAATTTTTAAAATAATTTATCTAATTTTTAATTATTTAATTAACTTATTTTTGGAGTCATGAAAACAAAACTATTAAAAATATTAAAACAAACCAAGAGTAACAAGGTAACGAGGTAGAGAATTTACTAATATATAATTGGAAATTACAATATACCACTACCAACTAAAATGTGAATGTGATGCACATCAATCTTGTATAGGCTAATGCCAACATAAGTGCATAACCATACATGGCCATGCCTATTCCACTATGGAATTGATATGTGGCCTGCATTATTTATATAACATTGCCCTCTAAACTAACTATATATGAGCACATAGTGAGTCTTAGATAAAAAGATAATCTTTGACTCACTGCATTTATTATTTCCCATACCTGCGATAAAATAACAATGTGATAAGCAAAATAACAGGAAAACAATCATGACGTCTTTGTGGAGATAAAAAGAAAGTGAAATGATAAACCATGACATTTGTGCATATACTGCATTGAATAAAGAGCAGAGCACGAATTTTACGGAGGAAAACGAAAGGCACTTAGTATAAGTTGGTCTAGTTGCCATTACCCGTTATAAGTTTCTCTAGAACTTGATTGCGCTGTTGCTGCCGCCCTTGCCTTTGTTGATGTTGTTCATTGTGTTGTTGCTCTCGCTGTTGTTGCCCACGATGGGATCGCGGTTGATGGGGCAAACAAAAATCAGACTTGAATTAAAAAGGAGGAGTTGCAGCTCACAGGTGAGTACTGCACCTCGAGAGTGCACTCAAACAAATAGACTCTCTCCGTTCACTCTCTATTCATCAAATGAATGATTACATTATTAAGTACATCACTAGAAATGAGGTAGTTGCAAACAAACTCCTAAACTCTAGGAACAAATCCTAAACTAAGGAGATACGTTACAACTTATGTAACCATTTCTCCATTAATACAAAATAATATTAATTATTTTCAACTCCCCCCCTTAATGGAGAAAGGATTATCCTGAACTCCTAGCATCCCTTTAAACAATTCAAACTTTACACACCCAAGAGGCTTAGTAAAAATATCAGCCATGTCATCACAAGTTTTACAATATTCCACACATATTTCTTTTGACTGTATTTTCTCTCGAACAAAATGAAACTGAGTGTCGATATGCTTGGTATTTTTATGAAAGACTCGATTGTATGCAAGCTTGATGGTACTCTGGTTGTCAGTTTTGATACTAGTTGATTATTTTTGTTCTTCTCCTGCATTGTTGAGAAATCTTCTCAACTAGATAGCTTCACATGTGGCTACACACAATGCTTGGTACTCAGCTTCACATGAAGATAGAGCTATAGTGCTCTTCTTTTTGCTGCTCCATGCTATGACCATGGATCCAATGTTAAATGCATAACCTATGATAGATCTTCGATCATCCAAGTTATCTGCCCAATCAGAATGTGAAAAACCTGCTAGAATAACATCAGAAGTGTCAGTGTACAAAATGCCATAATTACTAGTACCACTAAGATACCTTAACACACTTTTTGCTGCGACCCAGTGACTTTCGAGTGGTTTTGACATGAACTGGCTCAACACACTAACAGAATATGCCAAATCTGGTCTAGTTGTAGTCAGATATATCAAACTACCAACTAGTTGCCTGTACATAGTGGCATCCACCTCTTTAGTACCATCGTCACTGCTCAACTTTAAATTCTGCTGTAATGGTGTTGCTGCTGATCTGCACTGCTCCATTTTGAACCTTTCGAGCAAGCTTCTAACATACTTCGCTTGAGTAATAAAAGTTTGTCCAAAATCTTTCCATACCTCCAATCCCAAGCAATAATGAAGGTTTCTGAGATCTTTCATCTCAAACACTTGTGACATCTGCTCCTTGATTTCTTTGATCAGATTGTTATCATTCCATGTTATGATCATATCATCTACATACAAAGAAATCAAAATAATTTGCCTCTGTTTATTAAACTTGGTATACAGATTTGGATCATTCAAGCTCCTATGAAAGCCATGCTGTACAAAAAATGAGTCAATTTTCTCATACATTGCAGCCCTCCATGCATCAGATTTGCTTGCTTCCTCATAATTTGTAGGTTCTACAATGTTTAAAATCTTTGACATTAATGCATAGTCTCTCAATTTAGTAGGTAATCGAGTCTTCCTACCTGATCTCCTTGGTAGGGGACTTACCTCAACTTTGTCTATTTCAGCATTTTCTGGGCTTGCATCATCATTGATTACATTATCTGTTACTTCTTCTTCTTGTTTCTGCTCCTGCTCTTCATCTTCCTCACTGTTTTCTTCTATTAGCAATGGAATGTGGCAATCACTGTTAGAATCCTCCTTTCCTTCTTCAACCTGTTCATGAAATATGACATCTCTGCTTGCAAAAACCTTGTGAGTCATAGGATTAAATAACTTATATGCCTTGAACTCAGTGCCATATCCAACAAATATACATTTCAGGGCTTTGGGGTCTAACTTCTTCCTATCTGCCTTAGGTATATGAGCATAAGCTTTTGACCCAAATATTCTTAAGTGACTGACTCCTGCTTTGAATCCAAACAATGCTTCAAAAGGGGTTTTGAAGCCTAGACATTTAGTAGGACTTCTATTCTTTAAATATACAACAGTGTTAATAGCTTCTGCCCAAAGACCATTTGATATACCCTTACCTTGAAGCATGCTCCTTATGCACTCCACAAGAGTTCTGTTCTTCCATTCTGCCACTACATTCTGCTGTGGAGTGTGTGGCACTGTAAACTGTTACACAATCCCATGATGCTTGCAGAAATTTGTGAACTCTCCCAACCTGTATTCTCCCCCTTGATCTGAGCGGAGAATTTTTATCATTTTTCCTGTCTGGTTTTCTACCATGGATTTAAACTCTTTAAAATACTGAAAGGCTTGACTCTTTTTACTCAGAAAGTATATCCATGAAAATCTAGTGCAATCATCTGTAAATATGAGAAAGTAATATGCTCCTCCTAATGACCTAGTTTGCATAGGTCCACAAATGTCTATATGCACCACTTCTAAAATGTCTCTTTCCTTTCTATTAACATGCAAAGGGAAATCTTCTCTATGCATTTTCCCTAATGCACATCCATCACAATCCAGCTTAACGTTATGGAAAACAGGGACTCCATCAACCATACCTTTTCTCTGAAGTAGGATGATGTATTACAGATTAAGATGGCCGAATCTCTAATGCCAGAGATCCTCGACTATTGATCCAGCTGCAACCATTGCTTGCTGTGGCATACTCTTTGCATCTAGTCTATACAGGTTCCCCACGTGCACTCCTGTTGCAACTGTTTCCATCTGGCTATCCTTAATGACACAGTTAGTCTTAAAGAATTGAACTTGCATGTCCTCATGAGTAATCATTGAGACAGAGACCAAATTTTTCTTAATTCCTGGAACATACAATACATTTTTAAGCTGTCTAATGTCACTGCTAGGTAACTTTACAGGAATGTCACCATGTCCTTTGATCTCATATCCATTATCATCTCCTAAATATATTTTTGACCCACATGAAGTTTCTTCAAGAAATTCAAACTAGTCCTTCTTACTAGTCATATGTGTGCCAGAGTCGACATACCATATGTCGTCCTCATCTCCCTTTGAAGCTGAAAGAGCACAATCAACTGTAAATAGTTGAAGTTCGTGGATGTGGTCCTCTTCTTCCCAAACAAAGTAACCCTTATGTTTTCTCTGTTTGTTTCTTTCTTCGTCTCTCTGCGTCTTATAACAATCTTTAATCTGATGACGAGGTTTTCCACAGTAAAAACATTTCTTAAAATTATTATCAGTCATACCTTTAAACGGTCTCTTCTGAAATGTGTTCGCTCCTTTCTGGTGTTGCTGCTACCGTCGCTGGTGCTGCTTCCCTCTATACTATCTCCTTTTTGCCATCAGAGCAAGGTCATTGCTCTGTGATTTCAAATTTTGTCGTCGCTCTTCTTCCTGTATCAGAATCCCTGTCGGCTCTTCAAATGAAGGGGCTTCCTCCCTTGCTCACAGCCCTGTGATGAATGTCTGATAATCATCAGTCATTCCGTTCAACGTGATCGTGACCAGATTTGAATCAGAAACTTTCTCTCCCATATCTCCCAATCTGTGCTTCAGGTCTTTGACTTTAGCAATGAATCCAGCAACGGATTCATTCTCCTCCATCTTCAATGCAAACAGCTTGGCTTTGAGTGACAAGACACGGTTTGTATTCTGCGTGTGGTATAGGTTTTTGATCGTCGTCCAAATGTCAGTGGCCAATTTACAGTCTCTAATATGTGGGATAATATTGTCCTTGACAGACATCTTCAATATGATCTTTGTTTTTGTCTCCCTTTTATCCCAATCTTGTTCTTGTGTAGCTGATCCCGATCTCAGCTCATTTCGTGTAATGATCGACCACGCATTTGCACTTTCAAGTAAAGTCTGCATCTTGAATTTCGAGTTGGAGAAATTCGATCCATCGAGTTTGCCAGATTCGTGGAGATATGATTCTATACTCTTATTCATATTGGACTCATAAAATTTCTATCCAACTGAACACTTCAATGAGCCACCACCGGGCAAGTCTGATCTGCTACCACTGAACAGATCAGGAACTCCAATGCGCCACCACCAGGAAAATCTGATCTGCCACCACCGAGCAGATCAAAGAGCTCCAATGCGCCACCACCGGGCAGGTCCGATCTGCTGCCACCGAGCAGATCAAAGAGCTCCAATGCGCCACCACCGGGCAGGTCCGATCTGCTGCCGAGCAGATCAAAGAACTCCAATGCGCCACCACCGGGCAAGTTAGATCTGCTACCACCGAGTAGATTTGAAATTTCCACGTGCCACCACCGGGCAAGACTGATCTGCAAACAATTGCAGATTTTTCAAAGAGAAAGAGGTTGGCGCTTCTCGACGGCTAAGGATCCGCGCGATTAATCCTTTATTTTCGGCACCAATGGCACTTTCTGGCGCTGGCATGCTTATATCCATCAAAACCGTGCCACTGTTTCTTAATAAACCGCGCGAGCTGCTTCTTCTGCTCAAAAATGGCGCGACTGTTCGCGACGAAACCACGCCAACACTTTCTTGTGCTCAGAGATGATCAGTCATCTGAGACCTGTCTTCAGGTGTTACTACAGTTCACTTGATTCTACAAATGCCGCCACTACAGTTCTGTAACCAATGATGCATCCTAAAAAAAAAATTAAAGCTATCCCTACACTTGAATTAAAAAGGAGGAGTTCACAGCTCACTACTGCACCACTGTACTCAAACAAAGAGACTCTCTCCGTTTACTCTCTATTCATCAAATGAATGATTACATTATTCAGTACATCACTAGAAATGAGGTAGTTGCAAACAAACTCCTAAACTCTAGGAACAAATCCTAAACTAAGGACATACAACTTATGTAACCATTTCTCAGTTAATACAAAATAATATTAATTATTTTCAACTGTTAACCGGATTGCAGTGAATTTTGGTGTTCTTGTTGCCGCAGTTCATTTTGTTGCCGCTATTGTCGCCCACGATAGGGTTGTCGTCGATGTTGGAGTTGCAACGGACGACGTCGCCGCTGTTGCAGCTGCGGTCGACCTTGTTGTTGTTGCCTTTCAGGTTCCGCCCTGCTTGTTGGGAATTGCTCATCTTGTTGGATTACCGGTACTGGATGCTGGTATCACTAAGTTCAAACTGAACGCCTCTAAAGTCTCCCACTTCTCACAAAAATAATTAAGTGCTAAAGTGCATCAATACACAAGCTGGACATTGAATATAAGCTACTTTGAATCCGTACATAACACGATGTGCAAATCATTGATAAGTGTGCATCAATCCATAACGTGGAAATAAAATATGTGCAAATTATTGATATCTCACAGATTAGAAAGCCTTAATCTAGGTTACATCTAATATACAACCATATCTACAACCACACTAGGGCAAAGTCGGTAAGCAAGCGGTGAGAAATACAATCGCATAGCCAGACTTATATAGAAGCAAGCGAACTCCAATCTCGGATTTGAAAACCATCCAGAATGCCAACCAGGGTCAAATTTTGATGGTTTAAGTGGATGTGAGGACTGTTTGATGTTTCATGTATTAAATTTGATGTGACAGAATAATTCCTATTTATCTAAATTAGTACACGTTGGCTTTTTCCTTGTCTGGTAGATGTATTTTCATTTCATTAAAGTTGGAAAAATCATTCATGTATGATCATTTCCATGGTTTTTGAATAGTTCAATTAGTACTCATTGGGTAATGTTCATACCTGTTAAAAAATGGGATTGAAACTAGTGAAATGAATAACATAGTGATCACATAAGGGTTTGCAGGGGAGGAATGGTTAATTGTGGAATTTTCACCACAATCAAGTCCACTGAAAATTGTTTTCATCATAAAAAACAGGATTCAAACACTGCATCTGTAAGATTTTGTTAAATTTTTTTACCCAAATTCCAACCACTTCTCCAAATCCAAACAATTTCTCCACCTCCATAGATGACTCAAATAGACCCTCCATTTACAGACGTAACTAAGATTTATTCGCACTCTTGGGTAAACAAGTTTTCTGTTTCAGTCCCCACAAAAAAATCTCTATGTATCTACTCTCAGTTATTCTTATTCACGCACTTGGGCAGGCGAGGATTGTCAGCCAAAAAAAATTCTTTGCCCTATTTACAGATGTAACTTGGGCAGAAGAGTTATTCCATTTCGACCAAAAAAACAAAATCTATGGCCTATCGACCAATGTAACTACTCCGTCTCGTGCAAATGGTCAAAAGTGTTATTCATTTTATCCTACAAAAAAAAGATTATTCATTGTTAAGCCTATAGACCTGTTCTATATTGGAATTGCGTTGCAGGAATTTATTTTTTTAAATGAAAAATAGTTTGAATGGTGTACATTTCATGAGCTTGGAATATTTTTAGTATTAGTCGCAATCTAACTCACTAAATTAAGGGTTTGGGGAACGAATAGTCAGCATTTTCGGTCACTGACATGAATGGTGGAGCTTATATGCGACATGGGTAGGCTGATAGATTTTTGAGTAGTTTTATTTATGTTTTTTTCACAGAAAAGAAGTTCTCTTCATTAATATAAAAAGACGGTATATGATATTGTATTTGTCTATAAGTTTCCTTCCTATTTTTAAATCATTCTTTTCTATTCTAAAGATTCTAGAGGAGAGGAGTTTCACTCATGAATAGGTTGGGTAAGGCAATACTTTAGTTGTGGTAAGGATATAGCAACTATATATAGGCTTAATTAAAATTTAAATCTAAATCACAGCAAAACAAAGTAAAACAACTAAATAAGATTTTGGATTAAATTCTAATTCATGAAAATATATTCATATGAGACGATTGCTCATTCATCAAAGTAAAAACAAAGTTTAGGGCTATTTACACTTCACGAGAGGTTGAGAAGTAACTCACTAAGTGTTGTTTTCAAACACCAACCGAAATTTTCTCCATGATTTTCGAAGTAACACACTAACTGTTGTTTTCACGCACTCACGAAAATTTGTTCCACGATTTTCTGGTCACTACCGCAACTTTCACCCTCTCCCTCTACTTGCCCAACAATGTAGATGACTTTTACATTCATATTTATGTCAACATACAAATTTGACATTAATACATGACACAAAAAATATTTAATATTTAATACACAACATGGGCGATTCTACACAATAAATGGTTTTCTGAACTTGCAGGTGTTGTGGAGTGTGGCCAATAGTCACGGAGTGAATGTTTGCTCATACTTATTTACCAAACTTAATTAAGTGCCTTAACTTCTCTGTTGTGTTGTAGAATGGTCAACAATGTACTTCTCCTAAGACTTAACTCCTTCCGCATGCAAACAAAATCACAACCTGCAAAAATACAAGTATGGTTGATGTGAGAGTGTTGAACACGATGGTTGAGATTAATATTTCCAACACTCTCCCTTAATCACAATTGCTGCCATTGACAATTCCCAAACAATCTCTCAGATAAACAAAACTTTCACATGCCAATGACTTTGTGAAAATATCAGCAAATTTTTTGTGTGACCTAGTGGTGCAACATAATTTTGTCATTGTTAATTAACTCTCTAATAAAATGATATTTAACATCAATATACTTGGTCCTCTTTTTAAAGAAATTTTTTTTTGACAATGCAATTATTGAAGTGTTGTCGCAAAAAATAGTTGTCATTCCCTCTTGGTCATGGTGAAGATCCCTCAACATCCTTCTCATTCAAATTGCGTGATAGGCTAGTGCTATTGCGACGACATATTCAACTTCTGCTATTGACAATGAAACTATGGTCTACTTCTTGGAGGCCCAAAAACTGGCTCCAAAACCCAAACGAAAAACATATCTTGACCTGCTCTTTCTGTCATCGACACCTCATGCCCAATCACTGTCAGTGTAAGCAGCCAACTTGAAATCATTTGTTGTGGCATAAAAAGTACCATATTGTCTTGTCCTATTGACATACCTTAGAATCCTTTTCACTACTTGCCAATGTGCCTCCTTGGGTGTCTTCTTGAACATCGACACCAAACTCACTACATACATTATATCCGGCCTAGTGGCAATTAAATACATCAAGTTGCCTATCATTTTTTTGTACAATGTCGAATCGACATTTGCTACAATCTTCTTTGCTTAGCTTCAACCCCATGATAGTTGGAGTTGGTGTGGGCTCGTTGCTCTTCATCTTAAACCTCTCCAAAATGTCTGCCACATACTTTGCTTGAGAGATAAAAATATCGTTTTTTGTTTGCTTCACTTCTATGCCCAAAAAATATCTTAACAACCCCAAGTGAGTCATTTCAAATTCACTCTTCATGACTTGTTTGAAATCAGTGATGAAGAAATCATCACTCCACGTAAAAAACAAATCATTTACATATAAAACAATAATAAGAATCTTACCATCGCTCTCTTTGATGTAGAGAGTAGGCTCACTGTCATATTTTTCAAAACTAATTTCCAACAAGTAAGCATCTATCTTGCCATACCATGCTCCCGGTGCTTGTTTAAGCCCATAAAGAGCTTTCCTCAACTAATACAATTTGTCTTCTTGACCTTCTACCTCATAATGAGCTAGTTGCGCAACATACACTCCCTGTTTAAGCACTCCATTCAAGAACGTCTATTTTATGTCCATTTGATACATTTCCATTTATGATGTGTGGCAATCGTCACAACCGTGTACACTATCTCCATCCCCGCGACTGGTGCAAATGTCTCTGCATAATCTCTTCCATGCTATTTTTTGAATCCTTTGACAACTAGCCTCTCTTTATCCCTTGCAATCTTCCTGACGACATTTCTCTTAGTATTATAGACCCACTTCACTCAAACGACTTCTTTTCCTTGCAGAAAGTTCACTAACTCCCATGTGCCATTCTTATCTATTACTTCTATCTCTTCCTCCATTACCGCAACCCATTTTTCTTCTTTAACTGCATCTCAAAAATGGTTTGGGTCATCTACATGACAAAATAATGCAAATAAGGAATTTACACCAGCGCTACTGTCAACTTCATCTCGCTCATAAATCTCATCTAAATTTCTAAATTTTAGTCATCTTGTGCTTGCTGAAGATGGGCTTAACATGTCACATAGTGTTGGGCTTTGTGGCATGCTTGGAGAAGCACTTTCTTGACTGCGTAATGTTATCCTATTATTTTTTGATGATGCTACTTTCTGCCTGCTTTGTTGCACTTGAATAGGAGTAGAGGGAGTCACTGTTGAGGAGTTACTTGTTGTTGTCAATTTGTACTTGTCCTCATGTGGTATGCATGCTTTGACATTGACTTTCTTCTCTAAAATTCCATCCCATTCCTCCTCTTCTATGAACTACATATCTCTGTTGATTATGACCTTCTTGGTTGATGTTTTTGTAGAGCTTGTATGCCTTGGATTCATCATTATATCCAATAAATATGCATTTCTCCCCCTTTTCCAACTTCTTCGTCAACTCATCCGAGACATGTGCATATGCCACACAACCATAGACTCTCATGTGAGTGACACTTTTCTTTCTTCCACTCCATGCCTCTTCAGGAAATACATTCTAGATGCTTTTGTTTGGACATCTATTCAAGATAAATGTTGCACAAGCAACAAGTTTAGCCCAATAATCATTTGACAAATGCTTTTCCTTCAACATACTCCTGGCCATCTCCATAATGGTCCTATTCTTCATTTCTCCTACACCATTTTGCTGAAGTGTATAACTTATTGTAAATTGCTTGTGAATTCCATGTTCCCTACAAAAACGTAGGAAATAACTTGAGATGTATTCCTCACCTCTCTTAGTCCTAAAGACTTTGATGTAGTGTCCACTCAGCTTTTCAAAAAGAGCCTTGTATTGACGAAAGTGCCTAAACAATTCACTTTTATGTTTGAGGAGATAGACCCATGTCTTCCTTGTGTAGTAAACTATGAAGGTCAATAAATAGTGGCTGCCACCAATTGATGGTGTTTACATTGGTCCACATAAATTTGAGTGAAAAATCTCCAAAATTGCCTTTTCCCTTATTGACTTTCCTACTGGAAATGTCTCTCTATGTTGCTTCCCCAAGATACATCCTTCACATAGACTATCTAGTTTTTCTATGAGTGGTAACCCCTTCACCATGTCTTTTCTATCCAACAAATTCAAATCTCCAATGTTGAGATGACCAAATCTCAAATGCGATAACCAATTTTCATCTTTGACCTCTTCTTGAAAGTTTACTTGTGTGACAACTTCATCTTCTCTTCCATCCTCTTGTGAGTTCATTGATAGTTGTGCTTCTGCACCTTCTTTATTCAAATTTGGTCTTATCTTTAGAGGAAACATTCTATTTTTTGTCATAAGAAACTTTTCAATCAGTTGTCTGCTTGGAGGCCTATCCAAAATTTTGCATTCATCATTTTTGACAAGGACATTGTAGCCATTTTGCATGAATTGTCCAATGCTTATGAGGTTATGCTTCAAACTGGGGATAAAGTAAACATCTAGGATGTACTTGTTCTTCCCATTCTTTGTTAGGATATTAGCTCTTCCTTTACCCATGATAGATACCTTTTTATCAATCCCTAATGTCACTTCAGATTTCACACTTTCATCTAGATTGGAAAACATTTCTATGTTCCGTGACATGTGGTTGCTACACCCAGAATCTAGATACCATATATCACTTTGTTTTTCCTGTGCTACATTACAAGCTAAAAACATGTTATCATGGTTTTGATTTTCTTTTGTGAAATTTATGCTTGGTTTGTTACTAATGTCATATTGCCTCTTTCTACATTCATTTGCATAATGACCATAATTCTTATAGTAATGACATTGAACTTGAGATTTATCATATCTTGAACTTGTGCTTGATTTTAGCTTGGATTTTGATTGCTGCACCTTCCGCTTGAGCTTGAAATACTGCATCTTCCACCTCTGTCTGGGTTTATTCCTCTTCCTCTACCATATGATCTTGCTCTGCCTCGACCTTGGCCATATGAAACTTGTGTCTTGAAGGCATGCTCCAATGAGGAGCTTGTTTCTCTATTCAGTCTATGTTCATGAGAAATTAGTGATGCATGAAACTCATCCACTAAGAACGTGACATATCCTTTGTCTCTTCTATGGCCACAAGGATGGCATCAAACCTTGTTCGAAAACTTCTCGAAAATTTCTCAACTATTCCTCTTTCCTCAAGTGTCTCCCCATGAGACCTGATTTGAGTAACCAACCCAATTGCATGTGTAAAAAACTATTCTACATTTTCAGACTCTTTCATACAAAGTGTTTCAAAATATATTCCCAACATTTTCAGTTTTGCTGTCTTGACTTTTTCCATGCCTTGGTAGGCTATTTGGAGGGTGTCCCATGCTTTCTTAGACTTCGTTGCTGTTGCAACCCTTGGGAAAATACTTTCATGAACTGCTTGAAGAATGTAGAAGAAGGATTTTGCATCCTTCCTCTTGTTGTCCGTCAATAGATCCCTTTCGGCTTGAGACAAGGCATTGTATGTTGCTGCATCTACTGGTTCTAGAAAAGCATTCTCCACCAAACCCAAAATATCTTGAGACAAGAACAGGCCCTTCAATGTGATAGCCCAATAGTCATAATTTTTTCCATTAAACTGAGGTATATGAGGATTATTCAATCCTCTGCTTTATGTTGCCATTTCTTAGTGAGAAAAAAAAACTTTCTACCTGCTGGTAATTATGTTAAAAAACAATCTTCCCTCAAAACAATTTTAACTGCTAGTAAAAATACTTATTTTTACACTAACAGAGTTTAACGTACTCCGATACCACATTAGAATTTTGTTTTTGCAGGGGCAGAGGAGAGGAATTTCACTCAGGAATCGATTGTGACAAGGAAATACTTCTGTTGTGGCAACGATATCATAGCTACATAGAGGCCTAATTAAAATTGAAATTTAACGCACAAAAAAACAGAGTAAAAGAGAGTAA
This sequence comes from Pinus tabuliformis, assembly GCA_031772625.1. NCBI lineage: Eukaryota > Viridiplantae > Streptophyta > Pinopsida > Pinales > Pinaceae > Pinus > Pinus tabuliformis. The sequence goes on along the minus strand of CM062804.1, from coordinate 327,688,833 downwards.
AAGCTTGGAGAAGCTAAATAATACTTTCGATTAAATTTTAATTCATGAAAATACATTCATATGAGACTGTTGATCGTTGTTGTTTTTGTAAGATCAATATGAAAGTGTTTGTGGGTGTAGGTTTTATAGGTTTATGTTTCTAGCTCTGGCCTAATTTTGAATATGTTGAACAATGGATATTGTTTGAGGACTGATAAATTCAAAGGAATTAGTATTGACTTTCTTGTACTTTGTAACAAGCTGCCAAATTATTATTAATTCAAGTTTTCCAATTTATATAGTATGTTTTTTCTAGCTTAACCTGGTTTGTATAATGTTGCTATTGATTGCCTTCTAACAGTTGAATTTAGAACAACTTGATGACCTGTGCTCTTGAAAATGTTGTCACTCTAATCTGCACAATCGATACAACAACTTATCAATTACTTATGTTTGAATTGATATACAGTTGTATTGTTATTTCATCTGTATGTTTTTAATTTCTTTGTTTTGTGCACTGATTCGGGTCCGGGTGTGAAGAAGGACCCTTCCAAGACCTTTTACTTTCATGATGTGTTAAAATTTATTTTCAAAAGAACGTTAACGAATACATTTGCATGTTGTAAAGAAGAGGAACATAAAAATAATCAACACATGAAAACATAAGCGTTGATAACGGATTTCGTCCAGGAGGACTACGTCTCTGAGCCCCAGTGTCAAGATGGTGTAAGCTGCTGCATTAAGTGTTGTTGATAAACATGATGTACACAAGAGATGATGTATCGATCATACAAGGAAAAATGCCCTCACGTAGGAGTGGCTCTAAGAGATATTCCACAACTAGAACTCTCAAGCAAAAGACTCCTATCAGTATGACACAAAAACAAGCATGGTGTGCATGCCACCAACATGGCACAAAAGGGATGTCAAAGAAAAACACATGCATGACAACAACGAGAGTATCCTAGCAACATACAACAAGGGATCTCAAAACATAACATGATAATTTATAACAAAAAGTACATCACATAGAAGATTCCACATCAAATCAAGCAAGGAATCATGACAACGTGTCATAAAAAGATCTTGCATCAATCAATCAAGGATCCATGTAGCATAATGTAAAAGAAGAAGTACATGAAAAATAATCATATACCTCACACCACGGTCCATCTGAAGAAGTGGATGTTCATAAGACAATCCATGGTGAATATGATGTTCACATTATCAATGCGTAGGCATAACTCACTACCAATCTGTCACGACCTCACTATGAATGGAAATATGAAGAAGCAAGGCATCTGAAATAGCTCTCAATAAGCTGAAGCTCACTGACATGTTGATTCTCACAGCATCGATCAAGAAGAATCGATAATAAGGAGAAGAATCGATCAGAGAAGAAGAATAAATCTCAATGAGAATAACAGCTCTAGACTCTTGTCTTTGTAGATCGCTGGCTATCTGGCTCTGTAGCACTCTGTCTTATGTCACTATAGCTCTGCAATCTACCTTGATCAAGCACACTCTAGTTTCTCTGCATAATTCACAACATTGGCAGGCTGTCTCTGGCTTTTTGTCCCTTCTCATTATTTGTGACTCTTCATCGGGCGCAGCCTCCTCCTCAGCTCTCTAGCACTCAGGCTCTCGGGCCTCTCCACACAGCCTCTTGGGCTCTCTACCCTCCATCATGCAACCTTTTCGCCTCTCCTCATGCAGCCTTTTTCCTCCCCTCGGCTCTCTACATCCATCATGTTTTATAACATGTTTGGGACAATGCTGCTTAAAAATTAGGGGTCTGGTTTGTTTATAATGGAAGTCGTTTGCATAGAATCATCGACTGGTGCAGAAAAATCCTCGGAATAGCCTTCTTTCTATTAAAACAGAAATATACTAAAAAACTGATAAATCTGACCAAAACATAAAATCCCGGACCTCAAATTTTATCAAATCGGGCTTATAATGGCCAGCGGGTCCATGCCTAATCGCTTATCACAATCGCTTTGGCCCAAGGTCCTTCCTTTGGAATCCTCCGACGCCGATCATTCTGATCGCTGATATTAGCAATCGCTAATCGCATTTGTTGATATCCAGGGGTAGTGGTCCTCGGCCTTTGGGTTTCGCCGACCTGATGTGCCAATCCAACAATCCATTGCCGACTCGCAAGCGTCGATATCGCCTATTTAACTTCTTCGACCCCATATATCAGCAATCACTGATCGGGGGTCTTAAAGTCTGCCCTTTACATGATTCTCGATGTGATTTTCCTTATAAAAGATTTAAGTCCATTTTTATGAGAAAAGCGTCATTTTTCAAAGGAACTAAGGTAAAAACTATTCACGATAACTTCATCATCGAGACACAGATTGACAAACCGTTCACATCTCGACGATAAGGAAGACGAGATCTACGCTATGGTCCTAGTTCGACATCATTCATATCACTTTGATTTTTGAGTGCTCATAACCCTCTTAGTCCTGCGTGTCTTTCTGGAGCCGCCTGGATTAGATCATGAATACCAACCCAATTACATGTGTAAAAAACGAGTCTACATTTTCAAAATCTTTCATACAAAGTGTTTCAAAATATATTCTCAACATTTTCAATTTGGCTATCTTGACTTTTGCCATGCCTTGGTAGGTTGTCTCGAGGGTGTCACATGCTTGCTTGGACTTTGTTACTGCTGCAACCCTTGGGAAAATACTTTCATGAACTACTTGAAAAATGTAGAAGAGGGATTTTGCATCCTTCTTCTTGTTATCCCTCAACAGATCCCTTTCTGCTTCAGACAAGGCATTGTATGTTGTTGCGTCTACTAGTTCTAGAAAAACATTCTCCACCAAATCCCAAATGTCTTGAGACAAAAACAAGGCCTTCATTGTAATAGCCCAATAATCATAATTTTTTCCATTAAACTGAGGTATATGAGGATTATTCAACCTTGTGCTTTATGTTTCCATTTCTGAGTGAGAAAAAAAACATTCTACCTGCTAGTAAGTATGCTAAAAAACCATCTTCCCTCAAAACAATTTGAACTGCTAGTAAGACACTTATTTTTACACTAACAGAGTTTAACCTACTCTGATACCACATTAGAATTTCATTTTTGTGGTGGCAGAGGAGAGGAATTTCACTCAAGACTCTATTGCAACAAGGCAGTATTTCAGTTGTGACAAGGATATCACAACTACATGGAGGCTTAATTAAAATTGAAGTTTAACGCACAACAAAATAGAGTAAAACAAAGTAAAAGCTAGGAGAAACTAAATAAGACTTTCGATTAAATTCTAATTCATGAAAATACATTCATATGAAACTGTGGATCGTGGTTGTTTTTGTAAGATCAATATGCAAGTGTTTGTGCGTGTAGGTTTACAGGTTTATGTTTCTAGCTCTGGCCTAATTTTGAATATGTTGAACAATGGATATTGTTTCAGGATTGATAAATTCAAAGGAATTAGAATTGACTTTCTTGTACTTTGTAACAAGGTGCCAAATTATTATTAATTCAATTTTCCCAATTTATATAGTATGTTTTCCCTAGCTTAACTTGGGTTGTAGAATGTCACTATTGATTGCCTTCTAGGAGTCGAATTTACAACCTGATGACCGGTTCTCTTGAAAATATTGTCACTCTAATCTACACAATCGATACAACTACTTATCAATTACTTATGTCTGAATTGATATACAGTTGTATTGTTATTTCATCTACATTTTTTTAATTTCTTTGTTTTTTGCATGGAATTTTTTTTTTTACTAATCTCTCCCCTCTCCATCTAGTGGGGACATGATGGTATGTTAGCACTTAAAACCTTATATCAATTATGTAAACTCTAATATAATATTTATAATTATTTTTACTGTAACAATCTATATGAAGTGATGGTTTTCACTCAATGGATCATGAATACCAACCCAATTACATGTGTAAAAAATGAGTCTACATTTTCAGACTCTTTCATACAAAGTGTTTCAAAATATATTCCCAACATTTTCAGTTTGGCTATCTTGACTTTTGCCATGCCTTGGTAGGTTGTCTGGAGGGTGTCCCATGCTTTTTTGGACTTCATTGCTGTTGCAACCCTTGGGAAAATACTTTCATGAACTGCTTGAAAAATGTAGAAGAGGGATTTTGCATCCTTTTTCATTATATGTTGCTGCATCTACTGGTTATAGAAAACCATTCTCCACCAAATCCCAAATGTCTTGAGACAAAAACAGGGCCTTCATTGTAATAGCTCAATAATCATAATTTTTTCCATTAAACTCAGGTATATGAGGATTATTCAATTTTGTGCTTTATGTTGCCATTTTTAAATGAGAAAAAAAACTTTCTACCTGCTCGTAAGTATGCTAAAAAACAATCTTCCCTCAAAACAATTTTAACTGCTAGTAAAAATACTTATTTTTACTCTAACAAAGTTTAACCTACTTCGATACCACGTTATAATTTTTTTTTTGTAGGGGTAGAGGAGAGGAATTTAACTCAAGAATCGATTGCAACAAGGCAATACTTCAGTTGCGGCAAGGATATCACAACTACATAGAGGCTTAATTAAAATTGAAATTTAACGCACAACAAAATAGACTAAAACAGAGTAAAAGCTTGGAGAAACTAAATAAGACTTTCGATTAAATTCTAATTCATCACAATACATTCATATGAGACTGTGGATCGTGGTTGTTTTTGTAAGATCAATATGCAAGTGTTTGTGCATGTAGGTTTATAGGTTTATGTTTCTAGCTCTAGCCTAATTTTGAATATGTTGAATAATGGATATTGTTTCACGACTGATAAATTCAAAGGAATTAGAATTGACTTTCTTGTACTTTGTAACAAGGTGCCAAATTATTATTAATTCAAGTTTTCCAATTTATATAGTATGTTTTTGCTAGCTTAACCTCGTTTGTATAATGTCGCTATTGATTGCCTTCTAACAGTTGAATTTACAACAACCTGAAGACATGTGCTCTTGAAAATGTTGTCACTCTAATCTGCACAATTGATACAACAACTTATCAATTACTTATGTTTGAATTGATATACAGTTTTATTGTTATTTCATCTGTATTTTTTTAATTTCTTTGTTCTATGCACGGAAAAATAACCTTTACTAGTCACTCCCCTTTCCATCCAGTGGGGACATGATGGTATGTCAACACTTAAAACCTTATATCAATTATGTAAACTCTAATATAATATTTATAATTTTTTTGATTGTAACAATCTATATGAAGTGATGGTTTGCACTTAATGGATCATGAATATCAACATTATATTTATTATGTGCAATAAGAAGGAAATTGTATATTTTGTTAGTATTTACCTCATAAATGGTTATACCATTTATAAAATAGGTTATTCCTCGTAGGACTTGAAAGTTTAATTGTTTGGTCTATTGGAATTCTAGAATGTTTGATTATTATGGTTCAACTTTGTGTGAAGGATCCATTTTAGAAATTTTTTATAGAGTTATTTAGTGAGACTTTTCGGAAGCTTTTCATGTGGGTTTTTTCCCTCTAATTTTTCTAAAATATTGTAGGAATGTATTGAAATCACAATCTTGATGGATACCCCTGCACAATTGAAGTCCCTTAGGTTTTTTCAAGTGCTCAATCAATATATACAATAAAAAAACTAGTTTAAATAACAAAAATCAAAATTTCACCTGAAATGTTTCGACAATCACCAGAAAGTCCAAAAAGTTGCACTAAATACAACTCTAATTTTCACATACAAGATCTTGGTGCTTGTTTCAAACCATATAAAGATTTCTTTAACCTGCAAACTAGATGCTTATGTCCCTATTTTAGAAACCATTAAGGTTGAACCAAATAAACTTCTTCTTTTAACTCACCATTCAAAAATGCATATTTGACATCTAACTAATTCATTTTCCCATTATATTTTGTAGCTAATGCAATCATGATTCTAATTGTGGTCAACTTAGCTATAGGTGCAAAAGTATTTTCATAATAAATTCCCTCCTTTTGTGAATATCCTTTTGTAGCCAATCTAGCTTTATACTTATCAATACTTCCATCAACATTAAACTTGGATTTATACAAACCATTTTCATCCTATGGGAACTTTGTTTTTAGGCAATTATGTTAATTCCCATGTGCCATTCTTCATTATAGAGTTATATTCTTCATTCATTGCATCTCTCCATTCTTCATATTCTTTAGCTTCCTCATAGCTTGAATGTTCTACCACATTCATAACAAGAGACATTAGTGCATAATCTTTATAGCTTATAGGTACCTCACTTTGACGTGATGACCTTCTTGGAGTTTTACTACTTTCATCTTTTTCTCAACTTTGCCGAGTCTCCTCTCCTTTTCTTGGAGCATCATGACTACTTGATTCTCCTTTCTCTTGAACTTGTACATGTTCCTGTGCTTGTTCTTGTTCTTGTTCAACACTTGTATCTCATTTGACATAATCAACAGTATCATGCCATACACCAGTATTATTCATTTTATCACCTTCATTTACATTCTCATTAAACACCACATCCCTACTTGCAAGAAATCTATGAGTATTAGGATCAAACAACTTGAATGATTTCTGATCATCACAATAAATAATCAATATGCACTTAATTGACTTTGCATCAAGTTTTTTCTTTCATCTTTTGGAATATGAAAAAAATCCTTGCAACCAAAAACGCTTAAATGAATCACTTTTGGTTTCTACCCATAAAATGCTTCGAAAGGTGTTTTAAGCTCTAAAATTTTTGTTGGACTCCTGTTTTTCAAATAAATAGCAATATTAATGGCTTCAACCCAAAAACCGTTAGAAATATTTTTACCTTGAAGCATACTACGTGACCATTCAACTAGTCTTATGTTTTTCCTCTCAACAACTCCATTTTTCTAAGGTGTATGTGGCACTGTAAATTGATATCAAATCCCATTGCTTTTACAAATTTGATTGTATTCTCTTGATTTATATTCTCCCGCAGATGAGATCTCAAAATTTTGATGCAATTTCCATTTTTTTTTTGCACCATACTCTTAAACTCTTTAAAGTACTCAAAAACATCACTCGTCTTTCTTAAGAAATAGATCCATGTATACCTAAATCTATCATCAAAAAAATAAGAAAATTCTATGCTCCACCAATAGATCTATTTTGCATAGGTCCACATACATTGTTAAGAATTAATTCAAGTATTATCCCTATGCCCTTTTTCTTTATGTATAGGAAATTCCTCCCTATGTTGCTTGCCAAGTACAAATGCTTCACATTCAACATGATCATTCTTCAAAACAGGAAGACCTTCAACCATTGTGTTCTTTTGAAGTAGCATTAAATCATTGTGATTTAGATGTCCATATGTTTGATGCCATAACTTTATTGTTGATATTGTTGTATATGCCAATGCTCGACGACTTTTCTTGGTCACATCCAACTTATACAGGCCTCCAACTCTGGTACCTATGGCAATAACATTGTAGTGATATTGAATGTGTTTCACTACACATTGTGATTTAATAAATTCCGCCTTCAAATCTTGGCTAGCAATAGTAGAAACAAAAATCAATTTTTTTCTTTAAACCAGGAACATACACCACATTATGGATCTGTCTCTCTTGTCCATTAGGAAAATTCACACATATTACTCCATAACCTTCAAATGCAACTCATTTATTATCTCCTAGATGAACATATGTTCCATCAATATTTTCATAATATTCACCAAACTAATCCTTATTAATGAACCAAGCATTCACATAATCATTTTCCACAGACAATGCAACATAAGAAATAAACAATTCAATATTTTAAATCCATCACTCATTGGAGTGTATTTGTCCACAAAATTTCCATTATGCCTTCCGTTTCTTTGTCTAGACTCATTATATTTCCTTTTATAACAATCATTAGAATGATACCAAAGTTTTCCACAATAATAACAGTCATCATTTCTCTTGTCATCAATCGGAAATTTAGATTGTGTCATACCTTTCTATTTTTCTTGAAATTTGCCTCCTTTGTTCTTGTCCCATGGCTTACCTTTATATGGATGCTTTCCCTTGGCTACCAATGCCAAATCTGAACTGTTGGAGCCCAAATTAAATCTTTTCATCCTCTCCTCCTCTTGTAGAAGAATTCATGTCAATTCGTCAAATGTAGGGGGCTTCTCTCTAGCTGGAAGACTTGAAACAAAAATTTTATAATCTTTCACTAAGCCATTTAATATGATGGTGACTAAGTTAGTACAAGACACCTTTACACCAATATCTCTTAACTCGTCGCTTAAATATTTGACATGAGATATGAAATTGCTTATATTTTCATTTGTTTCAATTTTTAGAGATAAAAGCTTAGTCTTCAAAAACAAGATTTGATTTGTGTTTGATGTTTCATACAAACCTTTCAGAATAGCTCATGTTTCCTTTGATGTCGTGCAATCTCTAATGTGAGGAATAATGTTGTCCTTTATGGACATATGCATCAACACCTTTTCTTTTGTTTCTCGTTTCTCCCAATCGGGAATAGAAGATACAACAGTGTGTTCTGGCTCATCCTCACTCACAATGGATCATAAATTATAACCTTCTAAAATATTTAGCAACTTGAATTTCCAATTCACATAATTTCTGTTGTTAAGTTTGGTGGATTCATTCGAATAAGTATCAACCAACAAATTTGACATGATGGAAAAAAAAAACTTTCTCTAATCAAACAAATGCCACAAATTCTAAATCCAAATGCACCCAAATTCAACACATCCGAAGTGATCTCATGAAGCAAAAATCATCACAATATCTCATAAATTTTTCACCATAAAGAGAATAAAACCTCCTCCTATTAAACTTCACTTTAAAAAGAAAAATCATTTTCTTTTTAATAATCCTCTCACCACTTAAAAATAAATATTACAAAGAAACCTTATCACTCATCTTCCCACCATGCCATTTACCATTCAAAGGTTATTTAAAACTTATATTAATTCACACAATTATAAAAGCTAGTCTACTACAAACTGTTAATGTTGACTTCTTATTTATTTATAGAACTCAATTGTAGTTATTTCCCCTTAAAAAACGTGTTCTCTTTTTTAATCATAAAAAAGATACTTCACAACATGACATACTTTAATTTTAAAAGATATTATACTAGGGTTGAAAGATTATGAAATGTAGTAGCCAAGATTTTTTTTTAGAATGGCTCCAACTAATAGCAACATGGTTCCATAGTGGACTAACTTAAAAGAACATCACTCAGTAGCAAAACCACACAATAACATGATCTCAACAAAATTTTCAATGGTTCCTTAACAACAATACACTATCTTCTCCCTATCAAGCAACTCTCCCTTCGTTGATCCACTGCTCAACAATCACTGTCATCTTGAAGCCCACAGCTCACATCAGACAAACTCAAATAAAATAAACTCAACTCTCTTCACCATAGGTTGACAACTCCAGTGGGGCGCACTCAACACCACTGAGCCCTCATGACCCTCGCTCTGATACCATATCATAGAAAACACTCAACACTCAAAGATTTCCCATTTCATTATTAAAGGTTGCAATTTATACACAACTTCAGCGACAGATTGAACAATAATTATGCTGAATGATATTTATTACCTGTCAACTATAACCGACTATGTTGACTATTGAATAGTTATTAACGTCGTCGTGAATAATATCCTGACAATAAGAAACTTTTTTTAAAGGCTTGCAAAATTATCATTGAAATGAGGCTTTCCTGAGAGGCTTCCAGAATTATCATTGAAAGGTGGGCAAGCAATAGCCTTGATGGAAGTGATATTATTAGTGCTAAACTAGTAATGTTTGAAATAGAACTGTAAATCTTGCTTTAGATTTTGGAAAAGTAAATGCGGTGGCCATTATCAGTTTGACATTATTTTTTTGAGAATGTTTTTTAAAAATCAATTGAATATAATCTTTTCAAGAATTGATTTTTTTAATAAATTACACACTATTTACCAGATTTAGGTTAAACTTAAGGCTTGGTTTCTCAAAATGTAACTAGAGCTCCACAAAAATTCTATCATTATTTACTAATAAATTTCAAGGTGTTAAATGGTAGGTTGTGTGAGGTTAAAAGTTTAGAATATTTATGCAAGATGATATCCTCAATTTGGATCTAAGTATGCAACTCTTCAATTTGTGTCAAATCATTGGATAAATTAGGGAACATTAATGGTGAAGATATGCGGAACAAAAACCATAGAAGTTATCCGAATGGAAAATGGCATCAACCCATGGTATTCATCCACCCATGTTATTCATCCATCCATGGAGTTTACCCATGGTATTGTAAGTGGCATCCACCCATGGTATTGTCAGAAGAAAAAGAGGAGAATTCTCGATGAACAAAACCACAAATAATTTTTTTATTAAAACAAAGAATAATTGTAAAAGCTAGATTGTGGCGGAAAAACTGTCCCTTTACAAAATGTGACTTGTGACTTATAATATTTTCGAGATACAATACCACGGGTCAATTCCGTGAGTGAATGAATAACATGGGTGGATGTCACAATACCATAGGTCAATTCCATGGGTGAATGAATACCATTGGTGAATGTCACTTACAATGCCATAGGTGGATGCCACTTACAATACCATGGGTAAATTCCATGGATGGATGAATAACATGGGTGGATGAATACCATGGGTTGATGCCATTTTCCATTCGGATCATTCCTCTCTCCTTAAGAAGCAATTTTCCCCATTGCGTGAAGTTCTCTCCTACGAAGCCTTGGTTGAATATGAAGACCCACTGAAGAGAAGGGTTTTATGTGGTTAGCCCATAACCATGATGAATGAAGATCCAAGGATAGAGATACCCTGTAATGCTTGTTAATGAACCCCAGAAATGGGTAATTATATGGGCTCATTCAACCTCTTATTTGAACTTAATCCACCATTCTCATTAGTTTATTGCATGTTTTTGAATATATTTATGCTAATAGAGTGAATTGGGTTAGTCACTTTACCATGTAGTCTAACGAATGTTTTATGCAGATTGTTTGACCAATTTTTGACAAAGTCAAAGGATTTATGAGCAAATGGCAGCCAAAACTCATGGAAAACAGGGAAGAGGATTTGTATGGGGGATGTCTCCCGCATTTATGACCTCTTTTCTCGAATCCTCCATCAACAACTCAGATCACAGAGGTCCACATTGATGTTTCCAAGGGGCAGCCGAGAAAGTAAAGGACTGTTGTTTATCTCCAGTCCTAGAAGTTGAGTTCCTTGATTTTAGGAGGACTGTTGAAGGACTCCATTTGTATAAATAAGAAGGCTCAGAGCCTCAGTAGGTTAGCTAGTTATTAGTAGATTTTCAAACTTTTGTGCAGCACTGTGTTCAACTTATTTTCGAGTTCCTTTTTGAGAACAATTTATGTAATGTAACTGTTATTTTTTATAATGAAGATGAAACAGTTTTTGAGCTAGCACTGATCTCTTCTAGAGGGCTGAAGCTCTTGGGTTAGGGCCCAACCCAAGTTTCCCAGCACCTCCTACTGTGTACTTATATGTTTTTTCTTCAATTCATGAGTTAATTTATGTTGCATAGATTCATTTTACTTTGTTAGATTAGGTTTCTTTTGATGGTTAGTATAGTTGTTTTTGTTTCAAGTTGCTTAAGTAAGTTACTGAAGTGACATATTGAGATTCAAAAAGGCTAACAACAGGTCCTGATCTACTTTCTCCCTTCCTGGGACTATGATTTGAGGTCAAGGCACTACTGCTGCCACCAAAGACACAATTTTTGCTCTTCCATGCAACTGCTAGTGTGATAACTTGATTTGGGAAAGTTGAAATTGGTTTAGATTCAGTTGATTAGATAATTTATAGTTCTTTTCCCATATATCTCTCTGCATTCTTTTCTTTACATCAGTTACTGTTTAGCATTTTCTATTTGTAGGTCAGAAATTAGGTCAAGAGAGACAAAGTTATGTTTTCATGGTATAGTTAGTTCTTTCTTTGGTCAGTTTTGATAAGTAAATGTCCAGATTTCTTGCAGGACATCTCAGCTCACCATACATCCATAGAACAGCTAGCACTAGCCCACTTCTCATAGATTTCCCAACTCATTTGCAACATTTCGCCAATCTACCCTAATTTATGTGTTTTTTTCATAAAGTTGCTTTCTTTCCATTTGAACAATTCCAACTATCATGTTCATTTTTTATTTTCCTTGACAAGTTCTAGACAACTCAACCCATTCATCTAGCCTTCAATTTCCCTTTCCTATCATTTTTCCACCTTCAAAACTCCAAAAATAGCTCTCGGCCTCCTCCTGTAGATCCCCTGCAGCCTCCTGTAGAATTTCCTGTGAGTGATTTTTCGAAGTCCAATCGCTATGAAAGTCTCCAGAAGGGTACTAGGGGCTTCTTAGGACCTCTCCACACCTTCTTCCACCTCTACAATAACCAACTCCATCTTCCTTTGCCACCAAACCTCTGCACAATCACAACTAGATAAATCACAAGCATAATAATTTCACATAAAAACACTCAAAAGCACAAAAATATGTTTTCTTCTCATTCCTTTCAAAAGTAGCTTGAATAAATGCAATTTACCTTTTCAGTAGTCAATGGCATTTATTTCTTTATTTTTCATCTCTTTTATTGCAAAAGTAGGGTTAATAGGTAAATTAGGGTTTGCTAGGGTTTGCGTTACATTTCAATTCTTCTTCACTTTCTGCAAACAGATTATCCCCTATAGAGTTGGATTTATTTCATCACAGTCAAATCTTCTTCTAAGAACTCATAGAAGCTGGCTTAAGCTCCTAGCGAACTTGCGCCAACTGATCAAGCGACAACCTGCAGTAAGAACTAGTACTTGTGCATACAGCATCATTGCTTCGAAGTTTGTTATGAACTACTGGGTTGATAAACTAAAGTACGAAGCCCCAGGAGTTGCAGCATTATTGCTGCAATACTGGTGCTCACCATATTTTTGGCGTCATAGCCGGGGAAGCGTCAGAGTATTTTGTAATTACTGCTTTTCTTCTATTTTGTACTGCAACATTCTGCTAAGTAGTTTATTTCAGCAAAAGTAGAGTAGTTGTTTCATTTCAATTTTGTAATTTCAATTTTACAAAAGTAGATTAGGCATTTCTTGCTTTCATTTCAATTTTGCAATTTCATTTCAGCTAGTGTAGATTAGGCATTTCTTTATTTCATTCCAATTCTTCAATTTCCATTCCAGCAAAGTAGATTAGTCATCTCCTGCTTTCATTTCAATTCTGCAATTTCCATTTCAGCAAGATTCATTTCAGTTAGATGCAATTTGTTGTTCAATCCATTTCAGTTTTGCAGGTACAAGTAGAAAAACACAAAAATTACCCAAAAAGAGATTTCCTTTCATGCCACGTAGGAACAAAGGCAATTCAGGAAAATTCCTAGCCAACACCCCCACCACATCACTAAGTCACCCTTCTCTCTTCTTTGGTGGTAGTGATCCAGAAGAACCTATAGGTGAACTTCAAAAGATATACGAAGATCCTATAATAGAAGAAGAGCAAGAAACCATTCCTCCTGAGACCATGGCTGAAAACATAAACGTTAGATGAAATGGGGAAAGAATAGAGGGTGCCTTTCCTATCAGGGAGACCAATGGGGACACTAAAATGAAAAACATAAGTCCTTCAGCCTTACCTCACTTCCATGGATTGACTATCGAAGATCCTGATACCTTCTTGTTTGAATTTGTTTTTCTCTGTCGAACCTATGACTATGCAAAAGATGAGGAGATGTTGAAATTGTTCACTTCTACCCTCAAGGATGCAGCATTACACTGGTTCATGGGGTTACCTAGAAACAACATCACAACTTCGGCTCAGATGCTGCAAGCCTTTAACAACAAATATCGGGACTACGGTAGATCAAAGGATACTAAGGAATAAATCTTCTGAATGACCATGGGAAGTGATGAGTCCTTATAAGACTATGAAGAGAGGTTTTAGCTTAGTTATAAAAGGGCCAGGTGCACACTTGACCCCAAAACATTGAAGTTGGTCCTGCTTAGAGGAGTCTCTGAAGACCTTCTAGATACCATCCATTTGTTGGTTGGGGGAGACATCTACCAACTACCTTCTGATGACATAAAGAATCTGTTTAGAAACCATTCCAGGTCAGCTAGAAAGAGAGGTAGGGGAAGCCAACCTTTAGCTAGTACATCCTCATCCAGTTCATCTCTTAGAAGTGAATTCGAGAATCGGCTGGAAGATCTCAAGAGTGAGATGTAGCAGACTCTTGCCATGCAAATGGATACCTTGCATATCAAAAGGAAACAAGAGGAAGCCAAGAGAGCTTTGGGCATCTTTTGTCCTAGGTGCACTAGAAGGCACTGTTGTGGAGGTAAATCCCCTCTGCGGATAGAGGCGATCCCTACTAGTCCAAACAAGGTCTAGCAACAATCAAACAATGCTAACACGCAGGTTCCTAATTACACATAAAAGACCAACGATGAAGGCCTACCTGGATTCCAACGCTAGTACTTGTAGAAGAGTTGATGCTCCTGTCCCTTTGCCTCGGCTGGTCACGGTCCTCACGATCCTCATGTACGGACACCTGCACATGCAAAGAACGATACAAACAGAAGCATAAAATCCAGTAGATGTAACTATATATCAGTCAGAAAGGATATAACTCAAACATCATCATAAGGACATTAAGAGTGGAACCATAATGATAGTGATCTATTATTAATAAACAGAGAAGAATACAACCATAGTTCTGACGTCAAATCCTTCCCAAGAGGGTCCATCCAGCAAGTCTCTTAAGCATTCACCCTCGGAGGTAGATCTCCCAAGACAAAAGCTCTGTCTCACACAAGTCTACACAAGAGAGAAACACTTCACAACCTTCCTTAAGCTCCCTAGCAATCCCACACTTGTCACACCAGCTACTTATCAAACTCACACACTAGCAGCAACACTCCAAGCACTATGAATTCCAAACTAGCTACTCATGGCAATTGTAGAGGCTTAAGTAGGAGAAGGAGTCTCCATGAATGGTGGGAGGATGAGCTTATCTCCAAGGAAGGTGGCTCAAATGAAGAAACGGACATGCCAGAGAAGGGAGGGCGACATTTACAAGGCCAACAACCAGGTCTGGAGTCATCTGGAAGGTTGGATGTTAGAACAAACTCGCCCAAACTGGATCAGCGCGGGTTCAGAACTACACTGGGGCGCTGACATCGCTGCTGAATAACAAAGAAGGTCATGTCAGCGCGAACAGATATGAATAACAAATGCGCTGTCTCATGAAATTCGACCAGCGAGGGAATCACATGTACTTCCATGCTGGCAGTGCATTCAGTCTGTTATGGAGCGCCCATCAGCGCGTTTATTTTGACAATAGTCGTGATGATAGCAAAACTTTGGCAAAGTGGGTCATTTGGCAACATTAGAGAGCATGAACATGATTAATTTGGTCTCATGACACAGTAGGAAGACTGACAGGAGGACAGTGACAAATTACTGTGTAACAGATGCCCCCTAAAGCATGAAGCCCGAGAGAGTGGGAGGGGTGAAATGCTTTACGAAACTGGCTGAACTAGAACACCACCAGGAAGCACCTGCACGTATGTACAACTGATATCTCTGATAATCAATTACATGTAGTCTAGGCATGGGCGCAGCCATCCAAAAGACATATGAAAGCGGTCTATGGTATGGACGTAGCCACCCAGCTAATGAGACCGTGATGATAGTAAAGGTATGGTCGCAGCCATCCATGAAGACTCAGGTATGGGCGTAGCCATCCATCAATGAGTCATGTAATGATCATAATAATCCACAAAATCGCAACCTGGATTTCAATAGATAAAACCTAGGGTCTTGTGCTCCATCTCGACCCGAACAAAGTACAAGTCCAAGAATGTGAATATAACAGTTGAAGTCGAACATGCAAGAACATCGTCTGATTACTAGTCAATGCTGAAAACCGTTAACAGACGCGAGAGGTACCACCAATAATGACAATGGTCCTCAAGGTACTATAGGTACAATATACGGCATGTGAAACAATGAGCTAGCGTCGAACACCTGCAGAATCATTCGATCGGAGGCCAATGATGAAAACCTCGTGTCGAACACGAAGAACCTGCCATTGAGGCATGCAGGATCTAAGGCACCTGAAGGGAGTCCCTAGGTCAACTTCCTGGATAATGAGCTGAAGTCGACAGGAAGTGACCTTGATCGAAGGTGGGCCATAATGTTTCCCACATCATCGACATGAGACAGAGAAGGATAAGATATGTTGTGTGAGGTATCAGAGGGAGGTTGAGTATTCTTGCAGAGGTCAACTTCTCTTGAACATATCGGCGGCACGACAGTGGACTTAGCAGTATTGATATTCAAATGATCAAGTGTCATGGTGACAAGGCAATGAGCAGATGAAAAGTCAAACATGATAACCCAAACCCACGGAGGCTAGTGTAAAACAAGATGAGATGTTCCCACCCAGACACGAATGCAGACAAGTGCCATGTTCAAGAGAAACATACTGCCGACACGACAATGATTATGATTCCATTTTCCTCACCATTTCTGGCGAGTACCCCGATTATTTTTTGATGACAAGCTTGACGGGGATAGCATATGCTTGGAAGGCGTCATCACGACAGAATCCAATGTCATTAAGTTTTAACAAGCCTGACAAAGGAAGAACTCGGCGCCTTTTCCTGTTTAGAGAGTCTGAAAAGACAGCAGAAAAGAAAACTCCAGGGGGGTCATTTTTCGTATAGTTGTGCCTCTCGAGCCCGAAAAAGTATAAAACAATGCCTGAAAGAACCGCCCAACTAGTATGATCGAGGAGTACTTTTCGTAAGTAGTGACTTCGACCCGAAAAGGTAGAAAAGCGGTCAGAAGCACGTCATTTTGGAGCCGATAACGAGTTCGAAACGACAAAAACCCGGCAATCTTTTTGAGTTTAAACGGTTGAAAAAAAGAGCTTTAAAGGCGACCGCCTCTCACCCTTTTTTAACGAGTTGAGAGGGGGACTCGGCTATCTTTTCTCATTTCACGTCGAAAAAGATCTTAAAGACGATGTTTCGGGACCAAGTGTGTGTAGAACCGTCGTAATTCCACCGGCATGAAAATATGCACAAAAAACACCGCACGCGTAAACATGTTTGAAATAATATGGACCACATGCATAAAAACATAGTAAAACTATATTGGCACCAAGCACATGGTAAAAATCATCAAAAAATCCCACATTTATGAAAAATAATATTTGATTATGAAATTTACCATAAGTAGGGGGGTAAATAAAGTTTTTCACCATTGTTACCATTTGGAGCTTCGGAGGACGTCTTGGAGCTGTGAGGTTGACGAGCCGAATTCCACTCCATACGCGCATCAACCATCCTGCAGTCTGTTCCAGGTAGGTTCACCCTCCTTTACACTCCATTTTGAAGTAATTTAGCTGCATTTTAACAGTGGGAAGTGATGGTTTGGGCGGATTTTTTGAAACTTAATCCGCTCTCGGTCAGCGCGAATTTCCTTATCGGGTCAGCGCTGATCGAAAAAGATTTACATCGACCACCCCCGGATCAGCGCGAAAGAGTGATGTACTTCCGCAGTGACCTAGAAAAAATATCAAAGGGCGCCATGATCAGCGTGACTGTTTTGAAAACAGTCGCACTGACGTCGCCCAAAAAGTTTTTTAACAAATTGAACGTATGAAACTTTATGGACAGGGCCCTAATGAATTTTTTTGATCATGCAGGGTAAAATGGCATTCGTTTGGAAGGAGCGAGCTCATGATAACGAGGACATAGCGGCATTTGCCGATGCTGTGTGCTGAAATGCAATGCGGGCGTGCGGGTTGCTCAAATTCTTCCTAACTCCGCGCCAGCGAGCACAGCCTGACCTTCTTGAATTCCTGATCAGAGCCTGGAATCCCACTGATGGGAAGTTTGTGATCCGAGGCCGAGACATTGAGTTTGACTATACAGATATCTATTTTTTGACCGGGTTATCACGTCGAGGTGAGATGCCCATTCTAGAGGGGCAGCGACCCGGCGGTGATACTCTGGATATGTTGATGGCCCAGGTGTGCCCACAAGCACGCAAATCACGTAGCGGGAAAGTAGCTATTCCTACGGTGGAGGACATCGTCCTTCGAACTATACTCTTCATGGTGACTTGGGAAGCGGGCTCCCTGGCCAATCACGAGGCCTCGAAGGCCCATCTTTGATTGGCTCTCGAATGTTTAAATCCTACCATATTCAACTAGGCAGTGGTAGTAACAACCAGTATGAAGAGACAGCTGAGCAACTGCCGACGTGGTGAGTCGAAGTAGTTTGGCTATGGGTCTATTTTAGTCCCGCTCATGCTGGAGCGAGTACCGGCATTACAGCTGCAGGACATTGTCGTGGATCCACCTAGAGGCCCTCGAGAGACGAGGGCCACACGATGGGGCCATGTCATGCCACGAGGAGGTGGCGGTCGACCAGTGGCATGGAGAGTGTACTTCCGAGAGTGGCTGGATAGGAAGACTATTTTTGTGGAGGACTGGCCATATGCTGGCGTAGACTTCCGTGGAGACCCAGACATGCCGCTGCCTACTGGAGAGCAGTGGGACGATGGTGGTAAGCCACTTGATCTCCTTTGATTTTTTATTTTTTGTAATGTTTTTGATTTTTTATGTACATGTCTTAACGATGAATGCTATGGTATGCAGATGTAGGACCGAAAAGACCCCTTGGCTTGGCCCAGAGGCGCGGAGGGATGCACAGGGCATTGGAGCTCTGGCTCTGGCTCCTCCGGGAGTCGATACGATGGAGACCGTGATACAGAACCTGGAGGGCTTATTGTCAGGGATTCCATATTACCAAGGGATAGAGGAGGTCCCCATAGCATCTCAGATCCATACAGTGGGGGTAGAACCTAGGATGCACCGCCTTTTGAGGCGGGTGGCACGAGTGGCTGCAGATTATAGAGAGCATAACCCACCACAGTAGATATTTAGGGCTTTATTTCCTACTGATGGATTTTTTTGAGAGACATGTGTCTCAGATGTACAGAGAACACAGGCCTTATCTAGACATGCACACTTATTTTTGAGCGCCTTGGTGCGCCACACGATATATATATATATATATACATATTCTTATGGTTTATTATTGTGCTTTTATGTGCTTGCTTGTATGATGTTTTGATTATAAATTACGCAAATGTTTATCTAATACATGATTAGCTAATGCATCAGATAATGTGTTTAATCATCGTGGAATATGCTGTTATGTGATAAAGTCAAAATTCCTTTCTAACAATTTAACACGTAAGTACAACCTTAAAATGTGACAGTCTTTGACGGAATATCACCCATTGAGCTGATGGACGACAAGTTGAGAGTCTAGGTTAACAACCAATGTACGAATATTGAGATTAATTGCCTCGGCTAATAATTCAATAACAACACTATATTCAGCGACATTGTTTGTAGTAAAACCTAAACACACACCCTGAAGATCTATCAACTCACCGTGAGGATCGTAGATCACCCACGCCGCAGAGGACAAATTGCGAGTGTTGCGGCAAGCACCATCAGCGAAACCAATATAAGGTGCACCCGACATCTGCACAAGAAGCAAAAAAAAAACACAATAAGGAGCAATCACGCTTTCACACCGAGCCCAAAACATGAAAACACACACACACACACACACACGCATGTATAAATCAAAGTGCATGAAATCATGCATAGTACTTTTTCAAGTACAGCCCATTGCGGGACTTATCAAGAGGATTACCTTCGTAGTCAACTAGCTCATATGCCCCTTTCTGCAACACTTTCTTTACAATATAAGGGCCTAGCCACATGGGCTCGAGTTTGCCTACCCCCAGCTTGTCATTTGCTTGGTCGTATAGCAGGACTAGATCTCCCTCAACAAAGGAACAAGGATGGATGATGTGGTCGAAGTGAGTTTTAACTCTCTTCTTTTGAGCTTCGATAGCTATAGAGGCTAGGCGACGTGTCTCATCCAACCGTTCTAGGTAAAGAAGCCGTTCCTCTACCGGAGAAGTGTTGGGAAGCAACTCGACGACTATTTTCAACGAAGGAATTTCACATTCTATAGGAAGGGTAGCCTCCAGTCCATAAACTAGTTGAAAAGGAGTGAAACCGGTGGCATCCTTCACAAAGGTTCGGTAGGCCCACAAGGCGGGAAACAACATCAGATGCCAATTAGACTTATGCATGTCAACAGTACGTTGAAGCATCATAACGAAAATCTTGTTAACGACTTCAACCTGGCCGTTAGACTAAGGATAGTATGGGGTCGAACTATCATGCCGTAAGCCTAGTTGGGTTGTCAGTTCGGTCATCATGTGATTACGGAAATGCTTTCCGTGATCCATGACGATGGCCTGCGAACTCCGAACTGCGTAATAACATGGTTGAACAAAAATTGCACCGCTGTGTGACCGTCTTCAGTTAATGTGGGCATTGCCTCGGCCCATTTTGTAAAGTAATCGACGGCAATGATAATAAACCCATGCCCCCCGACCGAGCGAGGCTTACAGGTCGTATAATCAATGCCGCATTTTGCAAAAGGGCCCATGGTGACTACAGGGTGCAGCGGAGCTAGTGGCGCACGCATCTTTCGCTGGTATATCTGGCATGCATGACACGAACGGATGGAAAGAATGCAATCCTTAAAAATGGAGGGCCAGAAATAACGGCGCGAAGGATTTTCTGAGCTGTGGCATATCCGGACATGTGACCACCACAAGCGCCAGAGTGGCAGTCATTCAGGACTCTCTCAGCCTCCTCGAGGGTTAGACAGTGGCGGAGGACGGAGTCAACGCTGAGACGGTACAAGGTGTCCCCAATGATACGATAGGGTTGAGACTGATGACGAATCTGCCGCCGAGCATCTTTGGATACAGCGGGGCAGAAAGAGGACGTCTGCAAATAGACAATAATATCCCCCTACCAGGGATCGAGGGTGCTGATCAAAAAAGAGTTTCGTCCGGGATATGATCCTCTGAGTGAGGAGGTGCAGAAGGAGATGGCAAAGAGCACAGTAACTCAGCAAAGACCAGAGACTTCTTAGACTTGGCAGCAGTAAATTCCAAGTCAAACTCTTGGAGGATGACGATCCACTTTGAGTATTTGCCCCCGAGTAACTGACGTGACAAAATGTACGTCATCGGGTTGCAGTCAGAAATCACGATCGTGGTGCGCAACAAGATATAATGCCGGAAGCGTTGGACGGCACAAACGGCGGCCAATGCCAACTTCTCGATGTAAGCGTATCGAGTTTCCGTATCCAAGATGTTGCGGCTGATGTAATATATGACGTGCTCATTGCCATCATCATTGTCTTGCACGAGAACCATGCCGATAGTGGTATCGGCGGCGGCCAGATACAGGGTATAATCACGGTGGTAATTCGGAGGTCGCAATAGTGGAGCAGAGACAAGGAGACCCTTGAGACGCTCGAAAGACTCCTGGGCGAGAGCATCCCAATGAAAGGGTATGTCTCGTTTCAATAACCGTGTAAAACCTTTAGCCACCTCAGCATAGTTCGGAACGAATCATCTTAGGAAATTTGCTTTGCCCTGCAAGCTCTACAACTGCTGCAAAGAAGCAGGGGGAGGAAGATTCAGAATAGCCTCGACTTTGAGGGGATCTAGATGGATGCCCTCTCGGGAGACGATAAACCCGAGTAGTCGGCCTGATTCAACGCAGAAGACACATTTATGAGGATTAAGCTTGATACGGTAGTGTCGACAGCGGAGAAAGATTTCACGAATATGGGAAGGATGGTCCTGACGTTTGACTGAATGAGCTGGAAGATCATCCAGATATGGCTGTACAATGTGACGGATGTCACGAAAAGCATAGGACATTGCACGTTGGAAGGTAGCACCGGCATTCTTCAGACCGAAAGGGAGCTTCTTGTAGGCAAAAGTGCCCCAAGGATAGATAAAGGTCATCTTATGCTGATTAGCGGGCGTGATATTGATCTGGTTATACCCAGAAAAACCATCCATAAACGAGTAGATTTTGCTTCCTGCACACTCATCAATGAGCTGATCGATGAAGGGTGTGGGGAAGTTATCCTTAGGACAGGTGCAGTTGATGTCACGATAATCAACATAGACTCGAATAGTACCCTGATTTTTCTTCACAGGGACTATATTAGAAACCCAATCCGTAAGTGGAATGGGGTAAATGAAACTAGCCTTGAGAAGCTTTTCAACTTCTGCTTTAATGGCTGCATCCTTTCGGGGGTGCATGGGGCGTAGGCGTTGACGAACGGGCCGAGCACCCGGATATGTAGGTATCTCATGCACCACTATGTTAGGGTCAATGCTAGGCATCTCTTCGTAGGACGAAGCGAAGACATCACGAAATTCGCGAAAAAGATCGGTGTAGAGTTGAACTTCCGCTGGAGTGCAAGTGACTCCAATGTGGATGTGCTCGACAATCCCTGGTTTCACAGAGATGTCGATGTGTTGGGTCTGCGTGATGTTTCCCATATTGCCTTCAGAAGACACTTGATAAATTTGAATAGGTGTTTGAAGGGACTGAGATGGGATACAAGAAGCAAACCGTTTGAGACAGGCGATCATTTCCTAATGGGCAAGGAGGAACGAGGAATGGTGGTGATAATCAGACCAAGGAGTTTCCTCAAGAGACATGGTCTCTATAATGGCTTCATCGAAAGGAAAGATTTCCTTTAATGGATCCGAAGTAGCATCATCTCCAAGCCAAGGGGAATGAACATACGAGTCGGGAACACTACTCGAAGGAGCAGGTTTGGGAGGGGGAGCCGATGCAGCAACGATTTCGATGTAGTTGAGCTTGGCGAGACTCAACGGCATCATATCGCCCCAAGATTCTATCTGATCGGTGGGAGGAAGGACCCACGGATCAGAGTGCACGGAAATCATGTTAATAGGAGCGAGATTAGGAGATGGGAGGGGAAAGACACCCATCAGGGCGTGATCTTTAAAGAGTCCAGCTCCCACACTCTCACACGATTTAGAGGTATGCTCCACGAAAGGCACGTTGCCTTCGGAAGAGGAGGCGAAGAAGGAGAGCTGGTCCACAGTGACAATCTTCCCCTGATGGGGGAAACGAATGACATGAAAAAGAGAGGAGGCCACGACTTGCATGGCGTATGTCTAGCTATGTCCGAGGAGGAGGTTGTAGGTAAGATTAGCATCGACAACTTCGACCGCCACTTCTACCATCTTCCCTTCCAAAGAGATGGGAAACCGTTGGAGGATACCATAGGGATGGGACTCTCTTCCATCAAAGCCTTCCAATGTCGTAGGAGATTGACTCAATGTCGGAGAACCAATAGCTTTCCGACAGGTAACAGACATGATGCAAGTCAAAGCACCTTCATAATTGACTGTACGATGAATTGTTTTAGTATTGATAATGACCTGTATGAGGAAAGCGACTTGTTGAGGTAGTCTCGGGGTATGGCCCTCGAGGTCAAAAGAAATAAGATCCGAGTCAGCCGGGTCTATGCCACCGATGGCTGATAGTAAGGACTTCCTCTGGGAGGGGCAGCTCTGGAGTACTTCTAGAATGGACATAGCAGACGGGGCCTGAGCTAAGTCCTCAACGATGCTGTAGTGCTGGGCGGCACGAGCATTAGGGTTGTAAGAATACTTCCGGAGTACACCTTTTGGAGGGGGTCAGATAGTTGTCTCAGTGCTAGGTCTCTCGATGCGGAGTGGACCATAACTAGACGTAGGAGCACTGGAGGAGACCTCAGGCTCTTTCCTGGCATGAGATGGATATTCTTTTGCTCGAGTAGTGACATGGACAAGAATCGTCCCAGCCATAAATACTTGAGAGCCAAATGAAGAAGAGGGTTGCGATGGATCTACCACCATTTGAGTTTTCTGTGAAGGGAAAGGTTCTTTAAGCACAACAAGAGTCCCAGGAGCACCTTTCAACAATTGACTAACTTCGGACCACCTGGGGCAGTCTTTAGTGTAGTGATCCTCGTCACAGATAAGACAAGGATACTTAGGTTTACGTTTGGCTCCTTCCTCGGGTGGAGGCTTAGCGGAGTCCTGTTTGGGCTGTTCGGATTTATTCTTGGCTTTCCCTTACTTTTTCCCTTTCGAGGATTTATCCGTCGTGGTGGACTAGACGACATTAACCTCGGAAGTGTTTCCAGAATTAGATTGACCCTGAGAAGTGTTTTCACTAGAAGCATTCGGTTTTTTCTTCCCAGGGTTTGCGGATGATTTCTTTGAAGATGCATTTACAGAGCCAATAACACCATCAACAGATGGTTTTGGCGGAGCTTTGGATGTTCCGGGTCTCGGGGCGTCTGGAAAATAATCATATAAAGTACCTGACTAAGAATAAACTAAGTCAAGGTACTGAGCACGCGCAATAGCTTGCTCTTCAGTTACACAAGCTCCCATGGCAATGTCTCGCGCGATCGCAGGGACAAAGGAGGTTGTGAACGAATCGGTTAGGAGCTGATCAGGAATCCAGAATTTGATCAAGCGAAGACGCCGTCTCCATTCATGTATATGATCGGATATATGCGTGGTTGTGTCCTGTTTGAGAGATGTAAGGAGATGTGTCCCTATCTCATACCGAATGGGTAACTGAAAATGAGTTAGGAATGCCATAGCCAGCGAGTTGAAATCTTGAAATGTTCCATGATTCAACTCAATATACCACTTAGCGGCCGAGCCGGTGAGAGTCCTTTGGAAGAGGCGGAGCCAGATGGAATCATCAAGCCATTAGTTGGATGAGCACCAAAGGTGATAGGTCATGACATGGGCTTGAGGGTCCTCACCAGCTTTGCCATCGAATTTCGGGCAATCACCGGGTATCTTAGTCGGAACTGGTGGCCAATATGGATTATGAAGAATGGGATCATTTGTCAATTTGGACACATCTAGCAGTTCCAATGTCGCTAAGAAAGGTAACTGAGGATTGAAGGACATCTGTGGCCATGGAAGAGAGGTAGTACCAGGGTTCCAACCAGGTGGTGGTTGCCCCCATGGACTTTGTCCGGACGAGCCTGGCCCATAAGGGTTTTGCCCATAGGGATTTTGCCATAGGGGTTATGTCCATAAGGATTCTGTCCATACGGATTCTGTCCATAAGGATTCTGTCCATAAGCATTATGTCCATAAACAGATAGCTGACCCTGGGTCTGCCCCCGAGCACCCCATGGATTAGCAACTTGACTCGCAGGTGCAACATACTGTTGCTGATAATTTTGGTAAAGAGTCACCTGCATTTGTTGATAATTTTGATAAGGGGTGAACTGAGTTTGCCCCTGGGGTTGCTGGTAACCATACGGTTGCTGAGCTCCATACAGAGCCTGGTAAGAAGGCTGTGCTTGATAAGAAGGTTGGGATTGTGACCCACCTTGCATCTGATAACCAATTTGAGTCTGGGGCCCAGAAGGATGTCCTTGAACAGGTTGAGCTTGGACCATATGGCCGGAAGGTTGTCCTAGTTGGGTTTGGGATGGACCCGTTTTCCTAGAAGGATGAGCTTGCTGGGTACCAGGTTGTCCTTGTGCAACCGAGGGTTGTTCTTGCAGAACAGATGGTTGAGCGGGCTGGACGGCTGGTTGACCTTGAGGTTGACCAGCTTGTCCAGAAGGATGACTAGGCTGGGTAGTGGGTTAGCCCTGCTGTGCGGAAGGCTGACCCCCTTGCCCAGAAGGATGACTAGGCTGGGCAATGGGTTGGCCCTGCTGTACAGAAGGCTGCCCCCCCTACCCAGAAGGGTACCCCTATTGGACTGTCGGTTGACCTTGTTGAATATAAGTTTGTCCTGCTTGTCCAGAGGGATAACCTTGCTAGACACCAGGTTGACCTTGTTGGATGTAAGGTTGTCCTGGTTGTCCAGACAGGTAACCTTACTGGGTACCAGGTTGCCCTGGATAACCATAAGGTTGATTCAGATAAGTAAAAGATGTACCACCATCGGCCAAAGGTTGTCCCTGATAGGGTTGTCCTTGTGGACCCCCAGGTTGTCCTGGGTAAGACTGGCCGTAATATTGCTGCCCTTGGGGGGTTTGCATATAAGATGGATGGCCTTGGTTAGGCAGTCCCTGAAGCTATGCAAGCATTGCTTGGCCCCCATGTAAAGTGGTGGCGTTCCAAGCAACGGATAATGGTACCGAGACCTCAACAATAGGTTGAGTAGGCAAGGGTCTAGAAGGATAAAGGTACTGACCAGTAGAATCGTAATAATAGAATGGACCTTGCGCGTTCGGATCCTGAACAACCTGCCCATATTGATCATACGGCCCCCCTCCTGGGACGGGACCAGAAGAGGGTGGTGCACTTTGTGCAGGGTGAACAACTTTGGGTGTGTGTGCCGACTGGCCGCTACTCACTTGACCGTGAGGGAGACCAGCACCAGTCTTCAGAGCTGAAGACATTGTAACGGCACTAACAACCGGAGTTGAATGTGCTACACAAACAGTTGGATTCGTTGGAACTGAAGTGACAGGTGTACTGTGGACTCGTGAAACAAAAGATCCCATAGTGGGAGTGATATGGGGGTCCCACATACTCGAAGCAGGGATCCTGGCACTTCTATTATCCGTCAACGACTTATAGCGTGAGGGTACCGGAGAAGTAGCCAGGATAGGAGTGTCGATATTCGACAAAACAGGTGTCTCACTCACTCTAGGAGATGTCTCATCCATGTGAGAGGTAGACATTGGAGACGAAACACCAGGAGGGGTGAAAGGAATATCGTCCACTCTTAATAATAATAGACGACTATCATTATGGTTCCACTCTTAATGTCCTTATGATGATGTTTGAGTTATATCCTTTCTGACTGATATATAGTTACATCTACTGGATTTTATGCTTGTGTTTGTAACGTTCTTTGCATGTGCAGGTGTCCGTACACGAGGATTGTGAGGACCGTGACCAGCCGAGGCAAAGCGATGGGAGCATCAACTCTTCTACAAGTACTAGCGTTGCAATCAGGTAGGCCTTCATCGTTGGTCTTTTATGTGTAATTAGGAACCTGCGTGTTAGCGTTGTTTGATTGTTGCTAGACCTTGTTTGGACTAGTAGGGATTGCCTCTGTCTGTAGAGGGGAGGTAAATCCCCTCTGCGGACAGAGGCGACCCCTACTAGTCCAAACAAGGTCTAGCAACAATCAAACAACGCTAACACGCAGGTTCCTAATTACACATAAAAGACCAATGATGAAGGCCTACTTGGATTCCAATGCTAATACTTGTAGAAGAGTTGATGCTCCCGTTCCTTTGCCCCGGCTGGTCACAATCCTCACGATCCTCGTGCACGGACACCTGCACATGCAAAGAACGATACAAACACAAGCATAAAATCCAGTAGATGTAAGTATATATCAGTCAGAAAGGATATAACTCAAACATCATCATAAGGACATTAAGAGTGGAACCATAATGATAGTCATCTATTATTAATAAAGAAAGAAGAATACAACCAAAGTTCTGACGTCAAATCCTTCTCAAGAGGGTCCAGCCAGCAAGTCTCTTAAGCATTCACCCTCGGAGGTAGATCTCCCAAGACAAAATCTCTCTCTCACACAGGTTTACACAAGAAAGAAACACTTCACAACCTCCCTTAAGCTCTCTATCAATCCCACACTTGTCACACCAGCTACCTATCAAGCTCACACACTAGCAGCAACACTCCAAGCACTATGAATTCCAAACTAGCTGCTCATGGCAATGGTAGAGGCTTAAATAGGAGAAGGAGTCTCCATGAATGGTGGGAGGATGAGCTTATCTCCAAGGAAGGTGGCTCAAATGACGAAAAAGACATGCCAGAGAAAGGAGGGCGACATTTACAAGGCCAACAACCAGGTCTGGAGTCATCTAGAAGGCCGGCTGTTAGAAAAAACTCGCCCAAACTGGATCAGCGCATGTTCAGAACTGCACTTGGGTGCTGACATCACTGCTGAATAACAGAGAAGGTCATGTCAGCGCGATCAGATATGGATAACAGATGCGCTGTCTCATGAAATTCGACCAGCGCGGGAATCACGTGTACTTCCGCGCTGGCAGCGCATTTGGTCTGTTATGGAGCGCCCATCAGCGCGTTTATTTTGACAACAGTCGCGATGATAGTAAAACTTTGGCAAAGTGGGTCATTTGGCAACATTAGAGAGCATGAACATGATTAATTTGGTCTCATGACACAGTAGGAAGACTGACAGGAGAACAGTGACAAATTACTGTGTAACAGATGCCCCCTAAAGCATGAAGCCCGAGAGAGTGGGAGGGGTGAAAGGAATATCATCCTCTTCAGGCTCCCAGATGGGGTTCCAATGAATTTCGTAATCCTCATCGTCCGGGGCACGAGAGTTGATCGGTTGGATACTCGGGATAACAGGAAGAGTATTACTCACAACTGGTACCTCAGGAGCAACGGAAGACGGAGACCCTTGATCACTTGGAACGGGAGCCGACAGTTCAGCAAGGATGACAAACTTCAAACAAAATCTAAGGGAATCTAACGATAAAGGACCCTACTCAAACTAACGCACACAAGATCTAACCAGGTAATGTTAATCGTGGCCAAATAAATTTTAAGACGCAAGGACACAACTTGACCTTTTCATGTTTTAAGAGTCAAGAAAAGGAAAAAAAAGTGACTCTAGTCGCCTTCGAATGTTTTGTGAGCCTGAAGTGACAAACTGCTCAAGTGAGCCTTTTCTTTTAAGGAGTCCAAAAAGGATCAAAAGTGACTACTCTGGAGAGACTAGGCAAAGGGTTTACCAAACAAATCCGTAAAACTGCATATACACCTTGGCAGTCATATGAAAACCAAGGACTTCCCGTACAACAGTCAATCTTCCCAAATGTTGTGTTCGCTGCGTTACGGCTTGTAAGGCGGCAGACACGGCTTCCTGTGGATAAAGGATGATAACCTAGTGGGGTCTCCCCTATATACGCGACGGTACGTGGGAGCTCAAGTCCGTGCTAGACCACTATCGAGTCACAAAAGGAGGAATCACCCAACCGTAATGTGAAACAACAGTGACTAGGTTTAACGACGCCGAAGCACGTCTCTAGCCTAGACCTCTAAACAGTGAGTGTTATGTTCCAATGCATTTTTAAGTTCATTCAGTTCATTTTATGGTTGATCTTTGATTAGGTTTCGATTTCCAGTCCCTACCGTATGAAATCTCTCAAAATCGCCCAAATGAAAACTATATGCCCAAATATGTCATTCCATTTGATGAATGCTAATTACGAGAGTTAGAAGGCTTTCATACAAACGAAATGATCACAAAACAACAAACAACTTCTCTAATGCAGCTAACGGAAATTCACAATCTTTTCTTTAAGATCACTAATCATTAATCAAAACGAAAAGCTTCTAGCTCTCATTAACCAATACAAAGCAAAAGAGATTTTTTTTGTTGATGGTAAAGTGCATTAAACAAACTTTTGAGAAATCATAACAGACAAATGTGAAAAGAACCGGTTGACCCCAAACAACTGTGATCCGTGTCCGGGTAGTGAGAAGTAATCGAAACAATGTGAAGATTGGTTCAATAACAATCACCTAAACAACCAAGCAAAAGCAAGCAAAGAGGAAGGTCTCAAAAAACCAGAAGGAAGCAGCAGACGAACCTT
The DNA here is from genome assembly GCA_031772625.1 of Pinus tabuliformis. Taxonomy (NCBI): domain Eukaryota; kingdom Viridiplantae; phylum Streptophyta; class Pinopsida; order Pinales; family Pinaceae; genus Pinus; species Pinus tabuliformis. Next base: position 327,659,235 of record CM062804.1, on the reverse strand, counting down.
TGTAAGCGAGTAACCAAGCAAAGCTGATCCAAAGAAATTGGGATGACAAAACTAGGTCACAAGACGCAAAAAGCAAGATTCGCTCAACAAGACTTCACAAGAAAGTGCTTCAATCTTCAGACAATGAAAATCAAGTCATAAACCAAGTGAAAACAGTAGGGGATAGCAAGACCAATAAGCTCAGGAGGTAGAATTGAAGAAATTCAATTCTACAGGTATCAGCGCGGGTGATACACAGCAACAATGCGCTGGTTTGGAACCACGCGTAGCAACAAAGCGCTGTCAGCACGCAAGTACATGGCCTAACCATGCTGGTCCGATTTCCAGGACCGTCGCGACTGTTCAGTGTATAAACACGATGATCAAGAAGTACAAGAAACAACTATGCGATGGTAGCGCGACTGTTTTATTATAAACCGCGCTGAAGCTAAAAAAAGGGGCACAATCGAGCCAAAAACTCCCAAACCAAGGCAATCACTCTTTAAACAACCAAGGCACTTCCCAGACCGAACCAGGAAAACCAAAAATAGAGAGCTAATCCCCAAAATTTGAAAAGAGAGCAAAAAACAAACTCAAGGAAGAAAAATGAACACCAAAAGACAAAAGCCAGCTCCAAGCTGTTCAGTTCGTAAACCAAACCGGAGATGGACTGAAGTGGCTTTGATCTACTTCGCTAATGCAGAGCAATAGCATTTCAAAGGCTATCTGGCCGTGCTTCAGGCTCCGTCTAAAATTTACAAATCAAACAACAAGCTAAAAAAGTCCCCAGTGGAGTCGCCAAATTGTTGTGGAGGTAAATCCCCTCTGCGGACAGAGGCGATCCCTACTAGTCCAAACAAGGTCTAGCAACAATCAAACAACGCTAACACGCAGGTTCCTAATTACACATAAAAGACCAACGATGAAGGCCTACCTGGATTCCAACACTAGTACTTGTAGAGGAGTTGATGCTCCCGTCCCTTTGCCTCGGCTGGTCATGGTCCTCACGATCCTCGTGTACGGACACCTGCACATGCAAAGAACGATACAAACACAAGCATAAAATCCAGTAGATGTAACTATATATCAGTCAGAAAGGATATAACTCAAACATCATCATAAGGACATTAAGAGTGGAACCATAATGATAGTCGTCTATTATTAATAAACAGAGAAGAATACAACCATAGTTCTGACGTCAAATCCTTCCCAAGAGGGTCCAGCCAAGAAGTGTCTTAAGCATTCACCCTCGGAGGTAGATCTCCCAAGACAAAAGCTCTCTCTCACACAAGTCTACACAAGAAAGAAACACTTCACAACCTTCCTTAAGCTCCCTAGCAATCCCACACTTGTCACACCAGCTACTTATCAAACTCACACACTAGCAGCAACACTCCAAGCACTATGAATTCCAAACTAGCTGCTCATGGCAATGGTAGAGGCTTAAATAGGAGAAGGAGTCTCCATGAATGGTGGGAGGATGAGCTTATCTCCAAGGAAGGTGGATCAAATTACGAAACAGACATGCCAGAGAAGGGAGGGCGACATTTACAAGGCCAACAACCAGGTCTGGAGTCATCTGGAAGGCCGGCTGTTAGAACAAACTCGCCCAAACTGGATCAGTGCGGGTTCAGAACTGCACTGGGGCACTGACATCACTGCTGAATAACAAAGAAGGTCATGTCAGTGCGATCAGATATGAATAACAGTTGTGCTGTCTCATGAAATTCGACCAGCGCGGGAATCACGTGTACTTCTGCGCTGGCAGCGCATTCGGTCTGTTATGGAGCGCCCATCAGCGCATTTATTTTGACAACAGTCGTGATGATAGCAAAACTTTGGCAAAGTGGGTCATTTGGCAACATTAGAGAGCATGAACATGATTAATTTGGTCTCATGACACAGTAGGAAGACTGACAGGAGGACAGTGACAAATTACTGTGTAACAGGCACCCTTGGAACGAATGTCCATTAAACTCTGTAGAAGTGTGTTCAGTTTGTGAAGAAGACCATCCTACGAATCAGTGCCCTTCCTTGCCCGGACTTAAAGCTGCATATCAGGGGGCCGAAGGAGCAACTAAACCACTCTATTTCATGAACGAAAGGAGGCCACATGGACCCAGACCTTACCAGCAGGGAATGCAAGGGACATCCTAGACCTATTACAACCCTAATCAAGCCACTTCCATGCCATCTTGGGGTCCCCCTACTCATCCTTCCTGGTCCACAACCCCTCCTTCGTCATATCCATCTCAATACCATGCTCAACCAGTTGCTCATTCGTTTCACTCTTATGATCAACCACAACCTCAGTGGAATGCACCTCATCAGGGGTTGAGGCCGTAGTACAACTCTCCTCCCGCTCTTTTGCCTCCACCACCTGTTCAACCACAATCATTGCCTCCTGGTCCACCAAGGCAACCCCAAATTCCTCCTCAACCGAACTCGAACCCCAATAACGGACATGCCCAGCAGGTATATAGTGGAGAAACATCATGCCCGACCTATGCTGTGGAAATTCAGGAGATTAACCTACGATATGGGAAGGTTCTCCTAGATAACCAACCTCCTACTAAGGAGAATGAGGAAGAAAAATAGGAAAGTGAACTAGAAGCCATTCTACCCTTTCGTGAGAGACTAATTGGAACCACACAACCAACCCTAGAAGAAACTAAACTTCTGGGAGAATTGAAACAGTTATGTGTAAAGATACCACTTCTCGAAGCCATAAAGGATGTGCCTATATACAACAAGATGATCAAGGAGAATTGCTTCAGGCACCTAGGTAGGCGTAGGAGATATTCTCCAACTATCAATGTCATAGGACAACTGTACCTGATGTTGGGGCAGGTGATCTGTCCAAAATATCTAGACCCTGAAAGTCTTGTAGTCGATGTCCACATCAAAGGCACCATAATCCCCCATACCCTGATTGATCGAGGGGCGACCATTAATGTGATGACCAGGGACACTATGCTCAAGCTCAAACTTTAGGGATTCCTGAGAAAAACCACAATCGTATTGCAGTTAGCAGACCACTCCACTGTGACCTCTGAAGGGATTGTGGAAGATGTAATGGTCTCCAACGAATTTTGGGAGTACCTTATTGATTTCCTGGTTCTCCAACAAAAGAAAAGCTCACTGGGTATCCACTCATCCTCGGAAGACCTTGGTTGGCTACTGCAGATGCCTACATTAGTTGTCGAGCTGGGAACATGAAAATCAAGAATAGGCATATGTCCAAGCAGCTAATCCTATATCCTCCTGCCCAAACTTTGTTAGAACATGATTTACCTCTCTGGTTGGAGGAGGAAGATGAGGATGAAGTCTATTCTACACGACTATGTGTAGTAGAAGCTACCATGGGGGGCCCACAAACCGAGGATGATCTTATTGAGGACTTGATTCAGAATCCACCCCCAGTGTGTTTCCATTAGAATAGCTGGTGGAAGAAATCCAAACCAGCCCTTTATTTGATCTCTGTGTGGCTAATCTGACCTCTCCTCTAGTTAAGCATGTGGAATTTGGCCCAGAAATAACCTTGAAGATCAACTCATCCCTATCCACCTCTCAGGAGAAAGAACTGTGTAGCTTATTGAGAAACCACTTGAAAGCTTTTGCTTGGAGCTATAAGGATATGAAGGGAGTCCACCCTTCAGTCTATACTCATCACATTTACATTAAGGAAGAGTGAAAACTAGTCAGGCAGCCTCAAAGGAGGATGAATCCATACCTTAAGGACATTGTCAAAGAAGAACTGCAAAAGTTACAGGATGCAGGATTCATCTACCCCATCTCTGACAGCGAATTGGTCTCTCCTTTGGTGTTAGTGCCAAAGAAAAATGGGAAGTGGAGAATCTGTGTCAATTATAGAGAACTAAACAAGGCCACCAAGAAGGACCATTTCCCTTTGCCTTTCATAGATCAAGTGTTAGATGGCCTAACAGGGAAGAAGTTCTTCTCCTTCGTAGATGGGTTTAGCAGGTACAACCAAATCCAAATCAGCCTGGAAGACCAAGATAAGACCACTTTCACTTGTCCTTGGGGTACCTTTTCATACCAAGTCCTTCATTTTGGGTTGTGCAATGCTCCCGCCACTTTCTAGAGAGCAATACTGAGTATATTTGATGAACAAGTTCATGATTTAGTGGAAATCTATATGGATGACTTTACCCCTTATGGTTTTAAATTCCAGGAAGCTTTGACTAACCTGGGAAATGTTTTAGCCAAGTGCATTAAAATGAACCTATCCCTTAGTACTAAAAAATGTGAATTGCTGATGACTGAAGGGACTGTGCTAGGTCATACAATTTCTTAGCAAGGATTACAGGTGGATCCCAACAAAATTGCCATCATCCAAAGGGTCCCACATCCTAAAAAGGTAAGAGATGTTTGGAGTTTCCTATGCTTAGTAGGGTATTATAGAAGATTCATTAAGGATTTCAGTAAGCTAGGCTATCCATTGTTTGGTCTATTGGGGAAAGATGCTAAGTTCATATGGACCGACAACTATCAAGAGGCTTTGGATACATTGAAAAGTAATCTAGTGACTGCCCCAATTTTGAGAGGTCCAAATTGGGCCCTACCTTTCCACATCATATAGATTCCTTCAATAAAGCGATAGGAGTAGACTTAGGGAAAATCGATGAGAAGCTGCGTTATGCCATATATTTTGTAAGTAAAACCTTGTCCAAGGCAGAATTAAACTACACTGTAACCGAAAAGGAGCTCCTAGGTATAGTCCATTCCCTAAATAAGTTCAGACACTACATCACTGGCTATCAAACATTTGTACACACTGATCATGCTACAATTAGGTATTTAATGAACAAACCAGATGTAAATGCTTGTATTATTAGATGGTTACTTTTATTGCAGCAACTTGATTTAACCATTGTTGACAAGCTAGGTAAGGAAAATGTTGTTGCTGATTTTCTGTCTAGACTAGATCTGCCTGAAGGTGAAGAAGGAATGGTGGATGATCGAATTCCAGATGAAAACCTATTTGCTATCTTAGTACTCTCTCCATGGTTGGCTGATATATCAAATTAATTGGTTTCACCGCAGTTTCCACCAAGCCTGTCCTCAAAAGAGAAGAGCATGATGATGAGGAAAAGTGCCCCATTCACTTGGATTGGGGGCAACCTTATCAAACTTGGCCTAGAGCAGATTTTGAGGTGATGTGTCAGGGAGGAGGAAGCTTTTGACATTCTCCTAACGTGTCATGATGGGCCCTGTGGGGTCCATTTTGCAGCAAAGAGGACTGCCTTCAAAATTCTGCAAGCAAGTTACTATTGGCCCACTCTTCATCAAGATGTCAGGAGATATATCAGCCAATGTGACCGATGTCAAAGGATGGGGAAACCTACTCCAATGGATGAGATGCCCCTGCAACCTCAAGTGACTCTCAAGCCATTTGAGAAGTGGGGCTTGGACTTTGTGGGTCTTGTCAACCCTCCTTCAAAACATGAATCTTATATCATTATGTGCACTGATTACCTGACAAAATGGGCAGAAACAAAGGTGATCAAGGAAACAACAGAAGAAAAAGTAGCTGAGTTTTTGAGAGAGAATATCTTCTACAAGTTTGGCTATCCAAGAGAATTAGTCACAGATCAAGGGAGTCAGTTTACCTCCAATCTGATTGAAGACCTACTCACACATCATAAAATTAAGCACAAAACTTCCACCCCTTATCATCCACAGGAAAATGGCAGGTGGAAGTCACTAATAGAGCTTTGGAAGGAATTTTGACCAAGGTAGTGAGCAGCAGTAGAAAGATTGGGTAGATTGATTGGTTGAGGCCACCTAGGTGTATAACACCACCTGGAAAACCACCACAGGCTTCACACCCTATGAGCTGGTCTATGGGAAGAAGGCCTTGCTGTCAATAGTATTTGAATATAACATGCTAAGGATGGCAGCTCAGCTGGACTTATATCTCAGCCATGCACAAAAGGAAAGGTTACTTCAGCTAAATGGATTGGATGAACAGAGATTGTAGGTCCTTCTCCACTCAGAGGTAGTCCAACTTCAAAGGAAAATATGGCATGACAGACACCTCAAAGAAAAACAATTGTAGGAAGGAGATTGGGTGCTTTTGTATGATTCAAGGTATAAAGATTTCAAAGGCAAACTAAGGACAAGATGGCTGGGACCATACACAGTAGAAAAGTGTAATGAAAATGGTTCAATGCTAATCCGGACCATCAATGAAGAAGCCATCCCCATGCTCGTCAATGGTCATCGGTTGAAGATCTATAGGAAGCCCCTCTTCAAGAAAGAATTCATTGAGAATCTGAGTAAAATAGTGTTGGTAGTGGAGCAAGTCGCTACCTCCACTCCACCCAAACCCTAAAGAAAAAGAAAAAAGCAGAAAAAATAAAAGGTCCCTAGGTGAAAACCTCTTGGAGGCACCTAGGGCAAGCAGTGAGGGTGAAAACCTCCTATAGGTGCCCCAACCGTCCCAACAAAAAAGAAAAAAAATAGAGAGAAAAACAGAAAAACTAACTTCTTTTGAATGTATTGCAGATTGCAAGAGGGTCACAAAAGAAAAAAAGGACATGGCCAGGCTAAATACACCCCTAGTAGATCATTTCTCCATCACCATTGTCTTTTCCTATGCCCTGGTCTCATTTGTTCTGGAAATTTTGCATCCTACAGGAAGCTCTATGCATTCTACAGGAGGCTCCTGTAAAAACCACAGAGAGCTTGAAATCAAGTTCAGAAAAGAATTAGAGGGCTAGAAATTTGTCCATAAGACATGTGGACCTCACTGCCACCATTCATCCTCCTAACCCTCCATTCCATCCCTGCAACACTACATTTCCACTCGCTTCTTTCTTCCCTGCACAGAAAACACAAAAATTTTGTTTCTTTTGTTTTTAAAAAAAAATGATGAAGAATAAAACAACAACATCCTTAACTTGTTTCTTACCTAGTGCATACCAACCATTTTTCCTTCAGAACCTTCCTCGCTATCTCTTCAGTCCCTTCCCAAACCTCAGCCAGAAATTTTAGAGGGAGAAGCAGTTATAGGAAATCTTGCAGGATTCCTGTAACAGCTGATCCCCTTAAAAAAACAAGCTCCAGAAGTAGGGTCAGTGCAGCCACAGGTGTATACAATGTGCAAGATGTCATTCCTAATTAAGAAGATCACGAGCATGAGATAACCTGGTCACCAGTTCAGAAGCCATGAGCGGCCAACAACAACAACAATCCATGAACAAAGTGCCAAAGTCTGTGCATGCAAAGCATAGTAGCGACAAACAGGTAAGCGCCTAAACCCATTCCTCTGTTGCATGAATACGATTTAGAAACTGCATGAACCATTGAGATTGTCATGATTCAATGAAATTGGTGGCTAGCTAACTGGCCACCCTCATCCAATTTGAACAATCCTCAACCAATTCAAACAACGTTTAGTGGATGCAATCGGCACGTGTGTTTAGTCAACTCGGTAAGAAAAACTCAAAACAGGTAGTGGTGGCGGCGTATAAAGGGAATGATGGAAGTGATTGCAGGCAGGTGGGATGAAGTATCATAATGGCACTGAAGCAGGGACCAACGGTCCCGATGGGGATAATGTACCCTTCCTGCCACCTCACCTCATCACCCCAAAACACGCCATAAGCTTAAGTACACTGTAGTTAAAGCCTCCACCACCTTTGTTTTCATTTGCATCGACGAGTTCTCGGCTGCAACAACTCACCCACCACTTTCAGAACCTCGAAACAGTCGCTCTCTGCCAGTTTTGAAACCCTTCCACTTATCAGGCTCTACAGGAGCATTATCACACTCTACAGGAGCGAAAACACAGTCTACAAGAGCCCTTCTATAGGAAGGCCAGTGAGCAGCTTTACAGCGAGAAAATTCAGGATTTTATGCCAAATTTGAGCTCGAAAAAGGTAGGCTCAGAAAACCCACTCTGCATGTTATATATCTACAAAAGGTGGTGGGATTTGAAGTGAAGTATTGAGTTGAAAAGAAAAAAATGATAATAGAAGTCTGCTTGTGTTTTCTTTATAATATGTACAGTCTCTCCATTTTACTCTCTGCACTGAAAGTCTGTCTCTTTCTCCTCTGTGGTATTCTCCTATCTGAAGAAGACATGCAACCATAGGAATTTAAGCCTGTAAAACAGTAAATTTGCACTGGGTGGTCTTCTTACTATGTGAAAAAGAAAAAAACACTATCCGATATACTCTCTGTGTTTTAAAAAAAAATGATTTCCTCAAATAGCCCAAGAAGTAAATTAAGGTTGAAAATAGAGTTTGAAAGGCAGGAAAATTACAATTTGTTTTTGTTAAAAAGAAGAAACACGAAAACTCTCTTTGGTTCCAAAAAAACCTCAGTTATTATTCTATTTTCAGGTTTGAGAATTTGTTTCCTTCCTCCTCACCTGAGAATTTTGAGCAGTCATTGAACATCATGATAAGGGGTTTTATGAGAAAGGAGCCTCTGAATTCCGCCAAGTTGCATGAACACCCAGAAGTGGTAGCCCTCTTTACTAGGGCAAATTGGATGCCTTTCTTTGAGAAATTTCATGGGTATGATGATGAAATTATAGAGGAATTTTTGTTGTATTTAAGATCCCATTCAAAAACCCATGCTATAGTCAGTTTCAGGGGTCTAACCATAGAACTTACACCATAACTCATCAACAGAATTACAAGTCTTCCATTTGGGCTCCCCTGGAACAAAGAAGAAAAACCACTAGGATAGGTTGCTAAAAAGACCTTTTTCCAACCTGATGAACATCCTGTGGAGGATAAGAATGAGATAAGAAGGACAAGTATACCTTATCCATGGGGTGAGGTTAGCTACCAAATCATGAAATATATCTCATGTGAAGGAAGATACAGTATAGTCTATGGTTATCATTTCATATTGTTACATTAACTAAGATATGGAATGGTCCTACTTGCATGTAGAAAACTTAGTCTTCAATATTTTCTCGTACGATCCTTGACAGAATGTAGCACCAAATTGAATACAGGGGTTCCAGACAAGCTGGCTCACCATGGGCTCATTAAATTGATGGTAGAGGATGCCCTCCACACATACACAATCCCTATAGTTTGGGAGATTTTCAGGAACATGACTAAAGAAGATGACATAAAAACTCTCACTGATGACCTTAGTCCATCTGGCAATGAAGAGGAGGAGTAGAAAGAGGAACTTGAGAACGAAATCCATCAAGAAGCACATAATATTCAATTAGAAGAAGAAAAAGAAGGAAAATAGAGAGGAGAGGAGAAACATCACACAACCATAGTTGAACCTAAAGAAGAGAAGAAAACAACATCAAAAGTAGAAAAAGGCAAAGCCACAGTAGAGAAAAGGAAGAGGACAATGATTGAAAAGAAGAAGCCCAAGACAGCTCAGAAAAATACTACCACAGGAAAGGCAGAAACTCAGCAAGCAGAGGAGAAAACAACACCAGAGACAGTAGACAAAGGCAAAATAGCAGATGAAGAGGAAGAAAAACAGTAAGAAGAAGTGTCTCCTGAGACATTAGCAAGAGAAGTAGAAGTTGTTCTTGCTGCACTTAGTACTCCAGCCAAGCAAAAAGGGAAAAGAAAAAGACAGCCATCTATGTACTTCAATGCTTGAAAGAGCACCAAAATCAAGACGGGAAGGCCTGAGCCGCCTTCATAGGAACCCATCATCATTGAGGATGCACCTAGTATAACAAAGGAGGAATATCCCTCCAAAATCTCCATCACTTACGAGAGAGGGAGTCCTAAGACCTCCACTTAGAAAGAAAGGATCAAATTAATGGACTCTAAAGTAGTCCTACAGGAGGTGTAGACCTCTCTACAAGAGACATTGGAAAAGCTCAAAGAAATTGAAAAACTTGAAAAGAAGGCAAAAGAACAGACCCAGCAGGAAGATAAGGAAAAATAAATACCAGAGCCTGGACCTCAGCCTAACTTAGGCTCCTAATACAACCTTCTAAAAGGTGGGAAGATCATCCCACAAAAGTTTGCAGTGCCTCTTTTCTTCCAATTGGAAAAGGAAAGAGTCTGGACCCATACATGGATGCAAATTGTAAAATCAAAAGGGGTAGAGGACATTGGGCATATGGAGAACAAGTTGAGAGAGATGGGTAAAGAATTGAACATGGTCGGGCATACAGAAAGCATCAGAAGAGCTCAATTACAAGAAGAAAATGAAATGTTGAAAAAGCAACCACAAGAAAGGGAACCTCAAGGAGGAAATGAGTTGTCAATATTAAAAGGACAACAGCAGAAAGAGGAACCCCTGGCAGATAGTGAGGTAGCAAATAGATAGCAATAAGAAAAGGAAACCCAGACAGACAGTGAGACTTTGATGAAACAGCAACAGGAAAAAGAATCCAAGGCAGAAAATGAAGTATTGATTTTGAAAAGGCAGCTACAGGAAAAGGAAGCCCAGTTAGCCTGCATGGCCAGCTGGGAAATGGAGGCATTACAATGCAGGAAACCAACCAAATCATATGCATTATATCTCAGATATGAGTGGCTCCAATTTCAGATTAAAACACTGGCCTAGAGGGGCACAATACCGTTTTAGGATTATGACCAATTTGTGCATTTGTGTGATTATAGTTCAGCTGAGGATAAATCGAAGCTAGAAGAATTTTACCTGCACAACATGGCACTTACTGAAATGAATTTATGGGATCCAAATGCTGCATTGGGAGATTTGCAGCTAATGTCTATGGCTTCTTGGATGAGCCATGAAGAGAAGACGGCAGTGGAAATCCAGAAAATGGTGAAAAAAGTGTTGAGTGAGCCCCTAATGATTAGAGTAGAACCAATAGAACCCTTGGCTCTCATCTATGCCCACCAACACCTTGCATCCAATCCTCAAGTTGTCCCTAACTATGTTGACAAGCAAGCCTAGGTTATTGCTTATTTCGAGGATATGGAGAGATTGTTTAGCGATGACTGCATTCATGCCTGCATGAGAAGGTGGAATACATTGCCACATAGCTTAAGGATCAGGGAGTATCACTCCCCAAACAGGATGAGGGAAGCCATGAGGGGAGTGCCCCTGTATAAGCACTCAATGCAAAGCTTGAAGGCAAATTGGATTTTCCTTAAATTCAATCCTCCACTGTTGCTAGGATTGCTGGAAAGAGTAAAGGAGGAGCAACAACAGAAACAATGGGAGGAAGTGGATAGGAAAGCACGATTCCATGATAAAGAGGAAGACATCACATCAGAGGCTTGGGATGTTAGGGAGTCCATCAGAGCCATTAAGGATGAAGAGTTAGATTAGTTTCTCAGAGGATGAGCAACCCATTCATCACGTGGGCGATGATGAGCCCCAGAAATGGGTAATTATATGGGCTCATTCTGCCTCTTATTTCGACTTAATCCACCATTCTAATTATTTTATTTCATGTTTTTGAATATATTTATGCTAATAGAGTGAATTAGGTTAGTCACTTTGCCATGTAGTCTAATGAATGTTTTACGGAGACTTTTTGACCAATTTTGGAAAAAGTCAAAGGATTTATGAGCAAATGGCAGCCAAAACTCGTGGAAAACAGGGAAGAGGATTTGTACAAGCGATGTCTCCTACATTTATGACCTCTTTCCTAGAATCCTCCATTAGCAACTTGAAGCACAGAGGTCCACATTGATGATTCCAAGGGGCAGCTGAGCAAGTAAAGAAGGACTACTATTTATCTCCAGTCCTAGGAAGCCATGTTCCTTGATTTTAGGACGACTATTGAAGGAATCCATTTGTATAAATAAGAAGGCTTAGAGCCTCAGTAGGTTAGCCAATTATTAGTATATTTTCGCACTTTTGTGCAGCATTATGTTCAACTCATTTTCGAGTTCCTTTTTTAGAACAGTTTATGTAATGTAACTGCTATTTTTGATAATGAAGATGAAACAGTTTTTGAGCCAGCACTGATCTCTTCTAGAGAGTTGAAGCTCTTGGTTTAGGGCCCACCTAAGCTTCCCATCACCTCCTACTATGTACTTATATGCTTTTGCTTCAATTCATGAGTTAATTTCTGTTGCATAGATTCATTTTACTTTGTTAGATTAGGTTGCTTTTGATGGTTAGTATAGTTGTTTTTGTTTCAAGTTGCTTAAGTAAGTTACTACAGTGAGAGACTAAGATTCAAAAAGGAAAACAACAAGCCCTGATCTCCTTTCTCCCTTCTTGGGACTATGATTTGAGGTGAAGGCACTACTGTTGCCACCAAAAACACAATTTTTTCTCTTCCATGCAACTGCTAGTGTGATAACTTGATTTTGAAAAGCTGATATTGGTTTAGATTCAGTTGCTTAGATAATTTCCCGTTCTTTTCCCATAGATATCTCTGCATGCTTTTTTGTTCATCGGTTACTGTTCAACATTTTCTGTTTGTAGGTCAGAAATTATGTCAAGCTAGACAAAGTTCTATTTTCATGGTATAGTTAGTTCTTTCTTTGATTAGTTTTGATAAGTAAATGTGTAGATCTCTTGCACGACATCTCAGCTCACCATACACCCATAGAACAGCCAGCTCCAACCCACTTCTCCTAGATTTCCCAAATCATTCGCAACATTTCGCTAATCTGCCCTAATTTTTGTGTTTTTTCCATAAAGTTGCTTTCTTGCCATTTGAACAAATCCAACCATCACGTTCGTTCTTGATCTTCCTTGAAAAGTTCTAGACACCTCAACACCTTCATCTATCCTTTAGTTCCCCTTTCCTATCACTTTTCCACCTTCAAAACTCCAAAAATAGCTCTCGGCCTCCTCCTATAGATCCTTCTATAAATCCCCTGCAGCCTCTTGTAGAATTTCTTGTGAGTGATTTTTCGAAGTATGATCACTATGAAAGTCTCAAGAAGGGTACTAGGGGCTTCTTAGGACCTCTCCACACCTTCCTCCATATTTGCAACAACCAACTCCATCTTCCTTTGCCGCCAAACCTCTGCACAATCACAACCAGATAAATCACAAGCATAAAAATTTCACATAAAAACACTCAAAAGCACAAAAAGATGTTTTCTTCTCATTCCTTTTAAGAAGTAGCTTGAATAAATGCAATTTACCTTTTATGTAGTCAATGGCATTCATTTCTTCAGTTTTCATCTCTTTTCTTGCAAAAGTAGGGTTAATAGGTAAATTAGGGTTTACTAGGGTTTGCTAATGTTTGCATTACATTTCAGTTCTTCTTCTCTTTCTGCAAACAAATTAGCCCCTGTAGAGTTAGATTTCTTTCATCATAGTCAAAGCTTCTTCTAAGAACTCATAGAAGTTGGCTTAAGCTCCTAGCGAACTTGCGCTAGCTGATCAAGTGACAGCCTGCAGTAAGAGCTAGTACTTGTGCATACAACACCGTTGCTTCCAAGTTTGTTACGAACTGCCGGGTTGATAAAAGTAAAGTAGGAAGCCCCAGGAGTTGCAGCATTATTGCTGCAATACTGGTGCTCACCACTTGTGACCAACTGTGATACTAATAGTGTGCGGCTTAGCAAATGGACTTCAATGAAGTGTGGGTTTGTGGATGACCCATAACCATGATGAACGAAGATCGAAGGATAGAGATACCCTATAATGCTTGTTACCAACTGTGATATTGACAGTGTGTGGCCTAGCAAATGGACTTCAATGAAATGTGGGTTTGTGGATGACCCATAACCATGAGAAATGAAGATTCAAAGATGGAGAAACCCTGTAATGCTTATGACCAACTGTGATACTAACAATGTGCATCCTAGCAAATGGACTTCGATGACAAGGATTTTGTGTGGTTGACTCATAATCATGATGTTGGTTGTTGATGAAGTAGAAGGTTCCTACAGAGCCTGGGTTGGGAGGGAAAGTCTCCAAATAACCCAAGCCAAATCTTGTTATGCTGAAACTGATGAATGTGAAGCACGTGCCTACTAAAGTGGGGTGGGAGGGCACGACTCCAACGGGAACTCACTCTGAATGCTGCTCCAGAAGTAAAATTGACATAAATTGGTCAATATAACTTAGAATATTTATTATAACCTATTTTTGGAAGTAGAAGGACCATTTTGCATCTTTCCATGTGTTGGAAATCCTTATCTAGACACTCTAGAATCTCAGATTCACACTGCAATTTTTCCACTATCAAAAATGTTCTGAAAAGATAGTTGATTTTAAATTAGCGATATCTCCCACATCCGAACTTCGATTCGACCCATTTTTTTTTAAATTGGGTGATTTTTCAAGAGGAGCTCAAATCTACAATATTTTTCCCTGAAATTCTACACAAAAACATCAAAAAATGATAGGAGAGTCACCATTCACCAGTTGTCGTCAGAAAAAAATTCTACAACATAACTGATTTTAAATCAGCGATATCTCCTTCATCAAGATTCCGATTCGGCTTTTTTTTTAATTTTTTTTGGTATTTTTTTCGCAAAGAATCCAAATATGTTCTTTGTTTTTTCTAAATATTGTACCAAATGTTTCAGATCAGATCTATATATTCGTCGCCAAAAAAAAATCCTACAAAAAAAATGAAAAAAAAAATTCTTCCTACTTGGCCTAAGAAAGTGCTCTGTGGAGGTTAGAGTGTGTGCTTGAAGTTTGTTGAATATTGTTGCAAAAATTTGAAACTGACATATGCATGAAACCTTCATTCCTATGGAACTGTAACCCGCTCTAATACCATTAATTCGGATCTTTGGGGAAGGCCCCCAAGATTTAAAAGATTGAAATGCCAGAAGAAAATGAGGATAATTCTCAATGAACAAAGCCACAAAGAATTTTTTTATAAAATGGAGAATAACTATAAAAGCTACATTGTGGTAGACACACTATCCTTTTACAAAATGCGACTTGTGACTTATAGTATTTTTGAGATACAGTACCATGGGTCAATTCCATGGGTGAATGAATAGCATGGGTTGATGTCACAATACCATGGGTCAATTCCATGGGTGAATGAATACTATGTGTGGTTGTCACAATACAATGGGTAAATAACATGGTTGAATGAATATCATGGTTGGATGTCACTTACAATACCATGGGTGGATGCCACTTACAATACCATGGGTAAATTCCATGGATGGATAAATAACATGGGTGGATGAATACCATGGGTTGGTGCCATTTTCCATTCGAATCAAGAAGAAAGGCTTCCTCTTCATTTACATGTTCATTTGATAAAAACAATCTTCAAATTTTTTGGTGGAGTTTTGGATTTTTTAATAGAGCAGCATTCAACTCTGAGACTTTGAGTATATCAAAACCTTGATGAATGCTGGGCTATTTGAAACATATATAAAAATGTACAAAGATTCTTACATTAAAGTGGATTTTTGACCACTTAAATTCATATCCGTTTTCCCAACACCAAATGACCATGTCTTTTACTTATTTGATATTTGGATTCTACAGACACGTGGGAGTCATGGAAAGTTTGTACAAATTCTCTAAAAATTAAATAGGGGATACATGTAATCTTCCTCTCTCGATTATTTAGACATGCCCTAGACCGCTGGATGATTTAGTTTTCTATCTTTACTCAATAGTAAATGCTCACATTTATTATTCTAAACTTGACTCTTATTTCTTAAGAGCATAAAAATGAAGATTTAATATTTAAAAGAATAAAAATATATCTATGGAGGAACCAACTATTGATATTGATTTTCTATTTATAAAATATGATAGATTTTGTTTCAAATGTAAACTAAATGTTTATAATGCTTGAATTACAAGATTGATGTAGCAAATGCTCATAAAGGTATTAGGTATTATTCTTTTAGTAGTTTAATTGATTTATGTTTTTACTTTTAATTTTTTGATGAAAAAATATATCTTATTTAAAATGTACAAATAAATTCAATATTTTGATTTTCTTCTTTCATATTCAACACACTGAATTATTTTTAGATGTTTTGAACTATAAAGTTTAATTGATTTCCAATATAAAATGACAACATTAGAATTTGTTTTAATTCATTGTAAAAAAGAACATTCAAAGACAGTTTCTTGCACTCATTATTTTTTTGTGTTTTCAACTATAAAGTTTGATTCATCGTCAATATGAAGAAAACAAAATTAGAATTTGTTTTAATTAAATGTAAAGGAGAGTATTCAAAGAGAGTTTCCCCTCATTATTTTAGAATTATGTGATTTGAAATGACTTAGAGCTTCTTCTAGGATCCATGATATTGAAATTGAAAAATTCAAAATGATGGACCTTATAAAATGTTTATTTTCAGTATAAGGTTATTGTTTCAAAATTGAGACTTTGTGTTTTCAAATAATTTGAACTTCTTTCCAATTCAAATTAAAGAGTTCAAAAAAGATGAGCCTTATAAAGTGTTTATTTTAAGTATAAGGTTAGTGTTTCAAAATTGAAGCTTTGTGATTTAAAATAATTTGAACTTCTTCTTCCCATTAAATGTTTCTAAATATTTTCAATAAAAATATTTTTAATACATTCAAATTATATTAATTCCATAATTCAAATTAGCAATTTTCATACATGCATATTGAGAATAACAACCAGAAATTATTATATGGAGAAGATTGTTCATAAAAGTAAAGGTAATTTTTTTTTAATAAACTTTAATTTGATTAGTTTAATTGACATTTGTTAGATTGCTAAATTAAATGCATCTTCAATTTATGATGCTAAGTGAACAGATGATTTAATATTTGACTTTTTCCATAGAAAATTTAGTGGTCATTACTCATCATTTGTGTTTGTTTATAAATGTAAAAATATTAGGGAAAAAGATGCTCTTAAATATCATAAAATTTCTTATTCTAAAAGTACTTCCATAATTGATTGTTTGCATTGTGGTGATTGTGCAGAGGTATCGTTTCTCCACTTCATTTTCAGAACATATATTTTTAATGGTTTGTCATTGTTAGTATAATGAAAGAAATTGAAATAAACTCAGTGCCATTATTTCCGTTTCAATCAATATGACTAACAACTATTAGTCATATCAGTGATAATCATTGAAAATAAAATCAAGGTATCCAATTACTTTCAATATACCAATATCTTAAAATTATTTAAAATATCCCTAATGAAAATGAAGTGGATGATAACTGATATGCAAAATTTTGAGAAGCTAAGTATTTTGGGAATAAGAAATTTATAATATGTAAGTATACTTTTTCCTAGTTCTTATTTTACATTTGTTGAAAAAAAACCAAATAATAAAAAATATTTTGATTAGCACTTTTTTTACATTTAAAGGAAAAAAGAAAATATAAACAATTTAATTTACTTTTTATTTAAATTTAAAATTTAAGATATTTATTTTGTTGAAATTATTTGAATTATACTTTAATATAAAAATTTATTCAATATAAAAACAATTCAACATTTTGAACAAATTATATAACATTAAAATTTCTTTATATATATATATATATATATATATATATATATATATATATATAGATATCTGTCACACCAGGAGGTAACTCCTCAAAACAATTCATTGATATTCATTCAAGTTGGTCTTTGTTATATACATGAGGGAGAGACGGTTCATTTCATCTCTTGGTGGCTCTTCATATTTTCTATTATTTATTTACATCAGTTTTAGTTATTCACCCAATCCTGATGATTAGGTGTCAACATTCCCCCCCCCCCCCCCCAATCTGAAGCAATGTTGGTGACTCCAAGCATTGTTCTGAATCTTTCAAGCTTTTCTCTTCCAAGCGCTTAGGTGAAGATGTCTACAATTTGCTCATTAGTGGAACAGTGGCGGAGATGGATTGTTTTGGCCTCAACATGATGTTGAATCAGATGATATTTAGTATTGATTTGTTTCGTTCGATCATGGAACTTTGGGTTCTTGGCCAAATTTATTGCCGAGGTATTGTCAATCATGAGTGGACTCGATTGTACTTGTTTTACCTGCAAATCTTCAAGAATTTTCCCGAGCCACACAATTTCTTTTGTTGCCTCAGCTGCTGCCACATATTTTTCCTTTGTTGTGAAATCTGCTGGAACTTATTATTTGCGTGATCTCCAGGAGACAACTCCTGATCCAAGACTCATATCATAACCTAAAGTAGATATCCCAGTTTCTTTGTCTCCATCGAAGTCTGAATCAGAGTATCCAATCAAGTTGAAGTTGTCCACCTATGTATACTTGATTCGAAAGTCTTGAGTTCCTTCAATTACCTTAGAACTCTTTTTGCAGCAGACCGATTTCCCTCACAAAGCTTTTGCATAAACCTGGAGAGGATTCCAACAGCAAATGAAATGTTTGGTCTCATAGTAATTAGGTAGTTGAGACTTCCTACAAGCTGTCTATATTTTGTTGCATCCTCAAATTCTTTTCCTTCAATGGATGTGAGCTTTATGTTTTGTTCCATTGGAGTAGTAAGAGGATTGCATTCTAGCATGCCAAACCTGTTTAAGATATCTCCAATGTATTGTTTTGAGAAAGGACTATGGACTTCAAATGTTGAGTTACTTCAATACCAAGATAGTAATGAACATAGCCCAAATTAGTCATTTCAAAACCTTTTCTCAATTGCTTTTTATGGATGCAATATAGCTTTCAATGTTCCCTGTCATCAAAAGATCATCTACATATACCACAAGATATACAACTATTTTGCAAACTTTCTTGACAAACAAAGTTGCATCATCAAGATCATAATGTTTGAAATTGAGTTTCAGAAGATGCTCAGTTAGTTTTTCATACCAGGGTTGCGATGCTTGTTTGAGGCCATACAAGGATTTCACAAGTTTGCATACTTTATGTTCATGTCCTTTCACATCAAATCCTTCAAGTTGGGACATAAAAACATTCTCTTTTAGATATCCATTCAAGAAAGTAGTTTTTACATCCATTTGATGTACTTTCCAACCGTTCTGAGATGCTAGGGCAAAGAGTGTCCGGATGGTAGCCCATTTTGTTGTGGAGGAAAAAGTCTCCTCATAATCGACCCCTTCCTTCTGTGCAAAACCTTTTGCCACAACCCTGGATTTGTGCTTGTCAAGTGAGCCATCATATTTATACTTGTTCTTGTAGACCCACTTGAAGCCAATTGGTTTGGTTCCTAATGGAGGATCAACTAGCTTCCAAGTGCCATTCTTTATGAGGGCATCATACTCCTTTTGTATCGCTTCTTTCAATTCATCATTAGAAGTAGATTTTTTGAAGGAAGTTGGTTTGAAATCTGCAGAAAAATTCAATTCCCAATCATAAGAAACATCCATATCAACTGGTGAATCAGAGTCATCTACATCACCTCCATTTTTCCAGTTTGAATTTCTAGTTCCTGTCTTTCCAACCTCATCAGGATGAACAATTTCAAGTGTCTTTATCAGCCACTTTGGGGGACCTTTCTCAGATGGTCCAGGCTGCTCCATTAATTGAGTTGGGACTGAATCAAGATTGAGTCTCCCAATTCTATCTATCACATCACTTAAAATATCATCCGTTGTTGGAGTTTCATGTGGGGGAGAGAGTGCTTCAGAAGAAGATTCCACGCATTGATCTAGTATAGGAACTCCCCCTTCAAGATGTGGAATATGATTATCAAATTATTGAAATGATTTTGCATTTGCAAATCTATCCAAGCGATCAAGTTGCCACTCAACAACATTGTTAGTTTTGGATGTTTTAAGAAAGATTACATCTCTAGATACAACAAACTTTTTATTGACTTCATCATAGAGACGGTATGCTTTGGAGGTGTTTGAAAACCCCAGGAAGATACACTTACGACTTCTTGCACCAAGTTTGTTTCTATGTATCTTTGGTATCAAGGCATAACAGGTGGAACCAAAGACCCTAAGATGCTTTACCGAAGGAATGTGCCCATACCACATTCCATAGGGAGTCTTGTTTCTGATACCATTAGATGGACATATATTCTTTATATATACAACACATAGAACTTCATTAGCCCAAAAGATCAATTTTACATTTTTGAAAAACATCATGGAGCGCACCATATTTAAGATTGTCCTATTCATTCTTTCAGCTACACCGTTCTGTTGGGGATTATAAGGCATAGTTGTTTGATGTTTGATCCCATGTTGGCGAAGATAGTTTTCAAATTCCTTTGAAGTGTATTCTTTTCCATTATCAGTGCGAATAGAGCCAATATGATATTGTGCATCATTTTCAATCCATGTATGAAAGTTCTTGAATGTTTGAAAAGCATCAGCTTTGTTCTTCAATAGATAAACCCAACACATTCTGGTGTAGTCATCAATAAATGTCATCATATATTTATTTCCATTTGCAGAAGGAACAGGCATTGGACCACATAAATCTGAATGAATGAGTTCAGGTTTTCTATGTGCTCTTGAATGTGAATCATGAAAAGACTATTTGCTATGCTTTCCTAGAATGCAAGCATCACATTGCTTAAGTTTCCTAGGAATTGTAGGCAAACGAGTAACACCATTTTTCTTCAACAAGCAGAGGTTGTCATAGTTCAAATGTCCAAATCTAGCATGCCATAATAAAGTTGATGGAAGTGTACCTTCATAATGAGAATTGTATGAGAAATGTTGTGCAGGAGCAGAGGTACCCTGTAGCTTGAGAAGCATTTCTTCTTCTATCCCCCTGATGACAAGTGAGTGGTCAGATGATTTTCTCACCTCAAGCTTGCCATCAAACATATGAATGGAGTGACCTTGCTGGAGGATGTGGACCAAGGACAACAAGTTTATGTTCAGTTGTGGGAGATAAAGAACATGATGCAGAAGAAAGTTTGGAAGACCAGGCAATTTAAGCTTGATTGTGCCAAGCCCCGATGGCTTGACTTTTGATTGGTCTGCAAAGTATACTACTCCATCAAAATTGTCATTAAATTCTTTAAAAAAATCTTTTCTATGAGTCATGTGGCAATTTTCTCCTGAATCAAGCAACCAATTATTTTTCCAAGAAGCAAGTGAAGCATTAAATAAGTCTTCATTTACTCCAATATTACATTGTGCCACAACATAATGAGTGGATTCAGGTGCTTTACCTTTGGGTTGGCTTCTTTGCTACTCAATTCTGTCCTAAGGTAACTTGCATGTGGAGGCATCATGTGATCCATTTCTTTTGCAGTGTATGTAGTGCAAATCTGACTTTTCTCCTTGAGAGTGTCTGCCCTCCTGCCTCTAAAATATCTTCCTCTTCCTCTTCAACCACCTCTTCCTTTGGAAGAATCTTAGGTAACATTATTTTATTTATGAGCAAGGCACACAACTTCTTTAGAAGATTCAGGGGCTGTCTTCTTTCCAAAAGCTTTCTCTCTTTCAACAAATTTTTTCACAAGAGAGTCAAAGGTAATATCTTTGAGATTTCCATTTTCTTGCAATGACTGAAGATAATTGGAGTAAGTAGGATAAAGTGCCTTGAGAAAAGCTATCAAAGGAATATCCAGTTCAATATTAGTGAATTTGATATCACGCATTATATATTTTACTTCGGATGCAAGAGTAAGAGGATCATTATTTTGTAATTCAGGAGTGAAGAGTTTAATCATGAGTTGAACAACTTCAAGTACAGAGTGTGAGTCACAGAGTTCTTTCAACTTTTGTAAGGCTTCAAAAGCATTTGAAAATGGTGAAATATGGCAACTCACCTCTTCACTTACAGATGCTGCAATTAATGCATAGGCTTTGTTGTTCTTATTTTCCCAAATGGAGAACTCCTTGTGTGAGATAGGTTGTTCTGGCTCTTTGTCTCCATCTCCAACACACACTCCCTTCCATAACTCATTGAAAATGAGGGTGTGTTTTATCATTCTGGTCCACTCAGGATAGTTCTCCTTGCCAGTGAGAACTACTCCCACAATAGATATGATTGAATGCATTATAAAATCTGTGTACTGTGGGAAAAAAAATCGCTCTTCTACTGGTAAAGCAATTTACACTTGCTGTGTAAAAGAGAAAAAAAATGGGCTGTAGTAAAATATAGTTCTGATGTATATATAGAGGTACTGTAATGGTGATAGCATATGGAGGAGGGAAATATATGACAATGGTGGAGTTATATAATCGCACAGGAGAGGAGGCTCTCACGATCGTTCTCCAAGTGGCGTAGAGATGTCTAGAGTGCCTCCTGTGTGGTCCCAAATTTCATGGAACACAAGATTTGATGGGCTCCTCCAAATGGCTCTTTATTAGACTACTGCATTCGCCCAGCTGCATGACAACAATATCATTGGAGGAGGGCTATGAAGTGGTTATGGTAGCATTCAACGTGGAGAAACCACTGCACTAGCATGATACCAATCATGGAGACCAACCATGTAGACCAAGTGTTTTATGTTCTATCACTAAATTCAAGAAGATCACCCCAAAAAAATACCTTTTTGGACATTAGCATTGCAACATATGCATCCATGCTAACGACATTCACCGTATTTCATAAGAAAATATATGTAAAGAGATTTGTTCAAAGAATACCCAAGGTGTTCTTCTACCTAGAAAAGAACACGTGATACCACCGAGCATGGTTACCTCTGGTGCTGAGTGTAAGGAGAGGGCCAGTCCTGAAACTTTTGCTCAATACGCTGGTCCGCCGATGGCTTGTGCGCTAGAGATGGTTCACACGGAAATTGCATCCTCTTCTGCAACCTACAAACCACTAGAGTAGTTTATGAAAAATGCTTCCAAATGCTTCATTTCCTTCACAAGTTATTACTCAGGAAAATTGGTAGAGGGACAGAGTCAAACTTCTGAAGAAATGGTAGAAGGGAGTTACAAAATGGTGCTGGAAGCTAAAAATGGCACTGGCTCTGATACCATGTCAGACGAGGAGGTAACTCCTCAACTAAAATATAATTAAATTTATTATTTTCAATTTTAAGATATATTTGTCATAGATTTATTAAAAATGCGACTTAAAAATATTAATTTAAAAATACAAAGTAAAAATATTGATCACGAGGATATATATATATATATATATATATATATATATATATATATATATATATATATATATATATATATATATATATAGAACACTTATAAATCTCTGTATCATCAACATATGTCAAATCTTATATCACTGATCTTTTGTGCCACATATTTCTTTGCAATTTTTTTGTCATTTTGAGATTTGATAAATGCAATCTTTCTCTAGTTAACACAGAAATGACAAGAAAGATAACAAAACACTAGACTTTGAAATAGAGTCAAACTTATGATGAAATGGGAGAACGGAGTTACAAAATGGAGTTGGAAGCCAAAAATGGCGCTGGCTTTGATACCATGTCAAACCAGGAGGTAACTCCTCAACTGAACTATAATTA
Source organism: Pinus tabuliformis (assembly GCA_031772625.1). NCBI lineage: Eukaryota > Viridiplantae > Streptophyta > Pinopsida > Pinales > Pinaceae > Pinus > Pinus tabuliformis. The sequence goes on along the minus strand of CM062804.1, from coordinate 327,636,027 downwards.
AATTTATTATTTCAATTTTAAGATATATTTGTCATAGATTTATTAAAAATGCAACTTAAAAATATTAATTTAAAAATACAAACTAAAAATATTGACCACGAGGATATATATATATATATATATATATATAGAGAGAGAGAGAGAGAGAGAGAGAGAGAGAGAGCTTATAAATCTCTGTATCATCAACATATGTCACAACATATGTCAAATTTTATATCACTCATCTTTCGTGCCACATATTTCTTTGAAATTTTTGTCATTTTGAAATTTGATAAATGCAATCTTTCTCTAGTTCACACAGAAATGACAAAAATGATAACAAAACACTAGACTTTGAAATAACCAAGAATGTGTTTTTGTCTTACCTTCTAGTCTTTAAGTTTTCTTTTACATTCATATGCAAAAACGAACGATCAATTATTTGGGATGTAAAAATTTAGTTTTTTTTATTTATATAAATTGTATTATATGGTTTTTGTTAAAACTATTTGAATGGTATTTTTAATATAAAAATATAAAAAATGATTTAAAATAAAATATAATTTAATATTTTGAAAAAACCTTATAAAATTTAAATTTTAGAAACTTTATAATTCAAAATTATATTTTTGATAAAATTAATTAGAACTAATAAAACATAAATTAAATTTAGTATTTTAATTTTAGGTTATATTATTCACTCTATTTTATAAAAAAAATATTAAGTGTAAATATTCATGGCCAAGAAATGCATATGGAAAATATGTAAAACATTCTCAAGCAAAATAAGATTTTTCTGTTTTATTTTTCATGTATTTTCACGTAGTAGCATAGTATAAAGAGAAAATAAAAATAATTGGAATGAATATTTTAATGTAAATGAAAAATAATATTAATATCTACAAATAAAAATAATAATATGTGTTTTAATTGACAATAAAATAATTAATAAAAATAAAATTTGAAATTTTATTTATTTTAGCAATATTAACCATATTAACATTAAGAATGTTAATATAAAGTGTGTTGATATTAATGTTAATAAATAACAAATCAATAATATTTACATTTTAATTATCTTAATCAAATGTGGTCAAATATTGTCAATACTATCAATCATTGTTATTCATTGTCACTTATGCTTAATGATACACAACTTTACATTGCCACAGTCAACCATGGTTAACCTTGGTCAACTATTATCATTCCTCTCACTCTAGAAAACCCCGTGGGCTATTCATTACTAATGGTCAACCTTAGTCAGCCTTGGTCAACTAAGATCTGCCCACATTATAATGGCCAACTAAGATCTACCCACATTATAATGACCAAATATGGCCAACCAAGACCTCTATTCTTGAATGTCGCCAACCATTGTGAAAATAGGTAACCATAATCTATCACATAAAAGTATGGTCAATCATTGCCAAATATATGAAACCATCACCAAACATGTTGAGCCATGGGAAACTTATGTCAACAATGGCCAATAATGGGCATCTTTGGTCAACCATATTCACCATAATTAACCTTTGAAAACAATGGTCAACCCATGTTTAACATGGCCAACAATGGTTAATATGGTCAAACATGGTCAACCTAGGTCACCATGGAAAAATGTGGTCTACCGTAATGGTAACCATAATGGTGTGCCATTTTTAGCCATGATTAGCCATTATCAACCATTATCAACCATGCTCAACTAAGGTTAGACATGCTTGAACGTGGTCAACATGTTTAGTCATGGTCAATCATTATCAAGTTTTTTTGTAATATTAATTACTTGGGTTTATTAATCCCTTCGGTTCATTAATCCCTTGGGTTTATAATATTGGTTTTGATGGAACTTATAATATTGGGTTCAAAACATTGGGTTTAATATGATTTATATTATTGGGTTTATAATCTTAAGTTCAATATTAGGTTTTATAATATTTTGACTTATAATATTTCAACATGGTCAAATAAAGTCAACCATTAGGTTTATAATATTGGGATTTTTAATATTAGGTTTATCATAATGTGTTTAGTATTAGGGTTTGCAATTTTGGGTGTCTAATTTATCCAGTGTCGAACGGTGACAAGCATCGTCGCAATGCCATGACTAGTGTCACAATCGTTGTTACAATAATACACTACATTGTAATTTATTCAATGTCACATTGCGACATTGAATAAATTAGAGTTTAATATTCTAGTTTATCATATTGGGTTTAGGGTCTAGGATTTATTTTGGTTTATAATTGAGTTTAGGGTTTATAATCTTAAGATTTGTAAACATATGGTTTATAATATTAATCCTAGGACTTTTAATCCCTTATATTTATAAGATTAATCCTAGGATTTTTAATCCCTTATATTTATAATATTAATCCTAGGGTCTATAATACCTTCGGTTTATAACATAATTCCTAGGGTTTAATATGATTCTCTACGGCTTATGATATTAATAATCACTTTGGTATATCATATTAATCCAATGGGTTAATCATATTGGGTTTAGGGTTTATGCAATTTTATAATATTATATTTAGAGTTTATAATTGTAAGGTTTCTAATCATAGGGTTTATAATATTAATCCTAGGGCTTACAATACAAATCCTAGGTTTTAATATGGTTCCTTTGGGTTTATAATATTAATCCCTTGCATCAACGAATGTCTACGAGGGTCAATGTCCCAATGTTACATTACATTGCGATTTCTTTATGGTCAATCATGGTTGACCATGATCAACCATGGCCATCCATGCTCAACTATGAAAAACCATTATCAACCATGCTCAACCAAGATCAAACATTTTTGAATCTGGTCAACATGCTTAGTCATGGCCAACCATTATGAGCCATTGTTTATAATATTAATTTCATGGGTTTGTAATATATTTCCCTTGGGTTTATTAATCCATTGGGTTTATAAAAGGCTTGAATACAAAAGGCTTCAAATTTTATTCCAAAACTACAAAAAAGGTTTACAAGAAAAGGAGTGGGATCCTTTAGCTATCACTTTACAAAGCTTTCTAGATAGGATTTGAGCTAGAATTCACAGATTTGAGTTATCTTGTAATTAATTCAAGTAGTTTAGACTTATTTGAGATTCTCGAGGAGAATATCATGTAGAGTAGATTTTATCTAGGATTAGGCAGATTTGATCCATTGATTAAGGCTCTGATTTTTGTATGTACAAGTATTTATGTAAGTTTTGAACTAGGGTAATAGGATTTGGCTAGATTTGGCTGAGGAGGATTTGACTATAAAAATTGAAATATCTCTGTCTCTGTGTATTCTGTGTATGAATGTTCAACCCCAGAGGTGTTTAATTTCCTTAGAGATATTTCTAAATTGTGTTGATTTCTAGTTCGGCCCCTTTGAATTAGAGTTTTTTGTAATCTTATGTTATCACATCTAAACCTTCATTTGTTTTGTATTGAATAACCTGGATATGTTTTAAGAAATATAACTTAGAAGTGGAGTAAACTTGCCAGAAATGCTAAATCTTGGCGGAACGAGGGAAACCTGACAAATTCGTGCTAAACCCAGAAGAAGAGCAGAAACCGGCTGATCGACAGTTCCAAGAGATCTAAGTGTGATCGCGTGCCAACAAGAGCATGCATTAGTCAGAGTAGAAAAGCGGTCTTCATACATGAAAGTTGTTTCTCGTGCGGTCTCAAGGCGGTAAGTGTTATGTTAAAATTTCACGCGATTACACTAGGCGGGCAACACATAGCACAGGAAAACTGCTTTTCTCACATGCTCTCGGCTTGTTAAACATCACGCAAGAATTCATGCGAGATTATGTGTCAATCGTTGGATCAAGTGGGATTGACCAATGGTGGAGATCATCGAGCTAGTTTGTGAGTGCGGAAAGTGATAACTGTCAGATTGAGAAATAAGATCGACGGTGGAGGATTAAAGCAATAAAGGTTTGTGAAAAGGTGGACGTGATAAGGTTTTAAAATGAAGTTTTATTTCCTTTTTGATTCCATGGGAAAAGTGGTAGTTTACTCTATTTCAAGTAAATTAACCAGTTCTACTATTTTAGCTGAATAGCTAAAATTGGAGGTTGATGACTGAAACTCCAAAGGAAATCTGAGATGAACTTCCACCTGAACTTGAAACAATAGTTGCTCGTTTTGAACAGTTATCCTTAACACCTGTAACCAGCCCACAATTAGTGGTATCAGAGCAACTTATTCACACTGATAAGGATCTCAAAGATTAGAAAATAGAATCCAAGATGCATTTCAGAGTTGGAGGAAGAGGTGGTGGTCGAAGAAGTGGAAGACCAGTTGCAAATGTTGAAGTGATGGAAGCTATGCAACAAATGCAAGCTAGATTAGAAGCAATGGAAATGGGAAGAGATGCAGAAGCTGGAGATGTCAGTGAGCTTGAACTTGAAGCTGCAAAAGAGGAGGAACCTGCAGAAGTTACTATTGAAATGAGATTCTTTAAATCCTTGGTGAGATCCACATCTAAACCCAGACATGAGGTTTCAATTTATACAGGAGGTTTAGACCTTGAGGAGTTGATAGACTATATTGATGACATGGAAAAATTCTTTGATTATGATGAAATAGAAGGGAAGAGAGTGAAACTAATTTCACAAAATTGAAAGGACATGCAACACTTTGGTGGGATGGAGTGCAAGCAGAAAGAAGGAAACTTGGTAAGCAGCCAATTAAAAATTGGAACAAGTTAGTGGCAAAGTTGAAAGGTAAGTATTTTCCAAGTGATTATCAATAGACATTATTTAGACAGACGCATAATCTTAGACAAAGGTATTTGACAGTGAAATAATACACAATGGAATTCTACAAAGTGAGCATAAGAGCTCGACAAATTCAAGATACAGATGAGAAGCTTGCAAGATATGTAAATGGCCTCAAAATGGAGATTCAAGATGAAATAAGTGTGTTGTCTCCTAAAACAATTGAAGAGCCTTATGAGATGGTATTGAAGGCTGAAGAAAAACTCATGAGGAAGAAATCTGCCTAGAAATAGAGGTACTTTCCAAGGAAGGGGAAGTCAAGGAGGTAGAGGAAGATCTAAAACAACTAGAGATGGAGCTAGAAGCATCGCAAGTCAGCACACACCCACAGGAGTTGATGCAAGTGGAAAAGAGAGCTTTTCTAGAGGAAGAGGAGGTAGAGGTAGAGGAAGAGAAATTAGATGTTACAGATGTAACAAGCTTGGACACAGAGCTTACGAGTGCCCAGAAAACACAAGAACAAATCCGAGAAATGTAATTGTTTCTTAGACTGAAGAGGAAGTAGCAAAGGTGACAGAAGAAGAAAATGTAGCAGAGAAAGGGGAATCTTTGGTAGTTAACAAATTTTTGTTAAAGCGAGAAAAGGAAGTTGTTGAGCCAGCATAGAGAAATACTTTGTTCAGGACTGTGTGCAAGGTTCAAGGGAAATGCTGTCAAATGATAATTGATGTGGCAACACTAATAATTTGGTCTCTACAGAAGCACTCGAGAAGTTGAAATTGAAGACAAAGAAACATTCAACACCTTATAAGGTGTCATGGCTTCAAAAAGGACATCAGTTTTAGTTAATGAACAATGTGAAGTGGAGTTACTGTTGGGTAAATAAAAAGACAAAATTATGTGTGATGTGATGCCTATGGATGTGTGTCACATATTGCTGGGAAGACCTTGTAGTATGAAAAAGGAGCTATGCATTATGGGAAAAATAACACATATAAATTTGGTAAAGATGGTGTTAATCATAAATTGTTGCCTATGGAAGAAGAGGATGCATCAAGGAAGTCTGATCCAAATACTTTATTATTGTGTGGAAAAGAATACTTGCAATAGCTTGGAGAGGATGAGGTAAATTTTGCATTGATTTCCAAACCCAAGTTAATTATTACTTCCACTAAAATTTCTAATTTGCCAATTGAAATTCAAGAGATGTTGGACAGTTCTTGTGATATCATTGCAGATGATTTGCCTAATAAGTTTCCACCCATTAGAAAAATTAATTATCATATAGATTTGATTCCAAGGGAAAATCTACCAAATAAAGCAGCTTACAGGATGACTCCAATAGAGAATGAAGAAATCAAAGAATAGGTCTAGGAACTATTAGATAAATCAGTAATTAGAGAGATTTTGAGTCCTTGTGTAGTGCCAATAGTGTTGAGTCCAAAGAAAAAAGGAGGCTGGAGAATGTGCACTGATTTAAGAGAAATCAATAAAATAATGATCAAGTATAGATTTTGTTTACCTAGAATTGAAGATTTGATGGATTGTTTAAGTGGAGCAAGATATTTTACAAAATTGGATTTAAAAAGTGGTTATCATCAAATAAGGATTAGAGAAGGAGATGAATGGAAAACTACTATTAAAACAAATGAAGGACTGCATGAATGGATGGTAATGCCTTTTGGGTTATCAAATTCTCCTAGTCATTTATGAGGCTTATGCATGAAGTTCTAAAACAATTTATTGGTAAATTTGTAATATTATATCTCAATGATATATTAGTTTACAGTATATCTAGAGATGAATATATGAGACATCTGAATTATGTCTTATAGAAGTTGAAACATGAAAAGTTAATGTTAAATTTAAAGAAATGTTCATTCATGAAGGAGGAGTTGGTATATTTGGGCTTTGTTGTTTCTATTGATGGATTAAATATGGATCCATAGAAGATAAAGGCAATCATAGAGTGGCCTTCACCAAAAAGTGTTTTTGAGGTAAGAAGTTTTCATGGTCTTGCTAGTTTTTATAGGAAATTCATAAGGAATTTTAGTAAGATCAATGCTTCTATTATTGACACTATCAAGAAGGATAAATAACCATTTAAATGGACTGTTGAAGTAGAAAAGAACTTCCAGCTATTGAAAAGAAAGATCACTAAGAAACCTATTTTAATTTTTCCTAATTTTAATAAACCTTTTCAAGTGAAATGTGATGCCAGTGGAGAAGCCATTGGAGTTGTTTTAAGTCAGGATGATAGACCTGTAGCTTATTTCAGTTCAAACTGAATGAATCAAAGAAGAAATATTCTTCTTATGATAAGGAATTTTATGCAGTTGTGCAGTCATTGAAGAAGTGGACACATTACTTGATGTCTAAGGGGTTTATACTTTATTCAGACAACCATGCATTGCAGTACATTATGCAACAGCCAAAGCTTAGCCAGAAACATGCAAAATGGGTAGAATATATTCAAGGTTTTAATTTTGTATTGAAGTATATAAATGCCCAATCAAACAAGGTAGTAGATGCCTTAAGTAGAAAAACCATTCTAGTTCAGGAAAGTCAAATTCAGGTGTTGGGTTTTCATTTTCTTAAAGAATTGTATGAGAAGGATTTAGATTTCAAAGAGGCATTTGAATCTTGTAAGAATCCTATTTTGTTATACAGAAGTAAGTGGCTGGATCTTTTCTTGCAAGAAGGGTTGTTGTTTAAAATAAATCAATTGTGCCTATCAAATTGTTCTATGAGGGAAAATTTGATCAAGGAGAAACATAGTGGTGAACTTGGAGGCATTTTGGTGCAGAACAAGACTTATGAGAAGTTGAGACAGTTTTATTTTTGGCCAAAGATGAGATCTAAAGTGGAGAAGTATCTGAAAAATTGTAAAGTCTGTCAGTATGCAAAGGGAAGGAGCCAGAATATAGGTTTGTATGTTCCATTACCTATTCCAGATAGACCTTGGGGTATGGTAAGTATGGATTTTGTTTTGGGTTTACCAAAAACACAAAGAGGAAATGATTCAATTTATTTTGTGGTTGACAGATTTTCTAAAAGGGAACATTTTATTCCATGTTATAAAACCAGTGATGCTACTCACGTTGCTAATCTGTTTTTTAAGGAGATTGTAAGGTTACATGGGTTACCTAAGAGCATTGTTTCAGATAGAGATACCAGATTTGTTGGTCATTTCTGGAGGACCTTGTGGAAGAAACTTGGTACTAAACTGAGTTTCAATTCAGCTTATCATCCTCAGACTGATGGACAGATTGAAGTTGTAAACAAAAGCTTGGGTAATCTTCTGAGAAGTCTTGCAGGTGAACATCTAAAACAATGGGATCAAGTTTTGGCATAGGCTGAATATGCTTATAATGATTCTCCTGACAAGAGTACAGGGCAGAGTCCATTCGATATAGTTTATGTAATGCACCTAGGAGGAGTGTCTAAATTAAGAGACTTGGGAAAATCTGAAACGAGAAGTGCTAAAGGAGAAGATTTTGCTTTAGAGATTCAATCAATACATGAACAGGTAAAACAACACTTACAAGAAAACAACATAAAGTACAAGAGTGGAGAAGATTTGAAGAAGAGAGAAGTTATTTTAGAAGTTGGAAACTTAGTTTTGGCACACCTAAGGAAGGAAAGATTTCCAAAAAGGGAGTATAACAGGTTAAAATATAAGAAAATTGGACCATGCAGAGTCTTAAGGAATTTTTCTCCAAATGCATAAGAAATTGAATTACCCCCTGATATTGGAATATCTCCAATTTTCAATGTTACTGATTTGTACAATATGAAAGTGGAAATGCAGAGTATACAACAGTGGATCAAGAGGAACAAGAGGTTGATTGGGTAAAACAGTTACCTACGGTAAAGGCATTATAGCCATGATAGAGTTTAGACAAAACATTGTTTAAGAAGACAAGGGGATAGGAGTAATTTCAGTCTTTGGTCAAGTGAAAGGATTGACCAATCACTGATGATACTTGGATGACAGATGCCATGCTATAGAAGTCAGGCAGTTCTATAGAAGGGCTCATGGACAGGAGCCCATGAAGAATTTTGTCCTCAAGAGTCTGATGCAGGAGCATGAGGCTTGAAAACAAAAGGCTTCAAATTTAATTCCAAAATACAAAAAAAGTTTACAAGCAAAGGAGTGGGATCCTTCACCTATCACTTTACAAAGCTTTCTAGATAGGATCTGAGCTAGAATTAAGAGATTTGTGTTATCTTGTAATTAATTCAAGTAGTTTAGACTTAGTTGAGATTCTCAAGGACAATATCATGTAGAGTAGATTTTATCTAGGATTAGGTAGATTCGATCCATTGATTGAGGATCTAATTGTTGTATGTACAAGTATTTATGTAAGTTTTGAACTAGTGTAATAGGATTTGGCTAGATTTGGCTCAGGAGGATTTGATTGTAAAAATTGAAATATATTTTTGTCTCTGTGTATTTTTCATATGAATGGTCAATCACGGAGGTGTTTAATTTCTTTGAAATATTTATGAATTGTGTTGATTCCAATTCGTCCCTTTTGAATTAGAATTTTTTGTAATCTTATGTTATCGCATCTAAACATTCATTCACTCTATATTGAATAACGTGGATATGTTCTAAGAAATATAACTTAGAAGTGGAGTAAACTTGGAGGAATGAGGAAAACGTGACAAATTTACGCTAAACCTAGAAGAAGAGCGGAAACCATCTGATTGACAATTCTAGTAGATCTAATGGTGATCACGTGCAAACAAGTGCATGTGTTAGTCAGAGTAGAAAAGTGATATTCATATGTGAAAGTTTTTTCTCGCACAGTCTCAAGGTGGTAAGTGGTATTTTAAAATTTCACGCGATTACACTAGGCGGGCGACACGTAGCACAGGAAAACTTCTTTTCTCATATGCTCTTGGCTTGTTAAACATCGCGCAAGAATCCACACAAGATTACGTGTCAACCATTGGATCAAGTGGGATTGATCAATGGTGGATATCATCCAGCTAGTTTGTGAGTGGGGAAGTGATAACCATTAGATTGAGAAATAAGATCAACCGCGCAGTATTAACACGATAAAGGTTTGTGAAAAGGCAGACGCGATAAGGTTTTAAATTGAAGTTTTATTTCCTTTTTTATTCCATGGGAAAAAGTAGTAGTTTGCTATATTTCGGGTAAATTAACCAGTTCAACTATTTTAGCAGAATATCTAAAATTGGAGGTTGATAACTAAAACTCCAAAGGAAATATGAGAAGAACTTCCACCTGAACTTGAAACAATAGTTGCTCATTTTGAATGGTTATCCTTAGCACCTGCAACCAGCCAACCATTTTACAATATTTGGGTTTATAATATTCAAACATAGTCAAATAAAATCAACCATTGGTTTCATTAAAGTCAACCAATTATAATAGGTGTTATAATAAAGGGTTTATAATATTTAATCATAGTCAAATATAGTCAACCATTTGGTTTATAATATTGAGGTTTCTAATATCAGTTTTATAATATTGTGTTTATATCCTTATGCTTTTTAATCACAGGGTTTATAATATTAATCCTATGGATTATAATCCCTTGGGTTTATAATATAAATCATTGGGTTTAATATGGTTCCCTAGGATTTATAATATTAATAACCCCTTGGGCATATCATATTAATCCGATGGGTTGTTCTTATTGGGTTTATAATTTATTCAAGTTTATCATATTAGGTTTAGAGTTTATAATATTAATGTTTATAATAGTAGGGTTTATAATATTAATGCCACAGTTTCTAATCCCTTTGGTTAATAGTATTAATAACAGGTTTTACAATAGAAATCTTAGCATTTAATATGATTCGTTTAGGGTTATGATATTAATCCTAAGTGTCAATGAATGTCTCCCAAGGTCAATGTCTCAATGTTACATTACACTGCAATTTCTCTATGGTCAAATATGCTTGACCATGATCAACCATGGCCAACCATATTCAATTATGAACAACCATTATCACCCATGCTCAACCAAGATAAGACATGGTTGAACCCGGTCAACATGCTTAGTCATGGTCAACCATTACAAACTGTTGTTTATAATATTAATCCATTGGGTTTATAATATTTATAATCCTTCCGGTTTATTTCTTAGGATTTATAATATTGGTTGTAATAGAGTTTATAATATTGGGTTTAATAGAGTTCACAATATTGGGTCCAATATTACGTTATATAGGATAGGCTTTACAATATTTGGGTTTATAATATTCGAACATAGTCAAATAAAGTCAACCATTGGTTTCATTAAAGTCAATCAATTAATATTAGGTTTTACAATAAAAGATTTATAATATTTTGGTTTATAATATTCAAACATAGTCAAATAAAGTTAACCATCGAGTTTATAATATTAGGATTTTTAATATGAGTTTTATAACATTGTGTTTAGTGTCACAGTTAGTAATATTAATATTAGGGTTTAATATTAATAAACTATGGTTTAATTGCTTGGCTTTATTTATTCGGGTTTATAATATTTAATATTTACAAACGATGGTTTGATCATTCAGGTTTAATTATTAGGGATTATAATTTTAATCTTAGTGTTTATAATCCACTAGGTTTATAATATAAATTCTAGGGTTTAATATATTCGATTCGGTATATGGTTGATTTATAATATTTAACTAATCCCTTAGGTATATAATATTAATAATCCCTTAGCTCTATTAATCTCTTGGGTTTATAATATTAATAAATTCTTGGGTTTAATATTAGGGTACAACTTATAATATTAAAATATAGTCAAATAAAGTCAAGCATTTTTCAAACATAGTCAACCATAATGGTTAGTCAAAGTCTCTATGGTCAACCATGATCAATGATGGCTAATGATAATCAACAATGGTCAACCAATGATGTAGGAGCATGAGGCTTAAAGGCAAAAGGCTTCTAACTTATTCCAAAAATACAAAAAAACTTTAAAAGCAAAGGAGTGGGGTCCTTTAGTTGTCAATTTACAAAGCTTTCTAGTTAGGATTTAAACTAGAATCAAGGATTTGGATTATCATGTAATAACTTCAAGCGGTTATATGTAGTGGAGATTCTCGAGGAGAATATTATGTAGATTAGATAGGATTAGTCAATTTGATCCTTTGATTTAGGATTTGGTTGTTAAACGAACCAATACTCATGTAAGTTTTGGATCATTGTATGGGGATTTTGACTGATTTGGCTTATTTGCCATATAAGATTTAGTTGCAGGAATTATATCTCTATTTATTTCTATCTATATTTGGTTAATCCCAGAGGTGTTGCATCCCTCCGTAATATTGCTGTGTATTACTGAAATTCCAGTTTAGCCCTAAAAACTTAGAGTTCTGTGTGGTCACATTTAATCACTTTCGTCATTTAATGGTAATTGCGGGGTTAGAAGTGCATGAATTCTTGATCCAGGACTGAAGTCTCACACTCATTATTAACCATTGATTTCATTTTCAACACATTGTGGCATAGTCAACAGCGAGGGTTGGCCCTGTTATTAAACCTTGTGTTAATCAAAGTCCTGCAAGCCATATATTCTGAAAAAAATCTCTTTCATCGGCATTAATCTCAAGTCTGGACCTAAAGAGTTATAAATTGGGTTTTATAAGCCTATCGACTCCATGAGGCGGTAACATCGCATAGATATTTGTGTGATATCATAGTGACCATGAGATCACTGATGAATGCTGACTGTCAAATGGATCTCGCATCGCATCGGTTATAAGTGAGGGGACCCTGGCCTGGAAGAGTTGCGAAATGTGACATGTGATACAAGTGTGCCAATGAATATTGCATCACAATGTTAACAAATAAAGGAACCCTACTTGGTGAGATTGCGATTGCGATATGCGATGGTAAGAGGGTTTGTAAGGCATTTGGTGGTTGCGGCTAAATTAGTGGTTCTGTTGATTTAGCAGAGTATCTAATTCTGGAAGTAAATGACTGAGACTCCTAGGGTAATCCAAGAAGAAATTTCATGATAATTAGAAGAAATAGTTTCAGGTTTTGAACGATTGTCACTTACGCCTGCACCCCAACCACCATTTGTGGTGTCAGATCAGGCTACTCACATTAAACAAGGACTCAAGGATCAAAGAAAGGAATCCACCATGGCTTTCAAAGTTGGAAGAGGACGTTGTAGAAGAGGAGGACATGTTGCAAATGCTAAAGTGATGGAAGATATGCAACAAATGCAAGCTAGATTAGAAGAAATGGAAACAGGAAGAGTTGCAGATGTTGGAGGTGTCAATGAACCTGAAGCTGAAGCTACAGAAAAGGAGGAACCTGTAGAAGCTACTCTTGAGATGAGATTCTTTATGTCAGTGTTGAAATCCACGTCTAGACCCAGAACTAATGTTTCAATTTAAGTAGGAGGATTAAATCTTGAGAAGCTGATAGAGTGGATTAATGACATGGAAAAATTCTTCGATTATGAAGAAACAAAGGATGAAAATAAGGTGAAATTTTCTGTCACAAAGTTGAAAGGACATGCAACGCTTTGGTGGGATGCAGTGCGGGTGGAAAGAAGAAGACTTGGAAAACAACCAATTAAGATTTGGAATAGGATGGTGGCAAAACAGAAAGGTAAGTTTCTGCCAAGTGACTATCAGAAAACATTATTTAGATAGATGTAGAATCTTAGACAGAGGTCTATGACAGTAAAGGAATACATAAAAGAATTCTACAAAGTGAGTATAAGAGCAGGAAAAATCCAAGATACAGATGAGAAGGTGGAAAGATATGTGAATGGTATTAGAATGGACATTTAAGATGAGGTAACTGTACTGTCTCCTAAAATAGTAGAAGAGGCTTATCAGATGGTACTGAACGCTGAAGAAAAGCTCATGAGGAAGCAACTTGCCAGAAATAGAGGTACTTTCTGAGGAAGGGGTAGTCAAGGTGGTAGAGGAAGGTCTACAACACCTAGAGATGGAGCTAATAGCAACTCAATTCAGCATACACCCACAAGAGGTGATGCAAGTGGTAGAGGGAGTTCTTTTTCAGAGGAAGAGGAGGCAGAGGCAGAGGAAGAGAGGTTATATGTTACAGATGGAACAAGCTGGGACACAGAGCTTATGAGTGCCTAGAAAATGTATGAACACCTTAGAGAAATGCAATTGTTGCTCAGACTGAAGAGGAAGAAGCAACAATGACATAAGAAGAAAATATACTAGAGAGAGGAGAATCTTTGGTAGTTAACAAAGTATTGATAAAGCCAGCAAAGGAAGTTGTTGAATGAGCACAAAGCAAGGATTTGTTCAGAACTATGTGCAAGGTTCAAGGAAAATGTTGTCAGATGAGAATTCATAGTGGCAGCACCAATAATTTGGTCTCTAAAGAAGTGGTGGAGAAGTTGACATTGAAGACAAAGAAACATCCAACACCTTACAAGGTGTCATGGCTACAAAAGGGACATCAGTTGTTAGTAAATGAACAATGTGAAGTGGAATTGCAGTTGGGAAAGTATAAAGATAAAATTTTGTGTGATGTGATGCCTATGGATGTATGTCACTTATTGCTTGGAAGAACTTGGCAATATGATAGAGGAGTTATGCATGATGGAAAAAGAAACACATACAAATTTGGTAAAGATGGTGTCAATCATACATTACTGCATATGGAAGAAGAGGATGCATTAAGAAAGTCCGACCCAAAGATTCTATTGCTAAGTGGAAAAGAATACTTGCAACAGATTGAAGAGAATGAGGTGAATTTCGCATAGATTTGCAAGCCCAAGGTAATAATTACTTCCACTACTGTTTCTGATTTACCAATTGAAGTACAAGAGATGTTGGACAACTATTGTGATATTATTGTAGATGATTTTCCTAATGATTTACCACCCATTAGAAGAATTAGTCATCACAAAGATTTGATTCCAGGAGAAAATCTACGTAATAAGGCAGCTTATAGGATGACTCCCACAGAGAATGAAGAGATCAGGAAACAGGTTCGAGAACCATTAGACAAGGGACTGATTAGAGAGAGTTTGAGTCCTTGTGCAATGCCAACAGTGTTGAGCTCAAAGAAGGATGGAGGCTGGAGAATGTGCACTGACTCGCTAGCAATCAAAAAGATAACAATCAGGTACACATTTTGTTTACCTAGAATCGAAAATTTGATAGATTGTTTGAGTGGAGCTAGATATTTTAAAAAGTTAGATTTAAAAAGTGGTTATCATCAAATAAGGATTAGAGAAGGGAATGAATGGAAAATTGCTTTTAAAACAAATGAAGGATTGTATGAATGGAGGGTAATGCCTTTTGGGTTGTCAAATGCACCTAGTACGTTCATGAGGCTTATGAACGAATTTTTGAAGGAATTTATTGGTAAATCTGTAATAGTATATCTGAATGATATATTAGTTTACAAGAGGTCTAAGGAGGAACACATGAGACATCTGAATTATGTCTTACAAAGGTTGCAACAAGATAAGTTACTGCTAAATTTAAAGAAGTGTTCATTCATGAAGTAAGAATTGGTCTATTTGGGTTTTGTTGTTTCTGTTGATGGATTAAAGATGGATCTAGAGAATATCAAGGCAATCATAGAGTGGCTTTCACCAAAAAGTGTTTTTGAGATAAGAAGTTTTCATGGTCTTCCTAGTTTTTATATAAAATTCATAAGAAACTTTAGTAAGATCAATGCTTCTATTATCAACACTGTAAAGAAGGATAAAGAACCATTTAAATGGACTGCTGAAGTAGAAAGGAACTTTCAGCTAGTGAAAAGGAAAATCATTGAAAAACCTATTTTGGTTTTGCCTGATTTTAATAAACCTTTCCAAGTGAAATGTGATGCCAATGGAGAAGCCATTAGAGGTGTTTTAAGCCAGGAGGACATACCAGTAGCTTATTTCAATGAGAAACTGAATGACTCAAAGAAGAAAGATTCCTCTTATGGTAAGGAATTTTATGGAGTTGTGTAGTCATTAAAGAAGTGGAGACATTACCTGATGTCTAAAGAGTTTATACTTTATTCAGACAACCATGCATTGCAGTACATTATGCAATAGCCAAAGCTTAATCGGAAACATGCCAAACGGGTAGAGTATCTCGAAGGTTTTAATTTTGTATTGAAGCATATAAATGGTCAATAAAATAAAGTTGCATATGCCTTAAGTAGAAGAAACATACTACTTCAAGAGAGTCGAATTCAAGTGTTGGGTTTTGATTTTCTTAAGGAATTGTATGAAAGAGATAGACTTAGACTTTAAAGAGGCATTTGAAGCTTGTAAAAATCATGCTTTCTTAAACAAAAGTAAGTGGCTTGATTATTTCTTTTAAGATGGGTTGTTTTTTAAAATAAATCAGTTGTGCATACCAAATTGTTGTATGAGGGAAAATTTAATGAAGGAGAAACATAGTGGTGCACTTGGAGGACATTTTGGTGCAGACAAGACTTATGACTAGTTGAAGAGGCTTTATTTATGGCCAAAGATGAGAATTGAAGTGGAGAAGTATGTGAAAATTTAAAGTCTGTCAGTATACAAAAGGAAGAATCCAAAACACAGGGTTGTGTTGGAAGAATCACCGTACCTCTATGGAATCCGCAATTTCCAACCCGGGAATCCTAGTTACTAGTTTGGAACATTTACCAAAACCTACGGGTTGTGGTGTAACAAAAAACCTCTTCATGGTATCAAAGCCTGGACCGAGGTTCAATTCCCCCAAGTTGCGTTTGAGGGGGGTGTTGGAAGAATCACCACACCTCTATGGAATCCGTCATTTCCACCCTAGGGATCCTAGTTATTGGTTTGGAATGTTTACCAAAAACCTACGGGTTTTGGTGTAATGGAAAACCTCTTTAGGTTGTATGTTCCATTACCTATTCTAGATAGACCTTAGGATGTGGTAAGCATGGATTTTATTTTGGGCTTACCAAAGACTCAAAGAGGAAATGATTCAATTTATGTTGTGGTTGATAGATTTTCAAAAATGGCACATTTTATTCCATGTTATAAAACCAGTGATGCTACCCACATTTCTAATCTATTTTTTAAAGAGGTTATAAGATTGCATGGGTTACCTAAGAGTATTGTTTTAGACAAATATTCCAAATTTGTTGGACATTTTTGGAGGACATTGTGGAAGAAACTTGGAACTAAACTGAGTTTCAGTTCTGCTTATCATCCTTAGATGGATGGATAGACTAAAGTTGTAAATACAAGCTTGGGTAACCTTCTCAGAAGTCTTACAGGTGAACATACAAAACAATGGGATCAAGTATTGGCACAGGTTGAATATGCACATAATGACTCTCCTAACAGGAGTACAGGGCAGAGTCCATTCCATATAGTTTATGCAATGCACCCAAGAGGAGTGCCTAAATTAAGAAATCTAGGAAAATCTTAGATGAGAAGTGCTAAAGGGGAAGATTTTGCTTCAAAAATGCAAGCAATAAATGAACAAGTAAAACAACAGTTATAGGACAACAACATAAAGTATAAGAGCAAAGCAAACTTGAGAAGGAGAGAAGTTAACTTTGAAGTTGGAGATTTGGTTTTAGCAAACCTGAGGAAGGAAAGATTTCCAAAAAGAGAGTATAACAAGTTCAAGTTCAAGAAAATTAGACCATGCAGAATATTGAGGAAATTTTCTACAAATGCATATGAAATTGAATTACCCCCTGATATTGGAATATCTCCAATTTTCAACATTGCTGATTTGTATAGGTATGAAGGTGAAATTTCATATGACACATCAAAAGACCAAGAGAAACAAGAAATTGATTGGGTAAAACAGTTGCCTACAGCAAATGAATTGTAGCCAGAGTGCATTCTAGACAAGAAATTGTTGCAGAAGAAAAGGGGACAAGAGTATTTTCAGTATTTTTTCAAGTGGAAAGATCAACCAATTGTTGATGCTACCTGGGTGATAGATGCCATGCTACAAAAATTGGACAGTTCTGTAGAGGAGCTCATGGACAGGAGCCCATAAATAATTTTGTCCTCATGAGTCTGATGTAGGAGCATGAGGCTTAAAGGAAAAAGGCTTCGAGGTTATTCCAAAATACAAAAAAAGTTTACAAGCAAAGGAGTGGGGTCCTTTAGCTATCAACTTACAAAGATTTCTAGTTAGGATTTAAACTAGAATCTAGGATTTGGATTATCATGTAGTAAATTCAAGTAGTTAGATGTAGTGGAGATTCTCGAGGATAATATTATGCAAATTAGATAGGATTAGTCAATTTGATCCTTTGATTTAGGATTTGGTTGTTAAATGAAGCAATACTTATGTAAGTTCCAGATCATTGTAAGGGGATTTTGACTGATTTGGCTTGTTTGCCATATAATATTTAGTTGTAAGAATTATATATATGTGTATTTCCATGTATATTTGGTCAATCCTGGAGCTGTTGCATCCCTCTGTAATATCGCGGTGTATTATTGAAATTCTAGTTTAGCCTTGAAAACATAGAGTTCTTCGTGATCACATTTAATCACTTTCACCATTTAATGGTAACTGCGGGTTTAGAAGTGCATGAATTCTTGAAATAGGACTGAAGTCCCACACTCATTGTTAACTGTTTATTTCATTTTCAACACATTGTCGCATAGTCAATAGTGGGGGTTGGCCCTGTTATTAAACCTTGTGTTAATCAAATTCCCGCGAGCCATAGATTCTAAAAAAACCCTCTAGCATCGGTGTTAATCTGAAGTCTGGACCTGAAGAGTTATAAATTGGATTTTATAAGCCTATCGGCTCCGTGAGGCGAGAACGTCACACAGATCTTTGTACGATATCATAGTGACCGTCAGATCATTGATGAATGCTGACCATCGGATGGATCTCGCATCGCATCTGTTATAAGTGAAGGGACCCTGGCCTGACAAAGTTGCAAAATGCAACATGTGATACAAGCGCACTGATGAATATCACATCGCAATGTTAAAAAATAAAGGAACCCTACTCGGTGAGCTTGCGATTGCAATATGCGATGGTAAGAGGGTTGTTAAGGAATTTGGTAGTTGTGGCTAAATTAGCAGTTCTGCTAATTTAGTAGAGTATCTAATTCCGGAGGTAAATGACCAAGACTCTAAGGGTAATACAAGAAGAAATTTCACCAAAATTAGAAGAAATAGTTTCAGGTTTTGAACGATTGTCACTTACGCCTGCACCTCGACCACCATTTGTGGTATTAGAGTAGCCTATAGACATTAAAAAGGGACTCAAGGATTAAATAAAGATATCCACCATGACTTTTAGAGTTGGAAGAGAACGTGATAGAAGAGGAAGACCTATTGCAAATGCTGAAGTGATGGAAGCTATGCAACAGATACAAGCTATATTAGAAGCAATGGAAATAGGGAGAGATGCAAGCTACATTAGAAACAATGGAAAAATGGTTAGTCATGGTCAAACATTATCAACTGTTGGTGAATGTGGTTAACCAAAGTTGAATATCGGAAACAATAGTGAATCATGATTGCAATCTCACTAACATAGGCATGGTGTGACAAACATAATCACAATGAAACAAGCATTGTGACAATCATTGCCACAATGACACATTACATTGCAATTAATTCAATGTCGCATTATGGCATTCAATAAATTAGATTTTAATATTTTACTTGATAATATTGGGTTTAGGGTTTATAATCTTAAGGTTTATAATTGTAGGGTTTATAATATTAATTCTAAGGTTTAATCCGTGGCTTTATAATATTAATCCATTCGATTTATTAATCCCTTGAGATTATAATATTATCCAATAATATGTAAAATAATGTATTAGATTTTATACTCTTAGGGTTTACAATATTAATATTAGGTTTGATATATTAATATAAGGGTTTATAATATTAATCATAGGGTTTAATATTTACAAACTAGGGTTGAATTTCTTGGCTTTACTTATTAGGGTTTATAATATTTAATATAAGAAAACCATGGTTTAATTGTTGGGCTTTATTTATTGCAGGTTATAATATTAATCTTAAGGCTTATAATCCCTTGGGTTTATAATATAAATAATAGGGTTTAATATGATTACCTAGGGTCTATAATATTAATAATTCCTTGGGTATATCATATTACTTAGATGGATTGATCATATTTGGTTTAGGGTTTATAATATTAATCTCATGGTTTTTAATCCATTGGGTTTATAATATTAATCCTAAGGTTTACAATACAAATCCTAGGGTTTAATGTGATTCCTTTGGGTTTATAACATTAATCCCTTAGGTCAACAAATGTATACCAAGGTCAATGTATAAATGTTACATTACATTGCAATTTCCCTATGGTCAACCATGGTCAACCATGGTCAACTATTATCAGCCATTATCAACCATGCTCAACCAATATGAGAGATGGTTGAATATGGTCAATATTCTCAGTCATGGTCAACCACTATCAACAATCATTTATAATATTTATCCATTGAGTTTATAATGTTGTGCTTAGTGTGAGGGTTTGAAATCCTGGGTGTTTAATCTATCCGGCATGACAATGTGACAAACATTGTCACAATGTGACAACTGGTGTCACAATGATTGTCCCTGTGATGCATTACATTGAAATTTATTCAATGTCACTTTACAACATTGAATAAATTACAGTTTAATATTATGATTTATTATATTGGGTTTAGGGTTTAGGGTTTATAATCTTAAGGTTCATAATCGTATGTTTCATAATATTAATCATAGGGTTTTTAATCCCTTGGGGTTAGAATATTAATTCCTTAGGTTTATAATATAAATCCCTAATATGTATTAAAGTAGATTAGATTTGTATAATCTTAGGTTTTATAATAGTAATAATCCCTTGTGTTTAATAATCCCAAGGGTTTATAATATTAATCCTTTGGGTCGACTAATCAATTGGGTTTATAATATTAATAATCCATTGGGTTTACTAATCCCTTTTGTTTATAACATTAATCCCTTAGGTTTATAATATTAATAATCTATTGGGTTTTTTTATCCCTCAGGTATATAATATTTACTTGTTGGGTTGATCAAATTAGGTTTAGTGTTTATTCTGGTTTATAATATTGGGTTTAGATTTTATAATATTAAGGTTTATAATCGTAGGGTTTAGAATATTAATCTTAGGGTTTTTAATTCTTTGAGTTTATAATATTAATCCTAGGGTTTATAATCCATTGGATTTATAATATAAATCTCTCGATCAAATGTGATTCCTTTGGCTTTATAGTATTAATCCCTTAGGTTTATTAATCCCATGAATTTATAATCTTATTAGTCCATTAGGTTTATAATATCAATAATCCTCGACATTTATTAATCCCTTGGGTTTATAATATAGCTCCTTAATATGTATGAACATATATTAGGTTTTATAATCTTAGAGTTTATAATATTACTCCCTTGGTTCAATGAGTCGCTTGGGTGTATAATATCAATAATTGATTGGGTGTATTAAAGCCTTGCATTTATAATATTAATCTCTTAGGTTTATAATATGAATAATCCTTTAGGTTTATTAGTCCCTTGAGTTTATAATATTAATCATTGCTTGGATTTAATAATAAGGTTTATAATACTCAAACATAGAGAAATAAAGTCAAGCATTCATCAAACATAGTCAACCATAATGGTTAATCAAGCTCTCTATTGTCACCCATGATCAATGATGGCTAATGATAATCAATGAATGTCAACCAAGGTAAAAAATAGCTAACAAATTTCTATATGGTTAGCCATGGTTGACCATGATTAAGTAGTTTGACAATCATTTCCACAATGATGCATTGCATTGAAATTCATTCAATATCACATTGCAACACTAAATAAATTAGAGCTTAACATTATGGTTTATAATATTGAGTTTAGGGTTTACAATCTTAAGTTTTATAATCATAGTATTTATAATATGAGTCCTAGTGTTTCTAATCCCTTGGGTTTATAATGTTAATCCCTTGGCTTTAGTAATCCCTTAAGTTTATAAGATTATTAGTCCCTTCAGTTTATTAATCCCTTGGTTTTATAATATCAATAATTCATTCACTTTATATTCTTAATTCATGGTATGTACAATAATATATTATGGTTTATAATATTAATATGAGGTTTGATACATTAATCTTAGGGTTTATAATATTAATCACATTGTTTAATATTAATCATAGGGTTTATAATCTCCTTGGCTTGTAATACTAATCTTATGGTTTTATATTAATCCCCTTGATTAATTCATTGTAATAATATTGGGTTTTTATTATATATGTGTGTAATTCTATATTATATTTTAATTTAATATATAGTATATATTACTAATACATTTCAACTATATATATAAAATATATTTAAAATTATATTACTAAATATATAATAATTATTTAGCACAAAATAATGGTGAGAGATAAATAAATATTATTGATATAACTAAAAGTTATTATTGTATTATATGTTAATTATATTATGTTATATGCTTTATAGTTTAAAATATAACTATTAATATATTAATATAATTCTATATAATAATATATTATTATATAAATATATAATATAATTTCAATACAATAATCATTAATACATAAATATACAATAATATGATTCTTATTATTTATATAGTTATTAATGATAAAAAAAATAGTTAGTTTTTAACCCGATATACCTGAAAATTACTAATATGAATTTATGTCTATCGACGGTTGTGTTAGTATTAAACCAATGTACAACCAAATATTATTAGACACACCACTCTAACCAATGAAATTAGAAATCTTTGAATCATTTTTAGTTTCCAAACAAAAAATAACCAACTAAACTTAAATTTGGTTTATTTTGGCACCTGTTGACCTTACTAGAGCTATGGCTACCTTTTCAGCCTGATTGGAGCCACCATTTCCATTCTATTATGTGATTCCTAAGCGTTTAGATTTAATATGGGTTTGCATTTAACTAATTCTTTGTTTCATTACCAATTTTCTTTTTGACTATTTCTATACATTGAATGGTGTTTCATTTGTGCCTGGAGCTATGGCTACCTTTTCAGCCCGATTGGAGCCACCACTTCCATTCTATTATGTGAGCTCCTAAGCGTTTAGATTTAATATGGGTTTGCATTTAACTAATTCTTTGTTTCATTACCAATTTTTTTTTTTATTATTTCTATGCGGTGTTTCATTTGTGCATCCCAACACATAGACGTAATTTGAAAATTACTACAATATTGAAAATTACTACAATATTAGGTTGATTATTCACTTGGGTTAATAATATTAATAATGTTTTGAATTTATTAATCTTTTAAGTTTATAATATTAATAATTTCTTGTATTTTTTAATTTTTCAATTTTTAATATTATTCCCATGCATTAATCAATCCCCTGAGCTCATTAGTGTGATAAACAATTAATTTGAAAATTATTGTGGCAAAGTTATATTACATTGTAATTCAATTAATGTGTGAATGTGATATTAGGGTTCATAACAAGGGTTTAATATTAGGTTTAGATTATTGGAGTTTCTAATATTAGATTTATAATTTTGTATTTAATATCAAGGTTTGAAATGTTGGGATTATTAATATTATGAATTAACTCATTATTATTATAAGCCATAGGAATAATATTAAACCTATGATTATAAACCCTAATACTAATATTATAAACCAAAATGATTAATATGAATAAACTAAAGAGATTAATAAATCAAAGGGACTAATAATATTATCAATTCAAAGAATTAATAAACACAAGAGAATAATATTAAACCTTAGGATTAATATTATCAAAGTGAGGAACTAAATACTCTATAATCAATATTATAAACCCTAAGATTATAAACTTGGATATTATAAATTCGAAACCTAGTATTGTAAACCAAAATATTAAATTTCAATATATTCAATATCCCAATGTGGCATTGAATAAATTGCAATTGTATATTATAAATCAAATGTTATAAGCCCCCATGTTATAAACCTAATTATAAATCTATGAGATAAATATTATAATCTAAAAGATTAATTATTTCTTGGAAATAGTTTTAATTCCTAGTGTTTATAAATCTATGAGATAAATATTATAATCTAAAAGATTAATAAATTCTTGGAAATAGTTTTAATTCCTCGAGTTTATAAATCTATAGAACATTGCAATACGATAACGAGTGTGATAATCATAATGGCAATGATAAATTACATTGCAATATATTCAATGTCGCATTGCAATATTGAATAAGTTACAATTTAATATTTTGGTTTATAATATTAGGTTTAGGTTTTATAATCTTAAGGTTTATAATAATAGGGTTTATAATATTAACCCTAATTTTTTTAATTCCTTTGTTTTATAACATTTTTTTTATTTTTTTACTTTTTTTTATATAATACTACCTAAGCACCCACGGGGGATTTGAATCGGAAACCTATCGCAAGGAGTGCCTTAACAGTGCGCCCATTCACCATTAATCCAAAGCCCTCTCGGCCTTTGTTTTATAACATTAATGCTATGGTTTATAATCACTTTGTCTTATAATTTTAGTCTTTTGGTTTAATACTATTTCCTTCAGTTTATTATCCCTTGGGTTTATTAATATTTATCCCTTAGGTTTATAATTACTTGGGATTATAATATTAATCTTAGGGTTTAATATTAATCCTAGGATTTGTAATATTAATCATATTGTTTAATATTAACACATTGGGTTAATTAATTCCATCATTTTATAATATTAATAAAGGTTTGGGTTTATTAATCACTTGTGTTTGTTAATATTTTGTGTTTACAATATTAATCCTGAGTGTTTTGCTTATGTTTATTAATCATGTGATTTTTTTTTTTTTAAGTCAACATTCTATTCATTAAAAAAAAGATATACATGAGATACTTCAAAAAGCATGTGGTCTCACACCAACTGGGTTTGATGACCATATTCTACAAAAGGTGGCAGAAAAACAAAAGAGATGCTAGTAATAGTGTCCACAATGAGAGGGCCATACGTTCCAATAAACAAACAAAACATAAAGAAAACTAGAAGACATACTAATTAACTGAGGTGAGTGAAGATGGGTTTTCTGGAGTAGTTCCTAAAGGAGGCGGAGGACAGAAGTTGCACTGAATGTTCCCTTTGAAGCGTGCCATCCAAGTTTCCAGCTATTCCACTTTCTCTGCTAGATGGTTTTGTTCCCGCAAGACTATCACCACCACTCGCTCCTTAACCTGGCACTAGAAGTAATGCATCCATTCCAATGTGGCCATTAGCTCATCTTTCTTTTCCTAATTAATTCATTTTTCTGCATCTACCGAGTCCACCAAGGATAGTATGAGACCTTGGTAGTTTTCGAAGAAGCAATGACGCAATCCTTGTTGGTCTAGGGCATCACATTGGCCATAATTTTGAGGTGCATGAGCCCTCCTATGCCTGCCACCTCTTTGAGAACTAAGAGTCTCTGTACTTATACCAGTGCGGGGTCTCTTCGTGCCACCACTACTGCCACATTGACCTTCCCCCGACTTGGCCATCTCGACGACCACGACGAATTCCATTACCTCGCCCTTCTTGTGGTCCAGTACCTACACCCCGAGCCTTGCCCAATGATTTTCTCCCACTTCCATCCACCATGGTTAGCAATGCAAACAACTCCGCCCTTCCCATCCCTGGCTTCACTCGGAGGTTAGACCACCCCCATCGAGTATTAGGACACATCTGTCGCCACCTAATCACACCCAATTACGCCGGTTGTGCTGCCTCGTCTCCTAAAATGAATTGTTTCCCTCCTGTCCACCAGGCCAAAATTAAGGTAATGCCGGTAGCACCACCTTCACATTCCCTGCCACACCAGTCACTCCACTGAATAGAGATGACTACGAGGAGTATGACAATCCTTCATAAGCTTGACACCTACCAAACACTGCCCTCACCATGGAAATGCCAAATTTTACATAAATGCTCCTTACCGTAAATGAAACTAAAATAACATTTGCCTTCACACAATTTTTTCCAACCTAGTTTGGCCTTACAAGGCCCGAGTAAAACCAAGAGTTGGGTTTCCTTATATGTAACAAACCACAATTCGCCAAAGAAAATCAAGAAACCAGTAAGTTTGTCATGCCTCTCATGCCTCTTTCGTTGTTGAGAACGAGGCCAAGTATAGTTTGACCACCAAAACTGTGCACTGAACTAAAATCTCAACCTCTTCCTCATCCCACTTATCAACCTGGGGTTGTGACTCTTTCCTAATGTGACATAAATACTCACACGCGTGAGAGCTAAGGCTCTTGTATGCCATTCCTTCCTTCGAATGGTATGAGGGGACTTGGAGGTACAACCCTCTCCACCTACCCACTTTCCACTCCTCACTGGGCCCAACGATCATGTTAGTCTCAGTTCTCACCCCCATCAGGGAATTTAGTTTTTTAATATTAATCCTAGGGTTTATATTATTAATCCCTTTAGTTTATTAATCTCTTGAGTTTAGGATATTAATAATCACTTGGGTTTATAATACTAATAATACCTTGGGTTTATGATATTAATCTCTTAGGTTTATTAATCCCTTTTGTTTATAATATAAATTTGAGGTGCTTATAATATTAATCCCTTAGATTTTTAATATTAAGGACTTGGTCTTATATGAATCATTCCTTAGGATTGTTAATTTTTTGGGTCTATGGTTATTATCACGATTTATCATCATCATCATTATTATTATAGTTAATATCATTGATATAGTTAATATTATATATGTGATTAAATTAATGGTTAAAGATAAAAAAGTATTATTGATAATAATCCTATGTTATTATTATGTTATATGTTTATTATATTATAGTTTGAAATATAAGTATTAAATATATTCATATAATATAATATAATACAATATTGTATTAATATATAATAAAGTATTAATAAAAGATTTATATGTTTATATGTTTGTGTGGTTCTTACTATTTATATAATTATTAATAATCTTTGATAACTACCTTTACATTATAAGGTAAGAATTAGTAATGTTGTTGACATATACCTATGTACATATATCAACCACAATTATTGATGTGGTTGTACATGTAATTCATATAAATTTATATGTGTATCAACCACATAAGTAAAAGTGGTTGTGCTAGTTATTATGTACAATAAGAAGTAAATTGTAAATTTTGTTAATATTAACCACATAAATGATCATACTTTATATAAAATAGGTTATTCATGCTATGGCTTCAAAGTTCAAATAATTGGTCATGTAAATTACTCTCCGTGTATAGAATTGGAATTCTGGAATGTTTAATTATTATGGTTCAACTTTATGCAAAGGATCCATTGTAGTAAATGTTTATATCAACCTACATGCTATTTTAGTTGGGTAAAATTTTTAATAATGTGAAGTGGTTTATAATGTTTACTATCACAAATATAAAAAAAACAAAGAATTAAGTCACTTCCCAAACAATGTAATGTATGATAATTCTTGAGTTGTAATAAACCCATGCCACATAATTGGGTCTATAGGTGTATATATTTATTTATTTTTATGAAACAAATGGATCAGATTTGACGTCAATCAAGTATTCTTAGATACACCGTTCTAACAAATGAAATTAAAAATATTTGAATCATTTCAATTTCAAAACAAAAATAACCAAGTAAATTTAAAAATTGTTTATTTTGGCACCTGTTGACCCGATTAGAACCATCACCACTTGTTCAACCTAATTGGAGCCACCACTTCCATTACCTTCCCTTGTATTCTATTATGTTGGTTCCTAAGCATTTATATTTAATTTGGACTTTCATTTAACGAATTCTCTATTGCATTACGAATTTGCTTCTTCTTTTCTATGCAGCTAATGGTGTTTCCTTTGGGTGTCCCAACACATTGATGCAACTTGAACATTACTACAACATCAATAGAGTGTACACTTAGTCATGACCATGGATTTTGTTGTAAATACCACACCTTCATTGAGCTATGCTCTTGAGCGATGAAAACACTATCCATTCATGGTATTTGGATGGATATTCATTCTTTGTGATGTAGGTGCATAGATGGATGATGTAGGAGCATCCTGACTTAGCCAGTAATGTGATTGTATGTTTAATGTTGTGGCGATGAATTTTATTGACCCCAATGGTCAAAAGGGAGTTTTAGTAGAGAGAGTTGGACTCTCGAATTTATCTTTATATTCAATTATTTTAATAATTACAATATTGTATTATTTTTATAGTAAGAGATAAGTTGTTAGTATAGGTGTGTCTAAGAGCTTCAAAATAGATATTTAACTATGAGATTGATAAAAATATGGATCCAGTTGTCAAAGCCGTTAGGATAAGATAATGATAGAAAGATTAGATGATCCATAACAGAGTGAGTAAGGGAGATGTGTGACAAAAATAGGGTTTGAGTTTGAAACAGGTCATACAAACTACATTTATTCTTTCCCACACCTGCCATGCAATAATAATGTACTTAACCAAAACCAAAAGAAAAGAAATGGATGACCCCTTTGTGCATATACTACACTGAAGAAATATTTAACTAAGTGTATTGCACTGAATAAATATGAAGCAAGATATCACATAAATATCTATAAATATGTAACAATAAGTACACCTAATTTTAATTAGATACATTTAAATGAATATATACATTAAATTTAATTTTGATTAATAATTTTTTATTTAATTAAATATTCAGTTAACTACTTATTGGGCGATATCAAGACTCGACCATAAAATCATTAAAACAAAGTAACCACGCAGGTAGGTTTTGCTCATAAATAAATCAAAATTACAATACGCCAACATCCATCTTCTTCTATTTATAAGTAAATAGAGTATTTGGCTCTAAACTAACTATATATCAACACATAGTGAGTCTTAGATAAACAAATATTCTTCCACTGCATTTATTCTTTCCCATACCTGCCATTCAATAACAATGTAATTAAGCAAAAGAAAAGAAAATCATTAGGTCTTTCTGCAGATGAAAATAACAATATAGTAGCATCCAACAGGAATTGATATGGAAATGCCTTATAAGTAGAATATTTGCCTCTAAACTAACTATATATCAGCACATAGTTAGTCTAATACCTGGCATGCAATAATAATGTACTTAACCAAAACCAAAAGAAAAGAAATTGATAACGCCTTTGTGTGATAAAAAACTAAGAGAAATCATGAACCATGACATATTTGTGCATATAGTACACTGAAGAAATATTTAACTATGTACTGCACTGAAGAAATATGAAGAAAGATAACATAGTTTAGTGGGAAACTTCACTGAATTACATATCTATAAATATGTAACAATACGTGTACTTAAATTTAATTAGATACATTTAAAAGAATATATACTTTAAATTTAATTTTGATTGATATTTTTTGTTTAAATTGTTTATTTATTTAATTATTCAGTTAACTACATAGTGGGAGATATCACAACCTGACTATAAAATCATCAAAACAAAGTAACTAGGCAAGTAGGTTTCGCTCGTACATAAATCAGAATTACAATATACCGGCTTCCATATTCTTCTATTTATAAGTAAATAGAGTATTTGGCTCTAAACTAACTATATATCAACACATAGTTAGTCTCAGATAGACAGATAATATTCGACTGCATTTATTCTTTCCCATACCTGCCATGCAATGACAATGTAATTAACCCAAGGAAAAGAAATTCATGACATATTTAATGTAAAAATCATTAACGATGAAATATTTGTGCATATAGTGCAGTAGTGAAGCAAAAGCGGAGCATAAATTTTAGAGAGGAAAAAAAAAGGCACTTAGTATAAAAGTTGGTCTAATTAAGTTTCCATTACCTATTGTTATAAGTTGCTCTACTAGTCGATGTTGACTTTATTAGCACTAGCAGCTTTGTCGATGTTGTTGTTGTTATGTTGTTTTTTCCGTTGTTGATTTTGTTGTCACCGTTGGTGGTGTTGCCACTGTTGTTGCTGAGGATGGGATTTCCGTCGATCTTGGTGTTGGTGCCGATGACGTTCTTGTCGCCACTGTTGCACTTGCGGTGGACCTTGTTGTTATCGCTGCAGAAGTTCCGCCCTGCTTGCTACAAATTGCTTATGTTGTTGGCTTACGGATATTGAAATTGGAACGCCTTTGGAGGAAACAAGATTCCCACTTCTGCAAGAAAACAAATTCAGTTCAACTCAATCTACTAAACTGTAACAATACATAACGTGGACTATTAAGTGTGAAGCCAAATTCACACAGTATTCTAGATCCTTCTAGATTAGATTTTTCTAGATCTCCAGGATTCTAGATCCTCCTACACCACCAGTGGTTTCTAGATCATTCCAGATCTCCATCTGTATCACACACAGGATTCTAGATCCGTCTTCTGCCTCTATAAATTTGTAATTTCTTTCGCCAAGGAAAGCAAGCCAAGGCCCAATCCTGTTATGTAATGCAAAGTGATTTCTATTCTCGAGTGATTGTTTTATCTATTTTGTTGTTTTTGACTAAGTAATCTTGTTGTTTCTCCATTTGTCTGTCTCTGTGAATTATTCTCTGCTATTTCCATCTAAGTCTCTGAGTATAAATCCGTTGTGTGTTATGTATGCTTTGAACTAACAACTGGTATCAGAGTCAAGTTTGAATATCCACCGTGCAAGCCACTTAGTGCCATCGCCTTGCTCTCACAGCGTTCGTTAAAATGTTAGTTGTTACCCCTCAGGCTGTTGAAGGATCTGTCTAGGAAATAGCTGAGGAACGTTGGAACTAAAAGACAGTTGCTGCAAGAAAAACAAGGTCGTGGACCTATGTTGAAACGTGTTGTTGGAATTTGAAAAGTGGAGATCCGTGGAGATTGGAGTTGAAACGTGGTGTTCGTAAGGTTTTTTTTTACATCAAGCTTGCACGTATACATCAAGTTTTTTTCTCAAACCAACATATGTATGTGTGAAATGTGAAAAGGTTGAAACATTATATATTTTTTTATATTTATTATGAAACATATATAATTATATGTTGGAATTTTGAAAAGTATATTTTAAAAAGAAGCAGGGATTTTGAAAAGGGTATTTTAAAAGGAGGAAGGCCATTATTACTAAATTTTAAAGAGTAATAACTAAAGTTTTATTTTTAAGTGGAGTTTTCTTGTGTTTTGGGGTGTGAATTTGATTGAAAATGGAGACAATAGTTACAGATATGGAGAAGTTGGGCGGGGCTAATTTTTCCCTATGGAAATCACAGATGGAGGATATACTGATTTTAAAGGATCAGTGTTTGCTGATCGAGGGCACAACAAATCAACCCTCATCGATGACAAATGAAGAGTGGAATAAGTTAGATGGAAAGGTGATTGCAACAATCCACCAATATTTAGCAAAGAATGTTTATTTCAACGTGTCTGGAGAAAAGACGGTTGAAGGATTATGGAAGAAGCTCCATGATCTATATGAGAAGAACACATCATCAAAAAAAGTGTTCTTGATGAAGAAGCTTTATAATCTCAAAATGAGTGCTTCAGTTGCTGAGCACTTAAATGCATTTAATATTATTACTGATCAACTTCCCTCTGTTAAAATGCATTTAATATTATTACTGATCAACTTCCCTCTGTTAAAATCATTTTAGATGATGAAATTAGAGCTATTTTGCTAATTTGTTCTATGCCAGACGACTGGGAAAATTAAATTGTAGCTATGAGAACTTCAAAAACTACAAGGACCCTGAAGTTTGTTGATGTCAACAACAATTTAATGAATGAGGAGCTGTGATGCAAGTCAATTGCAGAAAACCAGGGAGGAGAGGCTTTAGGTATCGCTGATCATGGTAGGAGAATGGATCGAGGCCGGCAAGGGCGATCAAGATCGAGAGGCCAATCAAAGTCAAGGAGAGGAAGGATCATCTTCTTCCATTGTGGCAAACCCAGGCACATGAAGAAAGAATGTCGATTCTGGAAGAAAGGACAAAAGGATCAGAGACCGTCTAGTACAAATCACAAGTCATCCAGCACAAATGAAGGTGATACTGCTGCTGTAGCCACAGATGGTGATGTGTTGTTTACTGTTTCAGAAGAGGATGAATGTGTATAGACATTTAGCAGTAGCTTTGATTGGATCCTTGACTTTGTGGCATCTCACCATGTAACCCCCATGCAAAAATAGTTTTGTTTCATATAATCCCGGTGATTATGGTAGAGTGCATTTCGGGAATAATCATTTTTGCAGTATTGTTGGAGTGGGAGATGTCCAAATCAAGATGAAAGATGGACAAGATATATTGTTGAAACAGGTCAGGCATGTACCAGAAACGCGCATGAGTTTAATCTCTATGGGACGACTGGATGATGAAGGTCGTTCGACAAGCTTTGGAAAAGGAGGTTGGAAAATTAGCAAAGGTGCATTGGTCGTGGCCAAAGGACCCAAGACAGGAACATTATACACATTGAAGAGATGGATAGGAAAACCAAATTTGGCTGCCGTCAAAAAAGAAGGAAATTCAGCAGATCTGTGGCATAAGCATTTGGGTCACATGAGCGAGAAGGGTTTAAAAATCCTTGTTGGTAAAAATTTATTTCCAGGTTTGAAATCCTACAATCTTGATCTTTGTGAGCATTGTATATATGGTAGACAAAGAAGGGTTTCATTCCTTAGAGGTGGCCATGAAAGAAAGAAAAATTTGTTGGAATTGGTACACTCAGATGTGTTTGGGCCTGTTAACATCAAATCATTAGGAGGAGCATCATATTTTGTAACATTTATAGATGATGCATCCAGGAAAGTTTGGGCATATCCTATGAAAAATAAAAGTGAAGTGTTTGGAATATTTCAAAAATTCCATGTTTCTGTTGAAAGAGAGACTAACAAATTTCTAAAGTGTTTAAGAACAAATAATGGTGGAGAATATTGCTCAAATGAATTTAAGGAATATTCTAACAGGTTTGGCATAATGCATGAGAAGACTGTGCCTAGTACTCCTCAACAAAATGGTGTCGCAGAAAGGATGAATCACACCATTATGGAAAAGGTGTGACGTATGTTGTCCAATTCTGGTTTGGAGAAGAATTTTTGGGCTGAAGTAGTCAGGACTGCTTGCTACCTCATAAATAGATCTCCAACTATAGCCTTGAATGACAGTATCCTTGAAGAAGTTTGGATTGGTAAGAATTTGAATTATTCTCACTTGAAAATCTTTGGATGTGAAGCATTCGTACATATTACCAAAGAAAATAGAACTAAGCTAGATGATAAATCTATGAAATGCATTTTTTTCGGATATGGGGATGAAGATCTTGGTTATTGTCTATGGGATCAAGTCAAACATAAAATTATTAGAAGCAGGGATGTTATATTTAATGAGTCAGAAATGTTCAAGAGGATTGTAGGTGAGTTGGAGGTCAAGAAGGTTATTGACAGGTTTGAAGAGAAGCAGGAAAACATACCACCAATACAATAAAATGAACAGCAAATTCAGGAGCATGAAGAACAACAAGTGGAAAATAATGAACAACAAGAAGAGGGAATCATGCAAGAATCTTTACAAGAGATTCAGCTTGATAATGCACCACCACAGTTGGTTCACAGATCTTTTAGGCCTCATAAGCCTTCACAAAGGTATCCTCCTTCAAACTATATTTTGTTGACTGATGAAGGTGAACCCAATTGTTTTCAAGAAGCTTGTAAAGTCGAACACAGTAAAGAATCGAAGAAAGCAATGGAAGAAGAACTAAACTCTTTGCAAGAAAATAAAACTTGGGAGTTGGTAAACCTCCCAAAAGGTAAAAAGGCTCTACAAAACAAATGGGCGTACAGGATTAAGCATGAAGGTGACGAAAAGAAGGAGAGGTATAAAGCAAGACTAGTGGTGAAAGGTTTTGTCCAAAAAGAAGGTATTGACTTCACAGAAATTTTTTCACTTGTTGTTAAAATGTCATCCATTAGAGTCATTCTTGGTCTAGTTGCTACTTTAGACCTAGAATGTGAACAGTTAGATGTAGAAACTACTTTCCTTCATGGTGAGTTGGAGGAAGAAATTTATATGGAACATCGAGAAGGCTTCATAGAAAAAGGCAAAGAAGGCCTTGTTTGTAGGTTGAAGAAGAGTCTCTATGGGTTGAAACAGACACCTAGACAATGGTACAAGAAATTTGATTCATTGATGTTGGAACATGGTTTTCAAAGGTTGGAAGCTGACCATTGTGTCTATATCAAGAGGTATGATCACGGAAAGTATATTATATTATTGTTATATGTGGATGACATGTTGATTGTTGGGCATGATAAGAATAAGATCAATAGGTTGAAGAAATATTTGGGTAGCAAATTTACAATGAAGGATTTGGGACTAGCAAAAGAGATATTGGGCATGCGGATTATGTGTCATAGGAAAAACAAAAGGTTGTGGTTGTCACAAGAAAAATACATCAAGAAGGTGCTTGACAGGTTTAATATGAAGGATGCCAAGCTAGTTGGTACACCCCTTATAGCCCACTTCAAGCTAAGTACTGAATTATGTCCTAGTAATGACAAAGAGAAAGAAGAGATGAGCAGAATTGCTTATGCTTCAGCAGTTGGCAGCTTAATGTATGCCATGGTATGCACAAGGCCAGACATTGCATATTCAGTGGAGTAGTGAGTAGGTTCCTTGCCAATCCAGGAAAACAACATTGGCAAGAAGTAAAATGGATTTTGAGGTATCTCAAGGGTAGTAGTCATTATTGTTTATGTTTTGGTCATGATGAGATTGTGCTTGAAGGATTTACAGATGCGGATATGGCTGGAGATATCGACACCAGAAAGTCCACTACAGGTTATTTGTATACATTTGTAGGTGCAACAGTATCTTGGGTGTCAAGGCTACAAAGAATAGTAGCCCTCTCTACAACAGAAGTAGAGTACATAGCTGCAAAAGAATCTTGTAAAGAGATGTTGTGGATGCAACGATTCCTAGGAGAGATAGGAATAAAGCAGGACAAATATGTGCTATATTGTGATAGTCAGAGTGCCATTCACTTGGAGAAAAACCCAGCATTTCATTCAAAAACCAAGCACATTGACTTAAGGTACCATTGGATCCGGCATGTGTTGGAGGAAGAACAGTTATCCTTGGAAAAGATCCATACAAATAGGAACCCTGCTGATATGCTCACTAAGATTCTACCACGAAATAAACATGAGTTATGTAGAGGCACGGTAGGACTCGGTGTGACTTGATGACTCTTATTTGGCTTCAAGTTGGAGAATGTTAAGTGTGAAGCCAAATTCACGTAGTATTCTAGATCCTTCTAGATTAGATTTTTCTAGATCTCCAGGATTCTAGATCCTCCTACACCACTAGTGGTTTCTAGATCATTCTAGATCTCCATCTGAATCACACACAGGATTCTAGATCCTTCTTCTGCCTCTATAAATTTGTAATTTCTCTGGCCAAGGAAAGCAAGCCAAGGCCCAAGCCTGTTATGTAATGCAAAGTGATTTTTGTCCTCCAATGATTGTTTTATCTATTCCGCTGTTTCTGACTAAGTAATCTTGTTGTTTCTCCATTTATCTATCTCTGTGAATTATTCTCTGCTATTTCCGTCTAAGTCTCTGAGTATAATTCCGCTGTGTGTTATGTATACTCTGAACTAACATGGAAATCGATAAGTTACTATGAATCAATGCTTAACGTGGACATAGAATATGAGAAAATCAATGATATCTCACAGATTAGAAATATACAACCATACCTAAAACTGGAGTAGGGAAAATTCCATAAGCAAGAGGTGAGGAATACAATGGCATAGCCTGCCTTATATAGATGTAGGAGAACTCCAAACTCGGATTTGAAAACCATCTACACTCCCAACCAGGGTCAAGTTTTGAAGTTTTCATGTATTAAATTTATATGAATGAAATGATCAATCATCCAAAGACCAGCGTCACGAGGATGACATATTGTGGATGTCCTATTGGGCAGACGAGTTATTCTTTTTCAGAGAGAAAAAAGTTGCACAATCCACTAATGTGACAAAGATTTATTCACGCAATTGGGCAGAAGAGATATTCTTTCTCTGCCCCAAAAAAATAATTATTTTCTATGTTTATAGATGTAACGACTCATATTTATTCGCCCAATTGGGCAGGCACATTATTCTTTTTTAGTGAAGAAAAAATCTTTGCCATAACTACTAGGGTTTCTTCGGGGCAATGGTGAGAGGAGTTATTCTTTTTGGGTGGCAAAAGATAAAATTATATTTTTTATCATAATAGAAGTGAAATATACCAGCATCTTTAGCTTTTAAAAATAATGTACATACACTTTTAAAGAGACAACTAGTCACTGGACTATTTGTTTCACTGTACTATTTCAGAGGAGTTATTCTTCTTAGACACCCATGCATTGTGGCCATAATTTCTCTTAGACGCCCACTTATTTTGGCCTTGCAAAACTATTTTCCTTGCAAAATACCATTTTTTAGAATTTATTTATCAGTGTGCTAAACTCAAAAATCTTTGTGAGCAAGCTTTGATGTCCTCCTCAATAAGCCGTGATGTCTCATGATTATTTCCCAATTATTTTTACTCTAACTACATCTCTATTTCTATTTTCAGGATGTCAATACTTTCTAAAAATACTCAAAAACAATGAAAATCCCTCATCACAATATAACTCCAATAACAATTCAAGTAAAACACCTATTGTCTCATTACCTCCTAAAAGCAATCGCTCCTCTTGATATTGTCTTTCCTTTCAAAGTTTCCGTCTTCTCAAAGCCTTCTAGAGAAGCAATTTTGGTTATTTCTTTCGTACTAGGATATGATGATGAGAATATTGTAGATGAAGTTATGTTTGGAATGATGGAATATTTTTTTGGCTAATCCCCCATTAAAAATACACTATAACTACTATGCTTATATGCATGCATGTTAGTGATTTATTTGGATCTATATTTTGAACATATACAAATTATACTTAACTATGGAATTAGTGTTCATTGACTATTTCATTTAAAAGGAATAAATTGCAATGGACATTAACCCCATTGTTGAATGGTGATAATTTTGTCAAAATATTAGAAAAACCATGAAGACATTCTACTTGGCTTATAGGGCTCCACTAACATGCAAATATTGCATGATTGAATCCTATAATATCCCAACATCAAAATTTTAATGAGATATGGTACACTCTACATGTTCTAATGAAATTATTGCAGTAAAAACACCTAACACAATAAAGATCTAAGAATGCAGCCTCTTCTTTATGCAAATAAATAGAAGCAAAATTACATGCCCACACAAGACCTACTAAAGCCTGTTCCTTGGCATGTATGGGTGCCCATCAACAAAGAAATTAAATATATTGAAGCACAATTGTAGATCCTATATGGATCCGCTAAACAAATTACTCCAACAGGTTTTCATACCTAGGATCAACTAGAACTAGTCTTGCCAAGTTCACATCAAAAGCCAAATAGATAAATAACTCTCCTATCCCCTTTTATAGGCTTGATTGACTCTTTAGAGACTTTATTTTATTGTTTTCCCTCGAAAAACAAAGGCAAATACCATGGGCCAATGCCATGGGCAACTGCCACATTAAATACCATGGGAAGATTCCATCCACTTTGACCATATCCAAATATATATATATATATATATATATATATATATATATATATATATATATAGTCCTCCCACCCAAAGATTGTTTGCCCTCACGTAATCCACTTCTATCCAAAAAAGAAGCATTTGTATATTGATACCAAGATCCCATACAACCCAATGTGTTATTCCATGCCTCCATTCTAAATGATCATGAATCGATCCTTCGATACCTGAATCCAAAAAAATCCTCTCGTCAATCGTGCCCCCAATGGATTCTCCTAGATCACAATGCCACCTAAGTCCTAGGACATGTTGGTTATGACACCACCTCGGCCCCCCATAATTGCTTGTGCTTAAGGGCCCAAGTTGCAATATGCCCTTGGCTAAGAGTATCCCATCAATAGATTTCCAACTCATAATATGTCTTAAATCCATCTTGTGGGAAGTACATAATGCATGAATCCCTGCACATGGAATAAATCTACCATGCTGATGTTTCTTGATGCTCAACTCATGTTGCTCCACCCAATCACCCATCATGATCCAATTGTATAACTCTTGCTTGCTATCCCCAATGTATAATGGCAGGTTGGTAGAGTTGCAAGCCTTATCTATGTACTCTTGTAGAGGGCTGCTCTACAACTCCCAAATGTACTCATCTTCCTGCCTTATGAGGGACTTGAGTCATTCCTCAACACTAGGAAACTCGGCCATTGGTTCAACACATACCCCTATGAGGTCCTCAAATTTTCTATTCTCTTGTAAGACAATGTCTCAGGCTGCCCCGACTCTTTACTTCAACACCATAAGATCTATCTTGAAATGCATGATCCTTTCCCAAAAGTCCTCTACTTGAAATTCTCGTGCCCTACAGAATGTCTCTATATTGACTGCATTAGATGCCTCATGACCACAACTTTAACTTCAACCTTTGTTTGACCCTCTAGAAATGGCTTATCCTACATACTATATTTGTCATGATACCCTCCATGATCATGCTCATCATGTCGGTTTATTGTTATTGGCTCCTCATTTGGTTCTCCTATAATGTATTCTTCCTGGCCTTTTTCACATGTGGGGATAAGTTGTCCACCCTCTTTTATTGTCAAACATGGATGTATTGGTGGACTATTATCTATACCTAATTTCCCATACTATTTATGGATGTTCTTCTCAATATCTATAGACTCAACTGCCACGTCATCAAGAGGAATTCCCTCCTTCCTTTCATGATTTACTTTGTCAAGTTGATTGATTATCATCAACCTGTCATGTAAGTTTCTCTAAAAAACATGGTGTTGTTGCTCACCATCTGTACTTGATTGCTTGGATCCTTCATAGGTTCTCTTCTAAAAACCGGTGAAACCAACTATGGATGAATCTTCATGATCTGCCCTTATTTCCTCTTATCACCTGGACATGAATGGTTAAGGGCCCAAGGTCCCTTACACATAAACCATAGTCCTCTCATCCTTAGCTCATTCTTGATGCATATTTTGTTCTTTCTTACTCCATCAATCCTTATCAACTCCTTCGTAGTGAGCACCCTTCTAAGTAATTTTATGTTTTTCTTGACAAACTTCTCGACTAGATCATAGAATCCCTGTAGTTCCTTCCTCCAAATGGTCCACAATATGCATCTTAGTATCTTATAGATGTGAGCATGGCTTTCTAATAATAGAGACACAATCTTTTGCATGCTTGTTTTGACATGGTCTGAATGAGCTGATGTAATACTGGTGTAAACGTTTTGGAGCACCTCCATTTTACCTTCCATTGAAACGAATTAGAGGCTGAAACCAATCTAACACCTCTACTCATTAGATGGCTCGGTGTTCATTTTAGTGCACAAAGTTACCCTCCTCATGACCTCAACTGCTACTGAGAAACATCACTCTTGAGATCAACAATGCGACTGTTTGGTTATGGGTGCCTCGAATTCCCTTCTGTCAGTGGTATAGTCTCATGCAATTGATTCAATGGGTCTGCGCGATTTTCGGCTGACCTCCTTGCTCCAGTGATGTGAATACTCCCTTTCATGGTGAGGTGCCTCTTAGAAGGTGAAACGGTGGATGAGACCATTGTTGACCTGATCCATGGCTCAGTAATGTAGGTAAAGTGTTTTGATGCAATCTATGCATATGGCTATTGGTTTTATCATCAATGGCCCTGAGATTCACTTGCTAAAGAAAAAATATTCCACACTAAAAATATTCCACACTCTCTCCTTCTTTAACTTGGCCCCCTTTGATGAAATTGTTATCACCAAAAATTTATCATCTAGCCTAATTTACTAGATGGATTAAAGTACACCATGTAAATTCAATTTTACCATAGTAAAATTGCTTTCATTGTCAGAAATTACTTAATAAACCAGAATTGTTAAGTAATTTATAATTAAACCCATGAAGAATAATTAAATAAGTCACTATTTATTTTATTTTCTTCTAGGAATTAATTAAATCATTGTTCAATTATTAATCTTTTTCATATTTGACCCAATTATGAAAAATCAAAAGACAAATTATCAATTATCTTATTTTTCTCCAGGAATAATTAAGTAATCTCTAATTAATTACTATTCCTTGTCAAATTTGAATAAATCCCTTAGGAATAACTAAATAAATCATTATTTCTTTATTATTCCTTAACCAATTTCTTGAGATGATAAACAAATCATTTATTTATTTATTATTTCTAAATAAAAGTTTAAATACATTTTCCCTCCTAACCAAATATAATAAAATATTCCAAGTGGTTATTCCAAGAATGGGGTTAATAATATTTTATTATTGCTCATTATTCGAGGATAACTCAATATTTTGTTATAAATAGAGGGTGTTTCCATTCATTATTCACTTTCGATTATTTTCATTCTTGCACTCACTATTGTAACTCTTATTATTTTCATTGCCGCACACCATTTCTCTGCCATTTGAGTTCCCATTAAGGTCAAACATTTTATTTTTTGGGATTTCACATTATAGAGGAGAGAGACTTTACACAAGTTGAAGATGTTTTAGGATAGAGAAGAACCCATCCCATAGAGAGGGACTCGTAAAATTTATTTGTTCCCTTCACAAGTGTTATAATAAAATATGTTCTTTGTATATCTTGTTTACATTGGATGATTGGAGTTATTATTGTTTCTTTTTGTTGTTTAACTATGATCGTGTCATAGATCAGGACTTCTATCATTTTCTTCTATCATTTGCTGCAAATCTACAATGTTTAGTAGCCATTTATATTGTTGAGATTGTTTGTCATCCAGAGTCTTAAGTGGGTTCTTTTCATACATCTTTGAGCCGAAAACACTACAACAAAATTGGAAACTTCGTTGGTTTTTTACTTCAGATCCAAAAACTTGGGTGACGTTCAGTTTTCAGGTTAGTGTTTCTTATTTTTTCAGACTCTTAATTTTATTTACTAGCTTTCTAACCCTAGATATGTCAAATTTCTAACTTCTGCAAGTTTTTTGGTCTTTTTAGCAGGTCACAAGAACGAGCTGCAATAGAGACAGTAGTTTTTTCCCAGATTTTCGGACCGAGAATCAAGGAGCAAAAATCACACTTTTTAGCCCAAAAAGTGTGACCTCAAGTCTAGAGTGCACCTTTCACCCAAAAAACTACAATCACCCCTAAAAATATGTTAGTACCTGCGACTTTAGGCTTTCTGGGTTTTTATGAGATCTGTTTCTAGGTTTTGTCGAGAGTTGTGTGTTGGGTTGTCTTACATTTGTCTCATCCTACTTAGGCCTTGATCTATTTCGATTTACTCATCAAAGTGGAATTTATCCCCTTAGGGCTTCTAGTACGCTTCCACCTTTATAGGAGGAGTTTAGGTGAGTAAGAAGACTGAGTTTCTCCAGCACTTTCAGCCATATTTTCCAGATCTATACCCTTTTCCTTCAAATCTCCAAAGATAGGTTGTTTCCATCCATAGTTTCATATTAAACCTTGTTTGGTCATTGGCCTTAGGGTCCCATCAATTTCCCTAGGATTTACGCCCATCTCCCTATCTTTTTGTAGCAATCTTCCTCTCTAGTTTTTTGTTGTTGCTGCGCCACTTTCCAGTAGCCTAGTGTCATTTCATCCTAGTGGGGTTTAGTTAATGGTTTTGTTGTTCATTTACTGTTGTTAATTTTAGTTTATTTCAGCAATTTTTTTTCTTTTTTACAAAGAAGATCTGGGCTTAATCAATAAATACACTGGCACACACAAGCACACATTAAGCGAAGGGCGATTGGTTTACACCCTCAAGCCAAGACTAAAAATAATAAATTTATCTCCCCTCATCGAGGCAAAGTCATATTGTTGATCTCCCTTCACCATTTTCATGTCACATGTGTCTTACCACCATTGCACCACCAAGGCATTTGTCATGAATACTCTTATACCTTCATCCCCATTTCCATTCAGGCATATTACTCCTCCCCACTGGGTTTGAGTTCATAGCCCTCTTAATCGCCATACTGACTCTTCTCCTGGTTCATCTGATTCTGAGCCTCTTTCGCCACCTATTGTCACCATGTTTGGACCCACAACTGGTGTAGGAACC
The DNA here is from genome assembly GCA_031772625.1 of Pinus tabuliformis. NCBI lineage: Eukaryota > Viridiplantae > Streptophyta > Pinopsida > Pinales > Pinaceae > Pinus > Pinus tabuliformis. The sequence goes on along the minus strand of CM062804.1, from coordinate 327,594,273 downwards.
CAACCTAGTGTTGGCTGTAGTTCCACCCTAGTTATCACATCTAGAGGAGCAGTCTCATGAACCATTCAAGGAACTCCCATACTCCCTTTTATGGCTGGGTTAAGTCTCCTGGATTTTATCCAGTTGATAAACGACCAAATACACCACGATGCTGGTTGACATGCTATGTCGACTAAGCTTCCCTCAGATATCCCAAAGTTTGAGGGTATTTCTTGAGAGGATCCTACCGATCATGTTCGCTCCTTCTACATGTGGTGTTCATCCAACTCCATTACTAATGACTTCATTCGTTTTCGGTTGTTCCAATGCACGCTCACTAGAGACGCTAGAAAATTGTATGTAGACTAGCCAACCACATTTCATTCCATTTTAGTGATGCTTGCTAAAGTGTTCCTCTCATATTTCCAGCTACCTCCCTAATACGACACTCGTAAAAATATATTGACCTCATTCCGTCAGTCCTCTACCACTTGCCTTTTCGACGATGTTCAAGAGTGGCGTAGCAGGAGGAGCACATGTCATGCCCTGCCCTTCAAAGACCATGCCCATATATATTGGTTTCTCAGGAGCCTTTTAGCACCCATGGGAAAAGATGCATTTTCCTCAGACTGAGGAAGAAGCTCTCCAAACCACTCTGAGATATGACTAAATTTATGTACAATTTGGTTTTGTCTATACCGTCATTCTAAACCTTCCTTGTCCTAGAGGTTCCAATGCATCGGGGGAATCTCACGTTGCCACCAGTATCATTGGAACCCTTTCACATCCTTCCCCATATACTAAGCAAAGATATGGCCATCCACAGGGGGGTGCCAGTTCCTCCAACACTTATGCCCCTCCTACTAGCAACATGTTTTCAGGGCCCTAACCTATCTACCAAACCATTACTCCTCCTTATGAACAGTCGAGCACTCTAGCCCCTCAAGAATTAACACCAGAACCTGCCATGCATCCTCAGCCCCAGTAGATACAGCCCCCTCAGGGTCAGGATTTTGAACAGTAGAGTGCAACCAGTCCCCAAAATTTGAAGAAAAGTAGTAAGGGGAAGGGTAACAATGGTAACAAGGGTAACCAGGGTAATCAAGGTAATCAACTTAGTGAATCTAAGGTGAACCAGCCTAACACCAACTACCAGCAATAGGGAAGCCAACCTAAGAAAAACAAGCTTATTCGTATGAACAAGCCTTGTGAATGTTGTGGCATACATGGTCATTATACACATGACTATCCTATCTTACCCTAGATGTGCGAAATTTGGGAAGATCAAGTAGGTTCTAGAGGCCAACAATCGCCTAAGAATCCTACACCATGTCAATCGACAGTGCTTACAAATCCTTTCCCTCAACAAGGATTTGCTTCTTCTCAACCTCACCCAGGTCAAGCAGCCCACCCTCCCCAACCTTCTAGTCCTAGTGACTACCGGATCCTCATGATGAACTTTGATGAGGTTAATCCCTCCGATATCAACTTGCAAACTCGATTGCTTCAATATGATAAGCCATCAACTTCATTTGCCACTGAGTGCAAAGCCAAAGCTTCTACTGAGCCTCTTATGACATCAAATGTTCCATTACAGATCCCTCAACCTAAAGCTGAGGCAATTCCGAAGATCCCAAAGGGACCATTATGTCGTAACATCATTTCTATCCTAGCTGCACATACATACAGTATAGTAGATGACTTGGTGCAATCACTTGCTACCATGTCGACACTGGATGTACTCCAATTTTGCCATCTCAAGAAAAACCTCTAATAACTTCTTTGGGCATAGTAGATCCTTCTAACGATCATTTGATTGTCTTCCTAGTTGATACATCAGAACATCACCATTTCTTTGCTCTGTTGCTTTCTAGGTACTAGTTCGAGTCTGTAATGCCATCATCTCCTGATTCATTATTGACGATGGTGCATCCACTTGTGTGATGTCCGATACCATTTGGAAAAAAATTTAGTCACCTGAGTTGTCCCCCTCCACCATCACTTTGCATGCTTGGGATAGACACTCCTCCTAGGCTCTTGGCATGTACCGCAACTGTCCAGTGGCCCTTGTGGCCAAGACTGTCCATGTAGATATTGAGGTTATTGATGCCCCTTTAGATTACAACATTCTCTTGGGCTGTAGTTACACATATGCCATGTCACATGTCGCATCTATGGTTTCCCTCAAGATGTTCTTCCCCCATGAAGGGAAGATCATTACCATAGATCAGTTGACTTACTACGAGCTGACATCCGTGACGTCCCCCAAGTCCATTATCTCATCAGTTTTAGATAATAAGTCTTTAACTCCTCTCACTGGTGTTTCACCCAAAGTCTATAGAGATTCCACATTGTTGGATTCTTTCCCTAGTCCTCCCCCTCTCATCTTAGAACCTAAATCTTTCAGCATCACGGGTTGTCCTCAAGCAGTCTCGTACATTCGATCCACAACGAGCTCCTCTACACTGCGCGGTTACCATCCTAGCTGAGCCATCCAGATCCACCCGCCAGGACCTCCTCCATTTGTCGGTGCCTCTCCTATCTTCCCCCTAGGAACTGTTCCTCCAGGTCTCAACCATCTAGGAGCTATTTTGTCGGGACATTACCCTGCAGGCCAGATTCCTTTCTTATTTCCTCCTCCCGCAATATTTTATGTCCCTGTCATGGCTTCGTTGGTCCTTCCTAACATGACATTAGGGATCCCCATATGTTACATTGACCCGCCAACAAGCATTCTTCCTAGTCGGCTAAGACCTTATCGTGCTCTGACCCTAGTTCAATTGGTCCCTACGGCCCCTACCGCTACTTTAGTTCCATCACAACCTCAAGAGCAAGCCACTCCTGTTGGGAGAACATCTGGACAAGGGGAAAAGCTAAGAGCAAAGAACCTAAGGACAAGGCTCCCCAACCTCCTCCAGTCCCCAAGGCCCCAAAGTCATCACCTTCGTGCACTTTGTGTAAAGTTGTGTGGCACGCGACCAATAAATGTCCTGAGCTTCCTTATCTCAAACCTTTGTTTCATGAAACGTTCCCTAAGTCAAATATCCCTAAATTCCATGTTAATTTATCGGATCCAGCCAAGAAACTCAGAATGTTATGAAAAAATAACCCTTGTGCCCTATGTGATCATCATGGTGACTACTCCCATTGTTGCCCTCATCTCAACGAATTTTGTGATTTCCTTAAGGCACTTTGCAAATATGAGACCACTCATAATGGATCATCTACTCCTCTACCTATGGATTTTTGTACCAATAGTAAGCCAGAAAAGGGGGAATCCAGTCTCACCATCATGATCCCTTCCCCAGATGTCCAGATGATGGACACCACGGGCCATATCCTTTACATGTCATCATCCTTGAGTTCCTCATAGGCAATCCTTTCTAAGGTTTCTGCGCATGCTTCTATTCAACCTCTCTTTATAGAATCCTAGGTCTCAACATACATAGATCCTTCATCTACTATCATGTCGTCTGCTATTCCATATGATGTGTATGTGAACCTTTCTTAGGTTGATGCACTAGGTAGCGCTGCCGCATGATGTAGTCAATATTCCTCTCATCCACCCATCTTCCATTTTGATGAGGACATCATGGAAGCTATGTCTACCCATAATTACCCTTGTACTTAGGAAAGGGGAATATTTTTTGGAGGATTCTAAAGGCCATTTCCTTCCTAATAATCCCATTTAAATCTACCTAAAGAAATTTTTCTCATAGCTTATCTCTTTGATTTGCATGTCTTTATTTCTGTCATGAAGTTAGGTAGGATGCATCATCTCATCTGTCATATTTTACACCTTTTAGATGGATCCATCATCCACACCATATATTAGTCATGTTGATGGTGCAAGTCGCTTCTCCAGGAATAGAGCCTTAGTAGCCTGGGCCATTTTTACCCCCTTGCATACATTAGTCCTTTCGAACGACGTGTGCATTGGATCTGCCAACAATAACGAGGCTGAATATGATGTAGTGATAGGTTTGTTAGTTGATTCCCTTTCTCATTGCATCCTTCATCTTCATGTTCATTTTATATTCGTTGCTACTTGTCATGCAATTGAATGGTGTGTATCACATGCATAACGAAGTCATATTTATAAAATATCTGTGTGTTAAGCTGTTGGTACGTGAATTTGAAACCATTACTTTTATTAAGTTCTTAGAGCCCAAAATAACTATGTAGATACCATTGCAAATAACATTCTGGATTGGCATTTATCACGTGTATACCACAGAAGACAACCATAAACAAAACACATGGAGAACCATCATCGTCATATAAAAATGCATAATCATATTATGTATCATATAAGTGTTTGAAGCCCATAGCTCTAAATACATTCGACATGCCCATAACATGTTACAAAAATCAAAATCAAAGGGACCCACATGTCCCCATATCTAGTCACTATCCGAAGGATCACACACCAAAGGCTTTGCCCCACCTGCACGTAGATCATGTACTGCATGACCAACCATCGCCATGTGCCACATGATACCTTGCCACTCTAAGGGAAGGCCGTTACACTCATATATGTATCGATCATCTAGCTCATGCCATCCACGCGCAGAAACTCTGTTCAAGAGTACCCTAGATCTATGGTGTAGATAAACAAGTAGCACACTATCCTCTAGACCCTGACAAGATGACGATGTTCACCAATCTACAACCACAGGCACTACAGCTCGTCCTGCATTTCCTGCTAATTTTACCAGTGCTATGTCTACATACCACATATTTTACACTCAGTACCATATACATGTGATAAAAATATGAAATGCACCATAAAAATAGCAATTTAACAATTACCATTTGGTCCCCATGCTCGCCTGAGCGAAAGTGGCAAGTTAGCATCTCCGTGATAGTTCATCCCGTTATAAGGATAATCATTAATCTATAGGGGCATTTGATCCCAATGTGCAAAAAAGACGGGTTGGAACACTCGTCTGACTCCCCGTCCTCCTCTCCATAGTAGCTACCCCCAGTGGCGGATCCTGGGCTCCTATAGGCCCCCATATTAGATCTATACATGAGGAATGATGGTGGGTATCTTCTCAAAGAAGAATGTGCATAATACTATACCGAAAGAATAGTCATGGTTCACCTACATAGATTTAACTATCATTTCACTGATGGAAACATCATCTCAGCCCAGCCATAGTAGGTCCTAGCCAAAACACTATCATTTAGCATCATCTACTCACCAGTGATGTGGTGGAACGCATGGCTGCCCAAGGCCCATAGCACAGCTGCAGAAACAACCTGTCTCTCTAGCCAGTGTAAATCACCAATCAGGATAGTTGTAACCTTCACATGCACATCCCATGGACAATGGCACTCCACAAACTCTGTAATGTTCCTCCGACAAGGAAACACCATATGGATATCCCCCACCACTCATGGGGGAGGTAGTATGGTTAAGAAATAAATATCCTGTAATGTGAGCTCAATCTTGTGCCCTTGCAAGCGCAAATACCTTGTGGTCTGGATCCCAATAGCTCACAATTTGTAATAGAAATGGCTCACCTGCTGGTGGGCTCCAGTATTGTAGCAATAATGCTACAACTCCTGGAACTCCCTTCTTTAATTTTATCAACCCGGTAGTTCGTAACAAACTTGGAAGCGACGGTGCTGTATGCACAAGTACTAGCTCTTGCCGCAGCTGTCACTTGGTCAGCTGGCACAAGTCCACTAGGAGCTTAAGCCAACTTCTATGAGCTCTTAGAAGAAGCTTTTTAATTGATGGATGAAAGCTAACTCGAAGGAAGCTAATCTAATTGCAAAAAGAAACTGAAAGCCAAAAAGAAACGCAAACCCTAGCAAACCCTAATTCTACCAGCTAGTCCTACTGACGCAAAGGAGAGCATGCAAACTACTGAAAGAGATGCCATTACTTCTAAGAAGGTAAAATGCATGTGTCTAAGTTATCACTATCTGAAGAAAACATCTTTTTGTATTTTTGTTTAAGTTATTAGAATTATCATGCATGTGCTTTTAACTGGCTTTTCACTGTGCAGGGGTGGATCAAGGAGGAGAAATGCTTGGAAAAGGTTGGGAAGACTCGGAGAGGGTCTAAGGGATCCCTATCATCCTTTCAGAGAGTTTCACAAAGTCAGGATGCCATGCAACCGTGTTTATGAACTTCTACAGGAAGTCTGCAGGGGTTTCTACAGGATGTTCTGTAATTCTTCTACAGGATGTTTCGAAATGGGATTTTGGAGCATGGATGGAGGGAAAAAGATGGAGGAATGAGTATGGAGGTGAAATAGGGGTGTGAAGAGGTCTAGGACTTGGTGGATGAGGCTAAGGAGCGATTGGATTTGTTCAAGGATGGATGAAGCGATGTTGCACAAGAAGATGAGAATCATGGCAAAGTAAGCGGATGAGGCAAATGTAAGGTAAGGTTTATAAGTGAAGGATGAAGCAGGTAGGTTGGATGGAGTATGGGTAGGTAAGGAAGGATAACAGGTACTCTGCAAGTGGTTTTTCAAAATGAACAAACAAAGACATGCAAGAAAACAAAGATCTAGTTATGCTACCCTAATATGATCTAGCTAACAGTAGCAAGAATGGACAGTAGCTTTATTTGCAAGGAAACCATGTAAACACGTGAGCAAGAACAGTCCAAAAGATCTGAATGCATGACTAAATCCTACCACTCTATTCCAAACATAAAAAGCTACTTTAACCATCAAAAGAAATCTAGATAACAAAGAAAGATCTAAATCTAGATAGCAGATTTTATTTTAAAACGCAGCAAAACACATAAAGATAAACAAAGGAGTTACTGGGCGCTTGAGATGGGCCCAACCCCAAGAGCTACAGCCTCCAAAGAGAGATTTAGAGCTGGTGCAAAGCTGGATTCATCTTTATTGATCAAGAAATGAAGAGTTACATCAAAACTGTCCACAATAAGGACTTGAAAATGAGCTGAAAGTAAAGCTAATCCATTGCATAAAAATTGAACTACAAACTGGCTAACTATTGGCTACAAAATGACTAACCACTAGCTACTACCTACTGGCTAACTAGCTAACATCCACTGGCCAACCCAAATGAGGCCCTAAGCCTTCTTATTTATACAATTTGAGGACCCAACAGTCCTCCTAAAATTTAGGGACTCGGCTGCCCAAGACTTGTAGTTAACAGCAGTCCTACTTGACTTGCTTGGCTGCCCTTGTGTTGATTGATTCGGTGGCCCTTGAACTCCGAGCTGATGGTGGAGAATTCGAGGTAAGGGCCCATAAATGAAGGGGACACCTTCCTACAAATCCTCTCCCTTGTCTTCCAACGAATTTGGCTGCCAAGTGCTCATTAAGACCTTCAATTTTGTCTCCAAATTGACCAAAAAGGCTACACAAAGCACCCATTAGACTTGTTGGCATAATGACTAACCAAATTCACTCTATTAGCATAAATATAATCAAAAACATGCAATAAACTAATGAGAATGGTGGATTAAGTCAAATTAGGAGGTTGAATGAGCCCAAATAATTGTCCATTTTTGGGGCTCATCATCACCCCCTACTGAAAGTGTTGCTCATCCTTTGAGCAACCAATCTCTCTCCTCATCTTTGCCGGCCCTGGTGGCCTCCTTGTCATGCCAAGCTTTTGAAGTGATGTCCTCTTCTCTGTCACGAAACCATGCTTCTTTTCTTCTTCCCACTGCCTGCTGCTTTTCCTAGTGAATTCTCAGCCTTGTTATGAGTGTGCAAGTATATGCAATCATATGGAAGAAATGGTGGCCTTGTCATTTCCTAAAACCTACAACGTGAGGGCACTCGTATGTTTTGTAACAAGGAAGTTGGTTAAATTCACAAGATAAGCCATGGTCATGTTTCCAAGCAACAGGAATATGATAAAGGTGTTTTCTCTGGCTTTTTCAATAGCAATAGCTAATACATTACCCTCCACAAAAAGAGTAACAGGAAGCAATAACAGCGCAGCAATTGGTGCCATGTACATGAGAAAATTCATAGAGTGAAGCTTCTCTGCCTCAGAGGTAAGCAGGAGCCCCTGAACAACTGATTTCAATGCTCTGGCAACAGTTGATCCTAGGCAAACCAAAAAGCCAAAAAGGTGGAATAATGGCTCACTGTTGCTTGCAATAACAATGCCAAATACCACAGGCACCAAGGCCATATAAACCACAGAAGACTCCCTCTTACATGTTATTATAAATGCAAAATATTGCTGTGAAGAAGGGAGTTGTTGCCCCAATAGCTTGATTGAAGGAGACTGGCAAATAGCGCAGAGAAATATTGCCACAAACAACCGAGAAGGAGAAAATGAAGCTCAGTGCCAATATCTCAAGAAACTGTCTCCTGGAGACGATGAACTGCATTGGTACAATCTCTAACCATGAAATTGCCAGAAAACCATAAAATGAATAGGCACACATGTGCAACATTGTGAGGAATATTGGGTATCTGCATCCAAAAAACTAAGTAGGCATTTGTTAAGCAATAGCACACCAATATTGGAAGAGTACCAAGCTACAATAATGAGAGCTGTTGTAATAGTCTGGGACACAGGAAATGAACCATATTTTCCTTCTCCTGTTGGAGTTGGAGGTATGTCAATAACTTCTTGTTCAAGCTTTGGATTACTGCCCCGCCTCGTCCATGTTTGTGTTTCAGCCATAGCTGAAGAGGGCTTGAAAAATCAGATCTGATCAATATTCGGAAGACCCAATTGGTTTCCAGACCTGAACATCGTCTGGGTACTTGTCTATACTGTGTAGGACTCAGATGGACCCAAAACAGATGTGGATGTCTCGTTATTATAAGCCTCCCCCAACTCTGCAACTTGGTGATCTTTTTAGCCTCCTCGAGCTGAGAGATGAAAGAGAGATCAGTTCCTATTGGGAACAGCTTCAGATTGCGATTGAGGTGTATGAGAAGCGAGCGCAAACACAAATCTCATCAGAGAGCTCCACCCCAGTTCCGCCTGAAAACCAAGCAACTTACTCTGCCCTGGAAGACTCTGCTGTATTTTCCTGTAAAACGTCTTCCTGTAGAATGTTACTGCCCCTCTAAGCGAGCCGGATACGCAACAGACTCTCGAAGACAGGTAGAAAACCCCATGGAGGATGACTAGTTAACAGCTTGTGGGAGCAGAGGACGCGTACTTCGGCTAAGAACGTTGCAGGCACAAATGAATCAGCGGGTGGTGAGAGTCAGCCGAGCATTTTTTTAATTACGGCATGATTCACGTGAGAGAGTGAAGTGGCCAAGTGTACGTGGCCTCATGCAACTAGAAGTGTTGTTCCTCACTGTAGTGTAATTATGAACTGTAGTTCTCTGCCTGTAATCACTCACCATTAGTTGCACTGGAGTTTAGAATATCCACACTGTCTGTGTTTTTTCAAATTTCACGTGAATGACTGATCCATGCATGCTGCGTGATTTTTTCCTTGATGCGTGCAATCGAATATGGCTAGCTTCTTGGCTGAATCCACCCATCTCATTCGTTCATGCAATGCTTATATTAGATTCATGCAATAGAAGAACAAGGTTTAGTCACGTACCTGAAGTCAAATGGCTGCTGTGAAGCTTTTGCTGCTGCATGCTCATATTCTGCTGCTGCATGTTTGGATCCTTTGGTTGCATGAGCGCTTGGCTGATGATTTTTTATTGTTTTTCCTTGTGCAGGTGTTCTCTGGCCAGATCTAAGCTCCAGGCAATTGATTCCACGTTCAAATCTGCACGTTCAAGCTGTTGCTGCTGCATTGTCACAGAACCAGAACTTGTTTTCGCCATTGCTCCCAAACGGTAAACCGGATTGATCTGAAACTTGCTGAGCATGTTCCTATCATCATTATGCATCTCCCATAGCAAAATCGTGATCAATGGATGCACGGATTTCGAGAAAAATGGAGAATGGCTGAAGATTTCAGAGATCGATTTCTCGGAAACCGTGCATCGGAATCGGCTAAAACTGCTTGGGTAGGCTACTATCACCCATGTGCATCTCCACATGAAACATGTTTTAAAACGGATGCACGGATATGGAGAAAATGCAAAAATGGCTGATGGTGATGGAGGCTGATTTCTTGGAAACCGTGCACCGGAACGGCATGAAACTGCTCAGGCATGTTGTCATCACCCTTGTACAATTCCCCATAAAACGGTTTGTCAAATGGATGCATGGTTTTCAAGTTATGGCAAAAACAAATTTTGTTCTATGGATTTTTGCCTCAAGGCTTTTTGCAAATGTTTGCATGGAAGGAAAAACTGAGCTTGGGCTGTGATGCAGGTATGGAGATGATGGAGGAGGAGTTTGAAGATTGCATGAGGACTTCTGAACCCTTGAGGAAGCTACCATGTTCGCCAAACCACTTTTTGAAATCCATGTCTAGTTTCCCACAATTTCTACAGGAAGTTCCTGTAGAAGCACAATGAGAAGCACAATGAGGTGGAAAAAATGATGGACAAAGGCAAGGGATGGACACACAAGTGCTTGTAGGCCTAATCAACAGATTACCACCATCAGGTTCCATTTTAGACTTGAATTTGGTTCGTCCAAAGGTTCTACAGGATGTTTCCTGTAGAAATACAGAGCTTCCTGTAGAAGGCACAAGAAAAATTCCTTTAACCTTGATTTGAGTGCTCCTCCTGTCATGAAACGTCCTTCTTGCAACCTGCAATTAGCCAATGGAATTAGTTTTATTTTTCTTCTTCTTTTTCTCTTTTGTTTTTTTTTTGAAAAACAACTAGGGCGCCTCATGGAGGTTTTCACCCTAATTGCCTGCCTTGGGCGCCTCCAAGGGAGGTTTTCACCCAAAGATCTTATTCTCTTTTCTCTTTTTTTCCCAACCCATTGACCGCCTCATGGAGGTTTTCAATCAATGAGCCAATCTAAGGCGCCCTTGAGGAGGTTTTCACCTTAGATTTTTATTTTTTCTTCTTATTTTCATTTTTTCTCTTATTTTTTTTTTTTTTTTTTTCTACCCTACCCTACTTGAAAAATAAAATCATTTTCAAGTATAAGAATACTTCCAATGGAGCCATGTGCACATCGAGATTAGAGAAAAAATGATGTGAAGGCTCGAAATGCATGCTTTGATAGTTATCCAGATCTCAGAGACCAAATGATCTGACCTTGAAGGGATCAAACATAGCTGAGGAAGAGAGTACCGTTGCAACTTAGTGACCATCTGAAACCATATCTCAATATAGCTTTGATATCCATGGTCGTCTTGCTGATTTGGATCATTCTTCATGTCACCTTCTATCATGACCTTCTGATCTTCCTCTTTTTGTTGATCTTTCTCTTGAGTACATGGAGGATTTGATGGTAACCATGAGGGAACTCTCTCGATCTCTGATTTTGATGCCTTCTCTTCATCAAGTGCAGCCCATGGTTCTCTAATCTTTTCTTTTGAATCTTCTTTTTCCTTTGGTCCTTCAATGTTGTCAATATAATCTCTGTTTTGCAACACTCTTCCTGAGCTTTGGTGAACATCATTGAGCTCAAAAGGAGTCATTTGCACATGTTGTGCCTCAGCTTTGCAATTGGGTTGAGCTACTCCATTGTATGGCTTTGGAAATGGTACAGGTAGTTGAGTGGAGGTGTGAAATTGAGATGGAGATGGATGGCATTGTGGTTGGGTAGGCATTTGGGGTTGCCTTGGTGGAGGAGGAGGCGATGGTTGTGGATGAGCAGGTGGTGGAGGAAAATGAGCGGGATGAAAGTTGTACTGGGGCCTCCACTCCTAATAAGGTGCATTCCAGTGAGGCTGTGGCTGAGCATAAGAGTGAAATGAATGAGCAACTGGTTGGGCATAATATGGATCTGTGAAGGAACAAGGAGGAGGTGTGAACCAGGAAGGATGAGCAGGGGGACCCCAAGAAGGCATGAAAGTGGCTTGGTAGGGGTCATAATAGGTCTCATGTGTCCCTTGCAGTTCCTGCTGGTAAGATTTAGGTCCATGCAGCCTCCTTTGGTTCATATAATAGAGTGATTCAGTGGCTCCTTTGGCTCTCTGATATGCAACTTTGATTCTAGGTAAGGAAGGGCACTGATCTGTAGGATGGTATTCTTCACATACAAAACACACTTCTATGGAGTACAATAGACATTCGTTCCTAGGATGCTTTCTAGTGCACCTAGGACAAAAAATGGCCAAAGCCCTCTTGGATTCTTCTTGCCTCTTTTGGATCCGCAAGGTATCCAGTTGCATGGCAAGAAACTGCCTCATATCACTCTTGAAATCTTCGATCTGATTTTCAAATTCATCTTTGGACAAGGTGTTGCTCCCAACATTTCTGCTTGTAGCCATTTACTCCAGAGGAATGGTTTCTTCTTCTTCTCCCCTTGAGGTTCTTCAAATATGCCTTGATGTCCACCCAGGGGTTCTTTAATCACAGCCATCGAAGAAGAGAGAATGTTGGCTGTGTGAAGCAGTGGGGGTGTTGTGCAATCATTTTTCTAACTTATCTCTACTCCTATAATGCATGAAATGAAATATTTTTGGTTGATTTTTGCTTTTTTTTCTTTGGTACCTGCAAAACTGAAACAGATTGATCTACACTAACTATCTTGCTGAAATAAAAATGCAGAATTGAAATGAAAGCAGGAAAGGACTAATCTACTTTGCTCAAATGGAATTGCAAGAATGGAAATGCTAGTCTACGCTTGCAGAATTGAAAGGCTAATCTATGCTTGCAAAATTGAAATTGCGGAATTGAAATGCTAATCTATGAAAGTAGGAAATGTCTATGCTACTTTTGCAGAATGGAAATGAAATAAACTACTTGGCAGAAGGCGAGAGTAAGAAAATAGAAGAAAAGCAACAATTACTAATACTCTGACGCTTCCCCGGCAACGGCGCCAAAAAGATGGTGGGCTCCAGTATTGTAGCAATAATGCTACAACTCCTGGAACTCCCTTCTTTAATTTTATCAACCCGGTAGTTCGTAACAAACTTGGAAGCGACGGTGATGTATGCACAAGTACTAGCTCTTGCCGCAGCTGTCACTTGGTCAGCTGGCACAAGTCCACTAGGAGCTTAAGCCAACTTCTATGAGCTCTTAGAAGAAGCTTTTTAATTGATGGATGAAAGCTAACTCGAAGGAAGCCAATCTAATTGAAAAAAGAAACTGAAAGCCAAAAAGAAACGCAAACCCTAGCAAACCCTAATTCTACCAGCTAGTCCTACTGACGCAAAGGAGAGCATGCAAACTACTGAAATAGATGCCATTACTTCTAAGAAGGTAAAATGCATGTGTCTAAGTTATCACTATCTGAAGAAAACATCTTTTTGTATTTTTGTTTAAGTTATTAGAATTATCATGCATGTGCTTTTAACTGGCTTTTCACTGTGCAGGGGTGGAGCAAGGAGGAGAAATGCTTGGAAAAGGTTGGGAAGACTCGGAGAGGGTCTAAGGGATCCCTATCATCCTTTCAGAGAGTTTCACAAAGTCAGGATGCCATGCAACCGTGTTTATGAACTTCTACAGGAAGTCTGCAGGGGTTTCTACAGGATGTTCTGTAATTCTTCTACAGGATGTTTTGAAATGGGATTTTGGAGCATGGATGGAGGGAAAAAGATGGAGGAATGAGTATGGAGGTGAAATAGGGGTGTGAAGAGGTCTAGGACTTGGTGGATGAGGCTAAGGAGCGATTGGATTTGTTCAAGGATGGATGAAGCGATGTTGCACAAGAAGATGAGAATCATGGCAAAGTAAGTGGATGAGGCAAATGTAAGGTAAGGTTTATAAGTGAAGGATGAAGCAGGTAGGTTGGATGGAGTATGGGCAGGTAAGGAAAGATAACAGGTACTCTGCAAGTGGTTTTTCAAACTGAACAAACAAAGACATGCAAGAAAACAAAGATCTAGTTATGCTACCCTAATATGATCTAGCTAACAGTAGCAAGAATGGACAACAGCTTTATTTGCAAGGAAACCATGTACAACACGTGAGCAAGAACAGTCCAAAAGATCTCAATGCATGACTAAATCCTACCACTCTATTCCAAACATAAAAAGCTACTTTAACCATCAAAAGAAATCTAGATAACAAAGAAAGATCTAAATCTAGATAGCAGATTTTATTTTAAGAACGCAGCAAAACACATAAAGATAAACAAAGGAGGTACTGGGCACTTGAGATGGGCCCAACCCCAAGAGCTACAGCCTCAAAAGAGAGATTTAGAGCTGGTGCAAAGCTGGATTCATCTTTATTGATCAAGAAATGAAGAGTTACATCAAAACTGTCCACAAGAAGGACTTGAAAATGAGCTGAAAGTAAAGCTAATCCATTGCATAAAAATCGAACTACAAACTGGCTAACTATTGGCTACAAAATGACTAACCACTAGCTACTACCTACTGGCTAACTAGCTAACATCCATTGGCCAACCCAAATGAGGCCCTAAGCCTTCTTATTTATACAATTTGAGGACCCAACAGTCCTCCTAAAATTTAGGGACTCGGCTGCCCAAGACTTGTAGTTAACAGCAGTCCTACTTGACTTGCTTGGCTGCCCTTGTGTTGATTGATTCGGTGGCCCTTGAACTCCGAGCTGATGGTGGAGAATTCGAGGTAAGGGCCCATAAATGAAGGGGACACCTTCCTACAAATCCTCTCCCTTGTCTTCCCACGAATTTGGCTGCCAAGTGCTCATTAAGACCTTCAATTTTGTCTCCAAATTGACCAAAAAGGCTACACAAAGCACCCATTAGACTTGTTGGCATAATGACTAACCAAATTCAATCTATTAGCATAAATATAAACAAAAACATGCAATAAACTAATGAGAATGGTGGATTAAGTCAAATTAGGAGGTTGAATGAGCCCAAATAATTGTCCATTTTTGGGGCTCATCACCTGCCCTCATCAATGGGTTCTATACCAACTCGAGAACCCCATACTGAGCTAATCCCCTTCGAACCCCTGATCCATCTAATCTCGAATCAGAGGGTATCCAAGTCTCACTCACACGAGTTGATTTTTAGCTCTACAATGCCTGGAAAACACCACATGTCTTGTCACTTGAGATAAAATAAAACTGGTCTACACTGATCAACCTACAACCCCCACCAAGCAAGAAAACCACCCCTCTTTTCAGCCCCAAATTGCATTTTTATGCCCAGAAGGTGTGAACTCGCAGGTTTTCACCTATTTCCTGCGATCCAAATTGCACTTCTAGGCACCAAAAGTGTGATGCGACTGTGAAGAGGAGCAAGGGTCTCCTAGGGAGCTGCCAGATGCCAAAAATCATGAAATAAACAACTAAAATTGAAGAGATGAGTAAGTCCACCTACCTAAAAGTCGTAGATCTTGATTCTAATGGCTGATTTGTCTACTACGATCTCCACAAGATTTAGGGCCTTTTCCTCCTCTCCAAATTCACCACAACTCACTTAGAAAATGAATTCCAATTGGAGGGAAAATGTCCTTTCATAGAAAAATCCACAATTTTTCTATCACCCTCTTTGACCAAAAGGTAGCTTAGCTTGACAAACCACCAACATCATTGGAAATATCTCATCGAGTGATATAATGAGTCTATCCCAGTTTTGGATGATTTGATACTTCACAAGGAAGCCATTTTTCCAAGAAGGGTCACTTCGTCGCCTCTGAAAATCGGATTTCTTAATATGCGATGCTTGTAATTTGGGGACCACCTTCCCTTGGAACTTGTCATCTCACGTGTCAATTTTCATCATGTGTAACCATCATTTAATCATTTTTGCATGGTCCCCACTAGGCCTATTCTGTGTGGCAGCGTCATCGAGTCACCCTTGTTCAGAGCATCCACGATGAGTCATCCTTGCATCCATGGAGTTTGTTTCGTATCACATTATATCATATCACAGTATTCCATCCATATTTTGATACTGTTCATCCCATGTTGCCCATTTTGGCCTCCAGTCATATTGTCTGCATCCCATTCGGAGTTAAGTCAATCACTACGAGGTCAACCATGCACTTTATGCTCTCACAAGGGAAGTCATCTATTTGTCCCTCAGTCCTTCATTTTCCATTATACCTGGTGTCAGTCCATCATTCACATTACTATTTTCCCTCATACCTTAGTTGAGGATCCTCATTGCCTCACCTATCGTAGGCCCTATTCTATCGACATCAGCTCAATTATTCTAGAAGAATGACCTAGAGGGCAGTGTATCTTGGTTCCAGCTTCCATTCTTGTTCGGTACCTTGGATCAAGTAGAGGGACTCATTATTACCCTTTGACTTGGTTTTTTAATGTTTGTGATCCTTACACTCGATGGTCTAGTGATGCAACAAATTGTACGAGTGGTTCCTAGGTGTGCATGAGATGTTTGAGACCTCATGAGGGGGTGGCACTTCAGGTAGCCCCCCACATGCTCAGATGCATTCCTATTATGCTACAGCCTCAGATGGAGTTCCGAAAATATGATGGGTTTGGTTCCTACCAATCACAGTGTTCATAGCATGCACGTCTCCTTTAGATGATCCATTCAACTTTGCAAATTCCTTCCCTGTTCAACAGGGCTTCTTCAGTTGTTCTACCCTCCCTCCAACCCATTTTTTGAGGGAAGGGCCATTATATCTTATGTAATCAGTTCATATTATATTAAATCCTGGCTCATATTTTTCTAGGTGCATTATATATATGGGACACATTGTATTATTTTCTGACTTAGTTATGCTAACATGTCATGTACCATTCAGCATGTACTTCATTACTTAGTTTGATGTTTCTCAGCAGACCATTATTTTTGTACTAAGTTATCTCGGTGGGTATATGTATGCCTCCCCCACCTCATTGAGTTCCGGTACCAAAACATACAAGGTGGCTTACATTGGTCTTGTCCCCTCTGTCCTTATCCTCCTGCTTCAGCTGTATTGGTCTCTCTCCCTCTCTCTCCCTCACTCCAATTTGTTGTGGATTGATTATGTCTTTACAACATAGTTTGGTCATACTTTTTCCTCCTAACATTCATACGTTGGGGGGAAATCTGTTATCACCAAAATATTGATCATCTAGCCTAATTTACTAGATGGATCAAACTGCACCATGTAAAGCGAATTTTACAATAGTAATTTTTTTTTCACTGTGAAAAATTACTTGATAAACCACCTTTGTTAAGTAATTTATAATTAAACTCATGCATAATAATTAAAGAAATCACTATTTATTTGATTTTCTTCTAGGAATAATTAATTAAACCATTGTTCAATTATTATTCCTTGTCATATTTGACCCACTTATGAAAAATGAACATATAAATTATTAATTATCTTATTTTTCTCTAGGAATAATTAATTAATCACTAATTAATTATTATTCCTTGTCAAATTTGAAAAATCCCTTAGGAATAATAAAATAAATCATTATTTCTTTATTATTCCTTAACCAATTTGTTGAGATGATAAATAAATCATTTATTATTTCTAAATAAAAGTTTAAATACTTTTTCCCTCCTAACCAAATACAACAAAATATTCCAAGTGGTTATTCGAAGAATGGGGTTAATAATATTTTATTGTTGCTCATTATTCGAGGATAACTCAATATTTTGTTATAAATAGAAGGGTTTTCCATTCATTATTCACTTTTGACTATTTTCATTGTTGCATTGACTGTTGTAACTCTGATTATTTTCATTGACACACTCCATTTCTCTGCCATTTGAGTTCCCATTAAGCTCAAACATTTTATTTGTTGTGTTTCACATTATAAAGGAGAGAGACTCTACAAAAGATGAAGATGTTTGAGGATAGTCAAGAACCCATCCCATAGATGGGGTCAGGTAACATTTATTTGTTGCCTTCATAGGTGTTATAATAAAATCTATTCTTTGTATATTTGGTTTCCATTGGATGATTGGAGTTATTACTATTTCTTTTTGTTGTTTAACTATGATTGTGGCATAGATTAGGACTTTCGCAGGTATTGTTTCTATCATTTGTTGTAGATCTACAATTTTTAGCAGCCATTTATACTGTTGATATTTTTTATCATCCACAGTCTTAAGTGGGTTCTTTTCATACATCTTTGAGAAGAAAAGACTACAAGAGAAAGAATTCTAGAAAATGCGTGGAGCAAGGACCCTTGAAACCCTCAATCTTTGGAAAAGAAATGTAGCCTCCAAGTGATCAATCTCCGAATTTTTGTATGGGTTCAACCTCTATCCTAGGATGAGCTTGATTAAACAATTTATATTCTTCCTTCGGATCAAGTTTAGAAACTCGACCTTCCAACCTTTGCAATTTGACCTCTTTTACCTCCAATGAAATCAATCTACAATTATTTGAAGGAGACACTTTAGATCTATGAGCAAGTTAAATATGACATCGAAAGGTAGGGTCTCCTCCTTAGATTTAAATGATCCGGCCTCTTTGCAATATAGATTACAAAACATATTCATACCATTGATCTTGAAACGAAACGGATATAATCTGATATGATACTTGTGCTCAGATTTTAGCCTTTGAACCCTTGGTGTTTGACCCACCAAAAGGAGATGAACTCTTCCGTTCGGTTTCTATGGACCTGTAATCAAATTATAGTTAAGATGGTAGTAATTCCTACAACAAATCTCATAGCCTTGCAATACAATTACAAAGAGACCCTCAAATCTGATAGGGGTTCGATCTCGACGCCGTAAACTTGAATGGATAAATATGGTAAAGCAAACCCAGGTCCAATCAAAAAATTTTGGAAAGTAATGTTTTCTCTTCTGTTTGCAATAAAATAATAACTCTCAAAATAATGCAGAAAATTCTCTCTCTAATCAACTGAAAAATAGAACCAACTAGGATGATATGAAATACCATCGAAGATGGAAATGTTGGCTAGGGTGAGCATAAATTCCACCAAAGTTCCCTGCATGAAACCTCCAAATAACCATGCAAAAATAATTTATAATTTTCCAATAAAAACCTCAGGCTACCATGATGCACAACTTTGATACCACTGTAATTTCCAAATCAACAAAATTTAAATCACTTTTGGTACATTGTAGGTGTTCTAATAAAATTATTGCAGTAAAAACACCGAACACAATAAAGATCCGAGAATGCAGCCTCTTTTTATGTAAATAAATATAAACAAAATTACATGCCCACACAAGCACTACTAAAGCTCGTGCCTTGGCATGTATGGCTTCCCATGAATAGAGAAATTAAAGATGTTGAAGCACAATATTAGATCCTCGATGGATCTACCAGAGAAATTATTCCCACAGGGTTTTTGTCCTTTGGATCAACTAGAAATTGCCTTGAAAAGCTCTCAACAAAAGAAAAATAGATAAATAACTCTCAATGATTACATTGTTTGGCTCCTATCCCCTTTTATATGCTTCATTGACTCTCTAGAGACTTTATTTTATTGTTTTCACTCGAAAAATGAAGGAAAATACCATGGGTCAATCCCATGGGCAACTACCATGGTAAATACCATTGTTAGATTTCTTCCACTTTAACCATATCCACAAAAAAATAGAATATTACAAATCGATCGCTTGTTATTTAGTGTAAGAATTTTATGTTTAGGAATTCCAAAAGATCCGTAAAAGCAGAAACTTAATAGAAATTACTCATCAACACCACAAAGTATGCCATTTTTATTGAGAACATTGAGCACATGGAAAGATTCTTGTTAAAGTGGATGTTAGAGAAATCCCTAATAGATAGGTCTAACAATAATAAGAATTGTGTTACCATTTGGGTAATTTTCTTAAGAATCCTAACTATGTCTTGAAAATGTAGCTTGGGGCATTAAATTTAAATGATATTCCTTATTGATTTTGGGATTGGGATGAGAGAGAGATAGGAGATATTGTCTATTCTAAAAATAAACATCTTTTCACTTGTATCTTTTACATACATAATGTCTCTTTTTCATAAATTAAATGGACAACCATCTTTCCTTAATTCTTCATGAGAAACCATCCTTCCAAGAGGCATTAAGGCCATTTCTAGACAAGTAAGGCCACCTACTAAATCCTAGATTCAAAATCCAATGACTCTGCTACGAGCTCACCAAGATTTAGTACCTCTTACTCTTCTCTAAATTCTCCAACAAATCAATGTACAAATGAATTGGAATTGGGGGCAAGACGCCCTTTTATAGGAAAAAAATCTAGTTTTCTTTTTGGCCATTAGGAGTAAATGGTAGCTCAGTTTGACAAACCGTCAGCACCATTGGAATTCTGTCACGGATCTCTATAATGGGTCTCAATGTTTCTCGTAATTTGAAACTTCACCACAAAGCCATTTTTTCCATGAGGTCTCGCTTTGGCGCATTAAATCAAATCTCTTAATATGAGTCACATGTACTCTCGTACCACTTTTCCTTTGAACTTTTAGAATTACGAGTCGAGTTCTGTCACAAGTAATCACTATTTACTCATTCTATTATGGCGTGCGGCAGGCCTTTCCCATGTGGAAGCATCATATAGTCACCTTTCTTCAAAGCATTAGAGATGAGTCACCCCTACATTTATGGAGTTTGTTCAAAGTACCATTGAGTCCTGTTACAATATATTGTCCATCTTTGTGTCGCATTCATCCCATTTTTTTTATATTTGACCTCCATCTATCCTCATGTGCCTTTGAAAATCCTCCATCTGAGTAATTGACCATCCCTTATGGAATTGTGTCAGTCACTATGAGGTCAACCTTGCATGTTATGCTTTGACAAGGTAAATTATAACTCCACGAGTCCCCACATCTTCCAATTATCATCCCCGGTGTTAGTCGTTATTAGCCATAATACTATGATCCTTGTGCCTTTGTTGAGGATTCATAATTTCCTAAACTCCGGTGGGCCTGCTTTTGTTAACATCAACAAATTTATTCTAGGAGAGTAGTCTAGAGGATGGTGTACCTTGGTTTCATCTTTGATCCTTTCTTGGTGCATCTAATCAAGCAAAGTGAATCATTATTTCCCTTTTACTTGGCTTTTTCGTGCATGCTCAAATTCAACTCATCACACGATCAAGAAACATACACTTGGTGGTTTAGTGATCTAGCAGATTTTCCTAGATTTTCTGAGGTGTGTGTGTGATGTTCTAGACCTCATGAGCGGATGTCCCTTCAGGTAGCCACTTACATACCTAGTTGTCATAAAATTATGATCTAGCCTCAGAAGAAGTTATTTTTATTTGAATGGCTTTGTTTCTACTGATTGCATAACTCACAACATGAACCTATATTTCGAATGGTCCATTGAGATATTTAAATACCTCTCCTATTCATCATTACTTCTTTGGTTGTGATCTCCCTGATGAGCCCCAAAAATGGACAATTATTTGGGCTCATTCAACCTCCTAAGTTGACTTAATCCACCATTCTCATTGGTTTATTGCATGTTTTTTATTATTTTTATGTTAATAGAGTGAATTTGGTTACTCATTATGCCAACAAGTCTAATGGGTGCTTTGTGTAGCCTTTTTGGTCCACTTGGAGACAAAATTGAAGTTCTTAATGAGCACTTGGCAGCCAAATTCGTGGGAGAACAAGCTAGAGGATTTGTAGGAAGGTGTCCCCCTCATTTATGGGCCCTTACCTCGAATTCTCCACCATCAGCTTGGAGTTCAAAGGCCACCAAATCAATGAGCACAAGGGCAGCCAAGCAAGTCAAGTAGGACTGCTGTTAACTACAAGTCTTGGGCAGCCAAGTCCCTAAATTTTAGGAGGACTGTTGGGTCCTCAAATTGTATAAATAAGAAGGCTTAGGGCCTCATTTTGGTTAGCCAGGGTAGCCAGTGGATGTTAGCTAGTTAGCCAGTAGATAGTAGCTAGTGGTTAGTCATTTTGTAGCCAATAGTTAGCTAGCTTGTAGTTCGATTTTTATGCAATAGATTAACTTTGCTTTCAACTCATTTTCAAGTCCTTCTTGTGGAAAGTTTTGATGTAACTCTTCATTTCTTGATCAATAAAGATGAATCCAGCTTTGCACCAGCTCTAAATCTCTCTTTGGAGGCTGTAGCTCTTGGGGTTGGGCCCATCTCAAGCGCCCAATACCTCCTTTGTTTATCTTTATGTGTTTTGTTGTGTTCTTAAAATAAAATCTGCTATCTAGATTTATATCTTTCTTTGTTATTTAGATTTCTTTTGATGGTTAAAGTAGCTTTTTATGTTTGGAATAGAGTGGTAGGATTTAGTCATGCATTCAGATCTTTTGGACTGTTCTTGCTCACGTGTTGTACATGGTTTCCTTGCAAATAAAGCTGTTGTCCATTCTTGTTACTGTTAGCTAGATCATATTAGGGTAGCATAACTAGATCTTTGTTTTCTTGCATGTCTTTGTTTGTTCAGTTTGAAAAACCACTTGCAGAGTACCTGTTATCCTTCCTTAC
The DNA here is from genome assembly GCA_031772625.1 of Pinus tabuliformis. Lineage (NCBI taxonomy): Eukaryota > Viridiplantae > Streptophyta > Pinopsida > Pinales > Pinaceae > Pinus > Pinus tabuliformis. Next base: position 327,571,989 of record CM062804.1, on the reverse strand, counting down.
TTGCCCATACTCCATCCAACCTACCTGCTTCATCCTTCACTTATAAACCTTACCTTACATTTGCCTCATCCGCTTACTTTGCCATGATTCTCATCTTCTTGTGCAACATCGCTTCATCCATCCTTGAACAAATCCAATCACTCCTTAGCCTCATCCACCAAGTCCTAGACCTCTTCACACCCCTATTTCACCTCCATACTCATTCCTCCATCTTTTTCCCTCCATCCATGCTCCAAAATCCCATTTCGAAACATCCTGTAGAAGAATTACAGAACATCCTGTAGAAACCCCTGTAGACTTCCTGTAGAAGTTCATAAACATGGTTGCATGGCATCCAGACTTTGTGAAACTCTCAGAAAGAATGTTAGGGATCCCTTAGACCCTCTCTGTACCATCCCAACCTTTCCCAAGCATTTCATCCCTTGATCCATCCCTGCACAGTGGAAAACTAGTTAGAAGCACATGCATGATAATTTCAACAACTTAATCAAAAATACAAAAAGATGTTTTCTTCAGATAGTGATAACTTAGACACATGCATTTTACCTTCCTAGAAGTGATGGCATCTCTTCTCGTATTTTGCATTCTCATTTTTGCATCAGTAGGACTAGTTGGTAGAATTAGGGTTTGCTAGGGTTTGCTAGGGTTTGTATTTCTTTTTGGCTTTCAGTTTCTTTCCGCAAGTAGATTAGCTTCCTTTGAGTTAGCTTTCATCCATCAATTAAAAAGCTTCTTCTAAGAGCTCATAGAAGTTGGCTTAAGCTCCTAGCAGACTTGTGCCAGCTGACCAAGTGACAGCTGCGGCAAGAGCTAGTACTTGTGCATACAGCACCGTCGCTTCCAAGTTTGTTACGAACTACCGGGTTGATAAAATTAAAGAAGGGAGTTCCAGGAGTTGTAGCATTATTGCTACAATACTGGGGCCCACCATCTTTTTGGCGCCGTTGCCGGGGAAGCGTCAGAGTATTGGTGATTGTCGCTTTTCTTCTATTTTCCACTACAATCTTCTGCTAAGTAGTTTATTTCATTTCCATTATGCAATTTCGTTTCCGCAAAAGTAGATTAGCATTTCCCGCTTTCATAGATTAGCATTTCAATTCCGCAATTTCATTTCTGCAAGCGTAGATTAGCATTTCAATTCCGCAAGCGTAACCTAGCATTTCATTCCTGCAATTTCATTTGAGCAAAATAGATTAGTCCTTTCCTGCTTTCATTTCAATTCCGCATTTTCATTTTAGCAAGATAGTTAGTTGCAGTTCAATCTATTTCAGTTTTGCAAGTAGAAGTAGAAAAAAAAGAAAAAAATCAACCAAAAAGATTTCATTTCATGCCTTGTAGGAGTAGAGATAAGTTAGCAAAATGATTGCACAACACCCCCACTGCTTCACACAACCAACCTTCTCTCTCTTCTTCGATGGCTATGATTAAAGAACCCTTAGGTGGACAGCAAGACATATTTGAAGAACCCCTAGGGGAGAAGAAGAAGAAAACATTCCTCTGAGCAAATGGCTACAACCAGAAATGTTGGGAGCAGTCCCTTGTCCAAAGATGAATTTGAAGATCAGATAGAAGATTTCAAGAGTGATATGAGGCAGTTTCTTGCCATGCAACTGGATACGTTGCGGATCCAAAAGAAGCAAGAAGAAGCCAAGAGGGCTTTGGTCATCTTTTGTCCTAGGTGCACTAGAAAGCATCCTAGGAATGAATGTCCAATGCACTCCCTAGAAGTGTGTTTCATCTGTGAAGAATACCATCCTACAGATCAGTGCCCTTCCTTACCCAGATTCAAAGCTGCATATTAGAGAGCCAAAGGAGCCACTGAATCACTCTATTACATGAACCAAAGTTGGCCGCATGGACCTAGATCTTACCAGCAGGAACTGTAAGGGACACCCGAGACCTATTATGACCCCTATCAAGCCACTTTCATGCCTTCTTGGGGTCCCCCTGCTCATCCTTCCTGGTCTACACCTCCTCCTTGGTCATATTCTCCTTGTTCCTTCACAGATCCATATTATGCCCAACCAGTTTCTCATTCATTTCACTCTTATGCTCAGCCACAGCCTCAGTGGAATGCACCTTATCAGGAGTGGAGGCCCCAGTACAACTCTCATCCCACTCATTTTCCTCCACCACCTGCTCATCCACAACCATCACCTCCTGCTCCACCAAGGCAACCCCAAATGCCTACCCAACCACAACCCCATCTGCATCCATCTCAAATACACACCTCCACTCAACTACCCGTACCACCATTTCCAAAACCATACCATGGAGTAGCTCAACAAAATTGCAATGTTGAGACACAACACGTGCAAATGACTCCTTTTGAGCTCAATGATGTTCACCAAAGCTCAGGAAGAGCCTTGCAAAAAAGAGATTATCTTGAAAGCATTGAAGGACCACATCCGGAAAAACAAGATTCAAAAGAGGAGATCAAAGAACCATGGGCTGCACTTGATGAAGAGAAGAGATCAGAATTAGAGATCGAGAGAGTTCCTTCATGGTTACCATCAAATCCTCCATGTACTCAAGAGAAAGATCAGCAAAAAGAGGAAGATGAGAAGGTCATGATAGAAGGTGACATGAAGAATGATCCAGATCAGCAAAAGGACCAAGGATATCAAAGCTATATTGAGACATGGTTCCAGATAGTCACTAAGTTGCAGCAGTACTCTCTTCCTCAGCTATGTTTGATCCCTTCAAGGTCAGATCATTTGGTCTCTGAGATCTGGATACCTATCAAAGCATGCATTTCGAGCCTTCACATCATTTTTTCTCTAATCTCGATGTGCACATGGCTCCATTGGAAGTATTCTTATACTTGAGAACGATTTTGTTTTTCAAGTAGGGTAGGGTAGAAAAAAGAGAAAAAAGAAAAAAAGAGAAAAAAGAAAAAGGAAAAAAAATGAGAAAAGAGGAAAATAGAAATCTAAGGTGAAAACCTCCTCGGAGGCGCCTTAGATTGGCTCATTGATTGAAAACCTCCATGAGGCGGTCAATGGGTTGGGAAAAAAAGAGAAAAGAGAATAAGATCTTTGGGTGAAAACCTCCCTTGGAGGCGCCCAAGGCAGGCAATTAGGGTGAAAACCTCCCTGAGGCGCCCTAGTTGTTTTTTTCAAAAAAAAAAAAAAAAAAAAAAAAAAGAGAAAAAGGAAAAGAAAATAAAGCTAATCTCCATTGAATAATTTCATGTTGCAGCAATGACATTGCAGGTTGCAAGAAGGATGTTTCATGACAGGAGGAGCACTCAAATCAAGGTTAAAGGAATTTTTCTTGTGCCTTCTACAGGAAGCTCTGTATTTCTACAGGAAACATCCTGTAGAACCTTTGGACGAACCAAATTCAAGTCTAAAATGGAATCTGATGGTGGGAATCTGTTGATTAGGCCTACAAGCACTTGTGTGTCCATCCCTTGCCTTTCTCCATCATTTTTTTTCCACCTCATTGTGCTTCTCATTGTGCTTCTACAGGAACTTCCTGTAGAAATTGTGGGAAACTAGACATGGATTTCAAAAAGTGGTTTGGCAAACATGGTAGCTTCCTCAAGGGTTCAGAAGTCCTCATGCAATCTTCCAACTCCTCCTCCATCATCTCCATACCTGCATCACAGCCCAAGCTCAGTTTTTCCTTCCATGCACACACTTGCAAAAGGCCTTGAAGCAAAAATACCTAGAACAAAATTTGTTTTTGCCATAACTTGAAAACCATGCATCCATTTGACAAACCGTTTTATGGGGAATTGTACAAGGGTGATGAAAACATGCCTGAGCAGTTTCATGCCGTTCCGGTGCACGGTTTCCAAGAAATCAGCCTCCATCACCATCAGCCATTTTTGTATTTTCTCCATATCCGTGCTTCCATTTTAAAACCTGTTTGATGGGGAGATGCACATGGGTGATAGTAGCCTACCCAAGCAGTTTCAGCCGATTTCGATGCACGGTTTCCGAGAAATCAATCTCTGAAATCTTCAGTCATTTTCCATTTTTCTCGAAATTCGTGCATCCATTGATCAGATTTTGTTATGGGAGGTGCATCATGATGATAGAAACATGCTCAGCAAGTTTCAGATCGATCCGCTTTACCGTTTGGGAGAAATGGCGAAAACAAGTTCTGGTTCTGTGACAATGCAGCAGCAGCAGCTTGAACGTGCAGATCTGAGCGTGGAAATGGACTCCTGCAGCATGCAACTGGCTAGAGGACACCTGCACAAGGAAAACAACCAAAAATTAGCAGCCAAGCCACATGCAATCAGAAAAACCAATGCATGCAGCAATGACAGGCCACAGCAGCTCACGGCAGCCATTCAACTTCGAGGTATGTGACTGAAACTCATTCTTCTATTGCATAAATTTAATTTAAAAACTGCATGAATTAATGGAATGGTGGGATTAAGCCATGAATTATCAAGGTTAAGCTGATTGTCTTATCTAGAACTCAGCCGGCAGTCACGCAGTACACGTGGATCAGTCATGCACGTGAAATTTAAAAAACACAGGAAGTGTTGGCCGTTTGAACTCCAGTGCAACTAATGGTGAGCGATTACAGGCAGAGAACTACAGTTCATAATTACACTACAGTGAGGAACAACACTTCTAGTTGCATGAGGCCACGTACACTTGGCCACTTCACTCTTTCACGTGAATCATGCCGTAATTAAAAAATGCTCGGCTGACTCTCACACCCTCTGTTCAACTGCGGTCACAACTGGAGCACGCATCCGCCACTTCCAGATCAGTTAACCAATGGTCCTCTACAAGTTTTCTTCCTGATTTCTTAGATTTTTGCCGTTTTAAAAAAATCTCCCACCTATCACACTCTACAGGCGTTTCTACAGGAAGCTGTTTTACAAGAAACCCAGCATACGAAGAGCTTGGACTGTTCATGTCGGGGGTGGCGATTCTTAATGAGGTAGGCCTGAACATAATTCTCCCACGCAACTGATTAAAAAGCTGGTGGAGTTGACGTGTTGAAGGGGTAGGAAATTGTGAATAAAAGTCTGTTCATGAAATTACAAGCCATTTTCTTATCACTGCATGAGAATTGTTGTCGTAGTATGTATGCGGGATTTTCTCCAGGGGTTGATTCATAATTGAGCCACTGTTAAGGCTCACTTGCAGAAAATTGTGAATTTTATATACTGTGTGCATAACAGAGGCATAGCTCTGCGCTCTCTCTAAGGAAATCCCAAAAATCCACTTCTGTATACAAGCAGGCAAGCAGGCCAACAAAGCAAGTTTTTACCATGTCGAGAGGGTTCATTAGAAAAGAGCCTACAGACTCAAAGAAGTTACGAGAAACCCCTGAGGTGGTGAACTGAACTATCTGGAGCACCAACAGCAGAATACATGATCAACCTGTGGTTTCATCAGAACCACCAAAAGTTATTCCTATGCAAGAGATTCCCTGTCTTGGTCCAGGTCAAACAATAGAGGCAGAGTTGTACGTTTCTTTTCATTATCAGTTAGTACCTCTCAAGTTGGGTGTCTATTGCAATAAGGATGGCTAATGACAGCAGTTCCTCACATATCTACAGAGAAGAAAACACTGAAGCAATTACAAGCTCGGCATACCTGAAACGCAGTATCCTGGATGGACAAAGAAGACTGTGTATATATATTGCAGAAATAACAAGGGTTACATCTCGGCTCTATATTCAGATCTGTCTAGACATATCACAACGAATATATGTGATACTCAGCATACCTATGATTAAAGGAAATATCTATGGATGTATAAACCTAGTAATATGTATGAACATCATCTTGTCAACCTGCAAGTGTTTTCATCAAAGAGATGAAGTTGAAGGATCTGTCCTAGGATCAAGGATCTCAGCATTCAATTTATATTAGCCTGCATACCTCAGTGTGAACTGTAATTTGATATCTCTCAATGGGTATTTGAAATAAAATTCCACGGTTGCAATCACAGTTTAGACACACATGGAGATCTAACCTTCAGGTAGACTTCATGGATATGATAAAGAAGCAACAGTGAGGGTCTCAATGATGATGTAACAAACACAAGAAAGACCACCACAGAAGGAACAGGCAGAGGAATGAGGGAAAAGGACAAGCTGTTGAGGCCAAAGCAGGGGGTGGTAAAATAACACAAATGCCAAGGGCACCATTTCTTCCATATGATTGCATATACTTGTGCACTCATAACAAGGCTGAGGATTCACTAAGAAAAGCACCAAACAGTGAGGAAGAAGAGCAGAAGGGCGAGAAGACGAAGGCTGCCACAGCCAAGCTGAAAGGAAAAGCACCCTCAGCCAAGCAGGCTAAGACAGTGCCGACTGTTTCTACAGGAAGACAGAGAACTGTTAGCAGACTGTTTCTACAGGAAGACAGAGAACTGTTTCTACAGGAAGTTTGAAAAGATGGAAGCCAAAGGAGAAATCAGCCGAGATGTTAGCCAAAGAAGCCACCAGGGCCATCAAAGATGAGGAGAGAGATTGGTTGCTCAGAGGATGAGCAACACTTTCAGTAGGGGGTGATGATGAGCCCCAAAAATGGACAATTATTTGGGCTCATTCAACCTCCTAAGTTGACTTAATCCACCATTCTCATTGGTTTATTGCATGTTTTTGATTATTTTTATGTTAATAGAGTGAATTTGGTTAGTCATTATGCCAACAAGTCTAATGGGTGCTTTGTGTAGCCTTTTTGGTCCACTTGGAGACAAAATTGAAGGTCTCAATGAGCACTTGGCAGCCAAATTCGTGGGAGAACAAGCTAGAGGATTTGTAGGAAGGTGTCCCCCTCATTTATGGGCCCTTACCTCAATTCTCCACCATCAGCTCGGAGTTCAAAGGCCACCAAATCAATGAGCACAAGGGCAGCCAAGCAAGTCAGGTAGGACTGCTGTTAACTACAAGTCTTGGGCAGCCAAGTCCCTAAATTTTAGGAGGACTGTTGGGTCCTCAAATTGTATAAATAAGAAGGCTTAGGGCCTCATTTTGGTTAGCCAGGGTAGCCAGTGGATGTTAGCTAGTTAGCCAGTAGATAGTAGCTAGTGGTTAGTCATTTTTTAGCCAATAGTTAGCTAGCTTGTAGTTCGATTTTTATGCAATAGATTAACTTTGCTTTCAACTCATTTTCAAGTCCTTCTTGTGGACAGTTTTGATGTAACTCTTCATTTCTTGATCAATAAAGATGAATCCAGCTTTGCACCAGCTCTAAATCTCTCTTTGGAGGTTGTAGCTCTTGGGGTTGGGCCCATCTCAAGCGCCCAGTACCTCCTTTGTTTATCTTTATGTGTTTTGCTGTGTTCTTAAAATAAAATCTGCTATCTAGATTTAGATCTTTCTTTGTTATTTAGATTTCTTTTGATGGTTAAAGTAGCTTTTTATGTTTGGAATAGAGTGGTAGGATTTAGTCATGCATTCAGATCTTTTGGACTGTTCTTGCTCACGTGTTGTACATGGTTTCCTTGCAAATAAAGCTGTTGTCCATTCTTGTTACTGTTAGCTAGATCATATTAGGGTAGCATAACTAGATCTTTGTTTTCTTGCATGTCTTTGTTTGTTCAGTTTGAAAAACCACTTGCAGAGTACCTGTTATCCTTCCTTACTTGCCCATACTCCATCCAACCTACCTGCTTCATCCTTCACTTATAAACCTTACCTTACATTTGCCTCATCCGCTTACTTTGCCATGATTCTCATCTTCTTGTGCAACATCGCTTCATCCATCCTTGAACAAATCCAATCGCTCCTTAGCCTCATCCACCAAGTCCTAGACCTCTTCACACCCCTATTTCACCTCTATACTCATTCCTCCATCTTTTTCCCTCCATCCATGCTCCAAAATCCCATTTCGAAACATCCTGTAGAAGAATTACAGAACATCCTGTAGAAACCCCTGCAGACTTCCTGTAGAAGTTCGTAAACACGGTTGCATGGCATCCAGACTTTGTGAAACTCTCAGAAAGAATGTTAGGGATCCCTTAGACCCTCTCTGTACCATCCCAACCTTTCCCAAAGCATTTCATCCCTTGATCCATCCCTGCACAATGGAAAACTAGTTAGAAGCACATGCATGATAATTTCAACAACTTAATCAAAAATACAAAAAGATGTTTTCTTCAGATACTGATAACTTAGACACATGTATTTTACCTTCCTAGAAGTGATGGCATCTCTTCTCGTAGTTTGCATTCTCATTTTTGCATCAGTAGGACTAGTTGGTAGAATTAGGGTTTGCTAGGGTTTGCTAGGGTTTGTATTTCTTTTTGGCTTTCAGTTTCTTTCCGCAAGTAGATTAGCTTCCTTTGAGTTAGCTTTCATCCATCAATTAAAAAGCTTCTTCTAAGAGCTCATAGAAGTTGGCTTAAGCTCCTAGCGGACTTGTGCCAGCTGACCAAGTGACAACTGCGGCAAGAGCTAGTACTTGTGCATACAGCACCGTCGCTTCCAAGTTTGTTACGAACTACCGGGTTGATAAAATTAAAGAAGGGAGTTCCAGGAGTTGTAGCATTATTGCTACAATACTGGGGCCCACCACTCCCCCCCCCCCCAATTCCCCACACCAACGTGGGGGAATTATGTCTCATGACCTCAAATCAACATACTTAATTGTATCAATCCTAGCCACTGTATTCAAGGAAATTATGTATATGGGGATCATTATCTCATTGTATCATTTTTTGCCCCATTAATGCCAGCATATCATGTATCATGTATCATGTACTATTTACCTCAGAACCAGATTGTTAGGAACACCATTATCATTTGTACTTGGTTATCTCGTAGGTATGGGTATATCTCCCCCGCCTTATTGAGATCTTGTACTCATCAATAAAGGAAACTTGTATCTCACAGGTAGGTTTCACCCCCTCCAACTTCACTCCTTCCTATTACTTGAGTGATCTCTCTCTCTCTCTCTCTCCCTATGACTCCCCTTCGTTGTTTCGTGAAAGTGAAGCTACATCATATTTCCATCATACGATGTGATCCTCAAACTCTTATGTTGGGCGACAATCCGTTATCACCCAAAAAATGATCACCTAGTCATCTATTACTAGGTTGATCAAAATGCACCATGTAGGATAGGTTTTTACATATTAAAACCTTCTTTTACCTTAGGCAATAATTTAGTGAACCAATTTCCTAAAGTATTTCTCAATAAAATCCAAAAACCTCATGAGCATAATTAAAATAGATCATTATTTCTTTAATATTCTCTCGAAATAATTATCAAATCATTATTTAATGATCATTTCTAACCATTTTTTGTTTAACCACTCTAGAATAATCAAAAAAATATTTTTTATTTTTTATTTCATATTTATGTCCGATTTCTCTCATAAAATAATAATTATATCATCATTTAATAATTGTTTCTTATTTAAATGAATTAATCATAATAAACTAATTAATAAACCATTTTTTATTTGTTAAATAATTTAACCATTTTCTAAATAAATATATTTGACCATTTCAAATATCTTTTCCCTCTCAAAAAATATAATAAAATATTCACAACATTTGGATTTTGATTTAGTCTATAATATTTTATTATTTTCTAAATCTCAGTCTATCTCAATATTTTGTTATAAATAGAGGGGTTTTTTCCTCATTCTTCACTATTACCAATATCATCGTCCCCATTATCATCCTATGAAATTTGAGCTCTCACTTTTGGTTCAAGCCTCCATAACCATGTTTTTCCCATTGCATAAAATAATTGAGAGAAGTGTTGAAGCTGAAGCACATGGTTACAAAAGGACCCATCCCATAGAGGGGGATTCATAGATCCAAGTCTACAATCTCTCCTCATCAAGTGTAAAATTTCTATTTGATTAATAAAATAAAAGTTTCTTTCATATTTCCATTGGGTTGTTACACTCTTATTTCGTTGTTATGTGTGTCTCTTGGTTTTCATATCATTTTTCTATAGGGTTTTAACATTTATTTTGTAGGTTTGGAGAATACAATAACAACCATTTTTGTTGTTCAGGTTGCTTGTGAGAAACAACTTAAGTAAATCATTTTTGCTACACTTTCGAGAAAACTTTATACTAAAATTTGGGGCAGCCAACCTATAGTTTTTGAAGAAGATGATGAATTTTCAGCCATTCTTGGTCTTGCAGAGTCATTGGTTTTCTCCAGGTATACTAGAGCAAGGGAATTTGTTAGTATATTGTATGTTATAACATTCAAAGTATATGGGGATGAAGGTTATCATGATCGGATATCGAGGGAAGTTGTTGAGCATTCAACCAGTAGCACAAATAACTGTCATGAAATAGATCTAAGCATCAACATTTTGACTTTTCTCATTCGAGAGGAGGGAAAAATAATACCAGTTCTAAGCATGATGGGTGAAGTGGCTAAACTTTCTAATGTTGATCGTGCTACCTTATGGTAGCAACTATGTGTAAATGTAGATGAAATAATTTGGGTGCATGAAGATAAATAAAATGAGGTAGCTACCCTAACTAGAGAAAAAACCTTACTATCACCAAGATTGGGAAAATTTGAAGTAGCAACATTATGTCTCAAGTCAGAAATAAAATTTGACTCAAAATTTTTCTCCGAGAAGGAGTTCATGGGAAAATAAGCAAGAATTATGATATTGTTGTAAGAATTGATAAATATGGAGGCATGATCATAGCCAACAGAATCCAAGCAGATTGGCCAAGCTTGCGTTGATGCTCCAAGAATACTACCAAACATTACTTCCATCCAAAAACCATTAATATGATTTCACGAAATTTTGACAATGGTTGGGGTGGACTCCTCATAGAGAATAAAAATATTTGAATGAAAATGAATTAAAGTTGGGATTATAGATCTTGTACATGTAAAAATGAATAACAATATAAATCATTTCATCTCCAAATGCAATGGAATGTGACAATCCCTGCCTTGACAAAGTTTAATAAGGGATGGGGAGTGACAAAGTTGTATGAAAAAACCACCAACAAACAAAATCGACGATTCTCATTTATTGCACCACCCCTCACCTCAATTTCCAAAAACCGCTAATGGAGGAGGACACAAAGTGGTTTCCGGCTTTTCGAAACAACATGTGGTTTTGCAAACTTAAACATGGGAGAATTATGTCTCATTTATTCAAATCGACGTACTTCAATGTATCAATCTTGGCCACTGCATTCGAGGAAATTATGTATAAGGGACTCATTATCTCATTGTATCAGTTTTTGCCCCATTGATGCCAGCATATCATGTATCATGTAATATGTACCTCAGACCCACATTGTTAGGAACACTATTATCATTTGTACTCAGTTATCTCATAGGTATTGGTATACCTCCCCTGCCTCATTGAGATCTTGTACTCATTAATAAAATGATACTTTTATCTCACAAGTAGGTCTCGTCCCCTCCAACTTTAGTCCTTCTTGTTACTTGAGTGATCTCTCTCTCTCTCCCTATGACTCCCCTTTGGTGTCTCATGAAAGTGGACCTACAATGTATTTCTGTCATACAATGTGCTCCTCACACTCTTATGTTGGGAGGTAATCTGTTATCACCCAAAAAATGATCACCTAGTCATGTATTACTAGGTTGATCAAAATAACCCATGTAGGATGGGTTTTTACATATTAAAACCTAGTTTTACCTTAGGAAATAATTTAGTGAACCAATTTCCTAAATTATTTTTCATTAAAATCCAAAAACCTCAGGAGCATAATTAAATAGATCATTCTTTATTCAATATTCTATTGAAAGAATTATTAAGTAATTATTTAATGATCATTTCTAACCATTTTTTATTTAATCAGTTTAGAATAATCAAATAAATCATTTTTATTTAGTATTCCATATTTATCCCCCATTTCTATCATAAAATCATTATTAAATCATTATTTAATAATTGTTTCTTATTTAAATGACTTAATCATCTTAAAGTAATTATTAAATCATTCTTTATTTGTTAAATAATTTAACCACTTTATAGATAAATAAATTTGAAAATTTCAAATATGTTTTCCCTCTCAAAAAATATAATAAAATATTCACAGCAGTTGGATTTTGCTTTATTCTATAATATTCTATTATTTTGTAAATCTCAATCTATCTCAATATTTTATTATAAATAGAGGGGTTTTCTCCTCATTCTTCACTATTACCAATATCATTGTCTGCATTATCATCCTATGACATTTGAGCTCTTGCTTTGGCTTCAAGCCTCCATAACCAGGTTTTACCCATTGCATACAATCATTGACAGAAACGTTGAAGCTAAGGCACATGGTTACAAAACAACTCATCCGACAGAGGGGATTCATAGATCCAAGTCTACAATATCTCCTCATCAAGTGTAAAATTTCTATTTAATTAATAAAATAAAAGTTTGTTTCATATTTCCATTGGGTTGTTACACTCTTATTTCATTGTTATGTGTGTCTCTTGGTTTGCATATCATTTTTCTATAGGGTTTTAACATTGATTTTACAAGTTTGTAGAATAAAATAACAACCATTCTTGTGTTTAGGTTGCTTGTGAGAAACAACTTAAGTAAAGAATTTTTGGTACACATTCCAGAAAACTTTATACTAAAAGTTGGGGCAACCAGTCTATCATTTTTTAAGAAGATGATGAATTTGCAACCATTCTTGCTCTTGCAGAGTCATTGGTTGTCTCCAAGTATACTTGAGTAAGGTAATTTGTTAGTATATTGTATGTTATAACATTCAAAGTATATGGAGATGAAGGTTATTATGATTAGATGTCAAGGGAACTTGTTGAGCATTAAACCAGTAGCACAAATAACTGTCATTAAATAGATCTAAGCATCAATATTTTGACTTTTCTCATTTGAGAGGAGGGAACAATAAGACCAGTTCTAAGCATGATGCATGAAGTGGATGAAATTTCTAATGTTTATCATGCTACCTTAGGGTAGAAACTAAGTGTAAATGTAGATGAAATAGTTTCGGTTTGTGAAGATAAATAAAATTAAGTAGCTACCCTGACTAGAGAAAAAACCTTACTATCACCAAGGTTGGGAAAATTTGAAGTAGCAACATTATGTCTCAATTTAGAAATGAAATCTGACTCAAAATGTTTCTCCCGGAAGGAGGAGTTCATGGGAAAATAATCAAGAATTATGCTATTGTTGTAAAAACTGATGAATATGGAGGCATGATCATAGCAACAGAATCCAGGAAGCTTGGCCAAGCTTGTGTTTATGCTCCAAGAATACTACCAACCATTACTTCCATCCAGAACCCATTAATATGATTTCATGAGATTTTGACAATGGTTGGAGTGGACTCCTCATAGAGACTAAAAAAATTTGAATGAAAATGAATTAAAGTTGGAATTATACATCTTGTACATGTCAAAATGATCAACAATATAAATCATTTCATCTCAAAATGCAATGGAATGCAATGGTCCCTGCCTTGAAAAAGCTTAATAAGGGATGGGGAGTCACCAAGTTGTATGACAAAACCACCAACAAACAAAATCAATGGTTCTGATTTTTTGCGGCACCCCTCACCTCAATTTCCAAAAACTACTAATGGAGGAGGGTGCAAAGTGTTTTATAGCTTTTCGAAACCACATGTGGTTTTGCAAACTTAAACGAAGACCCAAATGCACCACCAGCTTCCACTAAAGTCAGCGTACCTCTAGCTGATTTCCACATAGCACCTGACAATAACTTGAGGCCCACATTAAACTTCTTCATTTTAAGGGCAATAATGTTCATATCTATATATATATATATATATATATATATATATCTGTATGTATGTATGTATATATACATACACACGCACACACACACACACACACATATATATATATTAAAGCCCGAGGGCATCTGGTAATTTTTTGTAAAAGGGCTTGATTTCAATTACAAAGTTTTTATTTTAATATTATATATATATATATATATATATATATATATATATATATATATATATATATATATATATATATATATATATATATATATATATATGTTGTTTGCTCACTAGCTTTGTAAAGTTCAGGAAACACTAGTTTTCTCGAAGCTTCTCGCTCGTATTTTTCGTCAAAAGGTGTTATTCTATAATGTTTGTTCATCGGGTTTCCTGCTAAAACGGGCAAACATTAAAAGATCTGTCCTACATTCATTCGTGAAGGTACCCCTAATGGATTCAATACCATATCAACTGGTATTCCATTTTGCAAATAGGGCATATCTTGTGTGGGCAAAACTATTGAATTAAAATTTCTTAGAAAGGAGATAGTTAAAAAAAAGAAAATTGAAAAAAAAAATATTGAAACTAATAGGGTTAATTAAGATTTAGAGATGTCAATAAAAATTAGAAATCAACATTCTAAAGGAGGCTCAGAAACTTAATGTGGGGGGAGTCTGAAAATGAAAAACAATGTAATTAAATCTCTCTTTGAAACTGAGGAATATAGATTAGTTTGATTCCATCTCTGCATAAGTTACAAAATCATTTTTTATTTCTATGCTTTCATTTGATTTATGTTATGCTTCTTCTAGAATACTACAAGATGTGTTAATCTAGGTTGTCATTGATGTCAATATAGCAATGTTTATGATGGAAAATTCTTTGATACATGATTTCCCATTGATGCTCATTGATCATAATTCTCATAGTGATGAAAGTTTGATATATGATGATATGATGAGATGGAGGACCCAAGTGGATTGAACAGTAGGAGGTCAATTGAACAGCAAATGATGCAGGAGGCCAATTGAACAACAAATGATGCAAGAGGTCAATTGAACAACAAATGATGTAGGAGGTCAATTGAAGAACAAATGAAACGATTGTGATAAGACTTGTGGACTCGAGAGACTGTCGATTGTGATGGAGCTATGGACCTAACGGATCTATTGACGACTTTTTAATATTATATCGCATCAATTTCATCGGTAGTATGAATATTGACCATGTTACATTGGTGATGTTAAGAGTTACGATTGTGATTGATGATGTGGATGTGGGACCTCATTGGGTACGGTCTCTCCTATGAAATACTCCATAAATAATGAGTCTACTGTATGAATATTAAAAATGGGCCTCTCTAATATAATTTCAATATGCAACATCTATTGTAATTCAGCCTCTCTTCCAAATGAATGTGTCTTTTGAGTATTGGTGAACTCGAAGAGATAGAGGAAGTCAATGATTGGGAAGCCGAAGGTTAAGCGAGCGTAGAGGAAGCTGAAGAGCAATCGAGTGAAGAAGGTCAAGTGAGCACAAAGGAATCCGAAGATCAAGCGATTGAAGAAGGAAGCTGAAAGGTCCAACGGAAGAAGAAAGGAAGCCAAAGTGCGAGCGAAGAAGGAAGCCGAATGGCTGAGCAGAAGAAGAAGGAAACTGAACGTCAAACATTCTGTTGACTAGGATATTTATTGAAAAATCTCAGACCTATGTTTTAAAAGTGATTTCAGATAACAATTCAAAAGGACGCTCTGTGGATCTAAGAAGATTATTTGAGTATGAACAGGGGATGTTTTTTTATAATTGAGCGCACAATATGAAACTGCAATAGTCACTCCTCTAAAGAAGTCATTCCTAAAGAAGTTACTCTTGAAGCCTCACTCCCGGAGCAGTTACTGTGACAATAAGAACAAAAGCTAGAAACTGAGCTTTTTTGAAAATACATTGAGGCCTAGCGCAGATATCTTGTTGATAAGTATTAGCAGATCTTGGAGACATTAAGGGAGATCATGATGGCTATCTTGAAATCATCATGAGGTAATTTTTCAGACTCTGTGTGGGCAATATGAAGAGTTGTGAGGACTCCTTCATATGAAGACAGGCTGTCATTGATGATGTAGCATGGAGACTACAGTGAAGCTGTAGATTAACAAAATTTAGCAAAGAATATTTTGGCAGCAGAGAATTACTACCAAACATATCCAAACAAAATATAGTAGTGGGTTGGAGCCCACACAGTTGATGCCCTGAAGGTTGGAGCCTCAAACAAACAAGGTTGGTGCCTTGACAAGATAAGGTTGGAGACCTTGGGGTTGGTGCCTCAGAATTGGAAGGATTGGTGTCCTTGGAGTTGGTGCTCTTAAACACAAGGTTGGTGGCTTGAGAAGATAGGATTTGTGCCCTAGAGGTTGGAGCCTCACAAAATACCAAGTTGATGCTTGGCAACATGTTGGAGCCTTATATATATTGTATCTGATTTATTGTAACGATTATATTAATAGAAGCATTTATTCCTATTGTTCATATTGTGTTCTAAATATAAATTATTTAACTGGTAAAAATAATAATTGAAAAGGAATACTGATTCACCCCCCTCCCCTCCCAACATTTCCAATAAGATGCAGTTGGATTATTTGAATTAATGATTTGAATTTACTTGTTGGTGCTCAATTTCTTGATTTAAAAACCCTGTATAGGTGCCCCACATTCCACAAATTCACTCACAACTTCTTGTTCTTATCATCATTCCTTCGACATAGTTGAGGTTTAGATTCTTAAGTGCCTAAGCTAAAACCTTGTTTTTCTTTATTTTTCCACTAACCACCTCTTTAATTTAAACTCTTCATTCCTCATTGTTCATGGCCATTATAGTTTTGAAAGATAGGCTTTAGAATTAGAGAAATCATTACGACTCTCATAATCTTTCTCTCCAACCATTCTTCCCCTCTACCCTTATAACTAGAATATTTATCTATTTATAGATGTCCTTGGCATTGACCTCATTCAGCGAGAGGTTGTCTCTAGGGTTACAACAAACCAATCAATCCAACTAATCATACATGCACATATGCTCTATTTAGGGTTTGAGTTGAACCTAATATCCTCACAGATTTGTTACAAATGTGGGGTCAGATGGAGAGATTGTCACCCTAAATAGAATAGGAGGTCATGTCATCTACAATAGATCTAGAACATGCACACAAACACCATCAAATAAGAATCACAAATGGCCTTTTCTAGAGGACCGTCAACTTAAACAAATGAACATAAACACGAATAATACATTAAACATTCAAATTTTATAAGAAGAAACATTCACTTCAATTAATAAAAAAATAGATAAAAAATGTATCCCATCAACAAATGAGATCCTTTTCTCAATCTTGTAGCAAGGTCTCCTTCTCCCAATATAGTAGAACTCTCACACTATAATATGGATACTAGATATTTAACCCTTTCCTCTTTGTGAGATTATATAGGTTCATTCTATCCTCTGAGAGAATGTATCTAGACACCTAGGGGCTTGAGAAGTTAGGAAAATTCTACAATAATGGACTGCTAGCCAACTCATACACAAGTGGGTCAAGTTGATCTCCTTAGGAAAGTAAGCCTCTAGAAACCTTTTTCTCAATTGTTGTCAATTATGAAATAACCATTATCTCCTAATTATAATATTTTGGCAAAATAATTATGATAAATTGATCAATTATGTAATTTCACCCCTAGAATAAGTCTCAAATAAGTGAAAGAAAATATGGAAGGGGATGGATTCTAGCTAGTAATTGAGGTAACTTTAACTTGAGTTTTTCTCATGATAATGGACTGGTAAATAGGGTTATAACAACATGTTCTTGTCTCTTGGTTTTTGCCAAGTTCATTAGTCATCCAACTATATTTTAATTGTCATTGATGCGACTCTAGCGATGACACTCATCAAATGCTGCACCACAGATCAGATTAATCTCTAATGTTCCATTACCGCTTCACTTATGCGTGTAAAATTATTTGAAATAGGATAGTTCCCAACATTGCACATTGTCTAGTCTTACATCAATAATATGCAACACTTCCCCTGGTGTGCAATGTTCTACACCTGTACATAATGCATTACTAATTTTTACTCTTGAGAAACAAAAATGATTTTTGACTACTAACTTGAAACATTAAAAAAAAAAATCTATTGTAGACCCCAATCAATCTACTTCATTTATTTGCAAAAGAGTAGAATGAAATTTGTCTTTCCACAATTGGTGCATAGGATCTCATTTGTTCCAATACAAATTCAACCAACTCTTGTTGAAAAATCCCTCTCGCAATATACCATGTAAATTCTTCAATTATTTTTTGCCCCCATCCATCACATCTTAGATGATGTATGGTCGAATCCAACACATTGTGAAATTTGCATGGGTGCTATAACAATTTGTTGTCATATAGTAGTACCAAATCTCCTAGATGAAAAGTATTATTTTTAATCCTTCCATCATGCCACACATTCTCTCTAGATTTCTCCACATATTGGTGAAACATGGGTATGGCCTAATCATCCTCCAGCTGTAGTAATTGATGTAACCTTTGCTCCACTGCTCCAGATTCTGTAAGTTGTGCGACTACTACAATGTGAAAACTTGGCAACAAAAAATACATTGGCATTATAACCACCTGCTCATAAACTAATTAGAATGGTGTTTGTTTGGTAAACATCTTATAGGCGGTCCTTGACACCGACAAAGTTATTGGTATCCTAAAATACGAGTCATTTCACTATACATTGCATACCTTAGTAAGCATTGTCTCTGATATTTTATTAAATGCTTCCACTATACCATTAGCGTGTGGATGATATGGAGTATTTTTTTATGATAGATATGAAAGTACTCTATTAGTACCACAATTATTATTTTCAAGAACTGAGTGCCTTGGTCACTCATAAGAATTCTTGGATGCTCAAATCTAGTCATTACGTTGTCAAATAAAAAATGTCAAGTTTTCTCTATGTTGGAATCGTTGACTAGTGTGACTTCCTCCCATATAGTTATATAATTAGTCATAGTGAATATGTATTTTGTTCTATCTATTCTTATGGTTGGGTCGATTGGGCCCAAGAAATTAATTTCCAGTTTATCTAATGGCTTCAAAGTGAACTCGGGTGCCAATGTCATGTTGTTTCTTTGAGAAGGCTTCTCCACTCACTGGCATACATCATAGGTCTTGCAAAAGTCAACATTAGTATGTAGAGTGGACCACCATAGTACTGCGCACAAGATCTTCTATGTCGTGGCCCATCCGGCTATTGGAATTATGATGTATGTGTTGTACATGATGGCAAACCACTTGTAGCAGAACAACTCACTTGTATATGGTAACAAGATGAATTTATAGAAGAGATATTAACTGTGATAGAATGCATGATAGTAGTGTTTACAAATGTGATGAAATGCAGGGTAGATTCAAGGAATCAGTTCAGAAGGCAACTCACTCAAAAGAAAGATGACAGTATAGTAGGTAAACAGCAAAGAATGACAGATCAGTCTTCATAGAATGAAGGAAGAGAGGTATATGCAGGTTCACCATTGACCAAGATACATATACATGTAGGTTCAATGTATACAAGTCACGTATACATACACATGCACTTTCACAAAAGGAGAAGTGCGTATACCTTGGAAAACTAAATTTTTGGCCCGAAGTATTTGGTCCATGGTATTTTGATCCATGGTATTGGTCCAAGGTATCTGGTTCGAGGTATTGACCCTAGGTATTTGGTCCTAAGTAGTTTTGGTCCATGGTATTGAGAAAGGCCTAAAACTATAAAAGGAGGAGAAGATCATTAGGCCAAGGTGTGCAAGTATCGAATATCTGATGAAGTGTGAGATCTAATATGTAGGTTATTGGCTTATGGTGTTGTGCTTGATCTGAACCAAGGATGAACCTTAGCGTTTGATGAAGGATAAGATCTAATGATGTATGAGGACCTTAAGGCTTGAAGTGAATTATCTTTATGTGGTTTGATCGTGTATCTGAATAACTGGCACATGTTGTAGTCTATAAATATGATGATCTGGGTATGACTGAAGTCTGGAATAGTTGTAATGTTTAAATCATCATTTACATATCTATACACAGGTTTACTTTAGAAAAGGAGCATATACACACTAGTTCTGCATATCAAAGCAGCGTATAAATCATAAATTTGAATTGCAGATCTATATGCTAGTTCGCTCTGAGGAAAGCACATATGCACGCAGGTTCGACACATGGAAGTAGCATATACCTTATAAAAATATGTTTTAGTTGCTTCTATTTGCTGTTGCAGTGTTCCGTGTTCTCACTTGGGTTTTGGTTACTGTATTCTGGTGACAACATTCTAAATGATCAGATAGATGGGTTGTCAAAGTGATTGATTGATTCGGTTGTGGTTGGTTCAAAAGGAGATTGGTTGATGCAGATATATTTGATGATTGAATGATGTTGTTGATGGATCCAGTCTAAAAATTTATGAAACGTGGTCCTTGGTAGAAAAGAGAAGGTTGTAGCCTTCTATAGGCCAACATCTACATACTCATAAGCGTATCAGCTAGTACAAGAGCTAGGGGGTTGTAGCTTCCTTCCAGTAGAAGCTTGAGAATAAGAGAAGGTTGTAGCCTTCTGCAGGTAGAAGCCTACGTACTAGTATAAGACTACACGCGTACAGAAATTGTAAACATAATTTTCTTCTTATTAAAAGAAGACAAAGATGACAACATCACGTGGTTTTTATGCACGTTGGGTTTCCACCTTATATCTTGGTGTTCTTGTGTGTTTCTTATGTGTGATGCTTTATTCTGGTTTTACTGCACCATCTAATGAATTCCTAATATACTAATTAAAGTTCAATACATGATAATTTGGGTAAATCTAAAGATCTCTGCATATTTGTTGGTTGCATTAAGTACAGTTGCATATACATGCTAGTTCACTGAGCTGAAGTACTGTATACAAATCAGTTTTTGAAAATTAAATTATTGATCTGATAATACTGATTCACCCCCCTCTCAGTATTATTTCCAACAATTGGTAATGGAGTAGGTCCTTCAGAAGAAGCTTGATCGCTTGAAGGAAGATCCATCATCATGAGTAATCAAGAAAGCGAGGGATCCATCAAACTGCCAATCTTTGATGGGAGAAACTTTGTCTATTGGAAGGTAAGAACCACAACCTATCTTCAATCACTTGGAACAGATGTCTGGGAAATCTTGGAAGGAGGATATACATTTCCATCAGCGATTCCTACAGATACGACAGGTAAAAAGCAATATGAAACCAATGCCAAGGCTATCAATACATTATTGGGAAGTTTGTCACAATCAAAGTTTTTCAAAGTTGTGCAGCTCAAATCAACCAAAGAAATATGGGACAAAATCGTTCTAAGATACGAAGGAGACTCTCAGGTAAAATGTGCTAAACTGCAAACTATCATAATTCAATAGGAAACTCTCAAGATGCACAATGATGAAAGTATAGCTAGTTACTTCTTACGTGTAGATGAGGTTGTTAATTGCATGAAGAATCTGGGTGAAGAGATAAAGGAATTTACCATAGTTGAAAATGTTTTAATATCCTTATCTACTAAATTTGAATCAAAAGTATCTGCCATAGAAGAAAAGTAGGATCTACAGACTATTACTATGACACAGCTTACGAAATCTTAACTGCCTTTGAAATGAGAAAAGGAGGTCCATCGGATATGAGAGAAGGCACATTTAAAGCTTCAGCAAAAGGAAAAGAAGAACTCAATGAATCATGACATATTTAAGAAGAAGAAGAGGAGGTAAACTTTGTCAAGAAGCTTCAATGGGGTTCAAGAAGTTTCAAATGTTTTGTGTGTGGTAGAGTCGGTCATTATGCTTCCAAATGTTCTCATAAAGATAAAAAAGATAAAGGAAACGAATATGAAAAATGGAATAGAAAACAAAGTGTAAGTAAAAATAGCTACCATACTCATGAAGATAGCAATGGTTTATCAAATAGTGATGAAGATGAAAATAGTAATGACTCTAGACTTCTGATGGCTTATGAAGATGATGATTTCTTGGATGCTTTAGATGAAGATGAACGTTATGAAGAAATATCTAAACTAAAAATCTATTTATAAGAAAAGAATATGATTATAGATACCTTGACATACCAACTTGATGAAAGAGAAAAACACAATGAAAAACTAGAATGTGAAATTGTGGGTGTAAGAAAGGATCTTGAGAAAACAAAAGCTCTCAATCTTAGATTTTCTAAAGGATTAGAAACCTTAAATGAAATTATCAAAGTGTAGCGTTCTCCTATGATAAAGACAAGCCTTTGATATACTGAAGAAGCATCTCAATCACAGAAGCTGTCAAACTCCACTAAAAGCTATCTTAATGTAGCAAAGAGGAGTGGACAGTTTGACAATCATCAGCAAAGGCATCAAGCAAATCACCAGGTAAACCAGGCTCAATTTACTTCGAGGGTGAAAAAAAGCTACAACCAACCTCAGGCAAATCGTACTCAATTTTCTTCAAAGATGAATATCAATAGAAACTACAATCAGCAGGTTAGTAGATTCGATAATCGCAGGAACTTCTTTAATGGTCAATGTTTCTCATATCATAATTTTGGACACAAAGCTTCTCAACGTGTTGCTTACAAAACCATCATGACTGGAGAAGAAATAAATCAAAGGAATGTGATAAAGATCAGGAAAAGTTCCTATAATAACTTTTCTCTTCTTGAAAATGAAATAGAATGCTCAATCTGTAACAACTTTGGCCATCAAGAATCTGAATGCAGGAGTAAATTTTCGAAAATATCTCAAAAGGAGCAAACTCCATTAAATCCCAAAATATGGAGAAAGAAAGAACCACAAAGAGAAAGATGTGGTATAGCCTTGTATGCAGAAGGATAAGAAAACCAATGGTACATCGACAGTGGATGCTCAAAACACATGACAGGTGACAAAGAAAAACTACACTCATATAATGCCTTAGAAAAGGAAAAGAGTGTTTCATTTGGAAATGACACTCCTGTTGTCATAAAAGGTAAAGTTTTTGTTTTCCTGAAAGAAAAATTTAAAGCTGGGAATGTTATGTATGTTGATGGCTTAAATCATAACCTGTTGAGTGTGATTCAAATGTGTGATCAAGGAAATGAATTGGTGTTTTGATCAAATGGATGTGTTGTTCGTGAGTTTGATACAGGATAAATCATGATCAAAGGTACAAGAACTCCAAACAACATATACATACTCAAGGGAGGATAAGAATAGTGCTATCTAAGAAACAATTATGAAAACTGCCTATGGCATAGAAGATTGGGACATCTAAGCTTTTCTCAAATAAGAAAATCATGCAGACTCCAGGTTGTTCGTGATCTTCTAGATATCAACATTCTTGAAATACTATATGCAAATCGTGTCAATTCGGTAAGAAAACTATATCTCACTTCATCAAAAAGGAAGGGTCAGCTAGTAAGCCTCTTGAACTTGTTCATATTGATTTATGTGGACCATCAAGGAAAAAGTCACCTCATGGAGAAGAATACTTTATATTGTTCATTGATGATTTTTCCAGAATATGTTGGATAGGTCTTCTAAAGAATAAAGATGAAGCATTTGAAAAGTTCAAAACCTTCAAAGCTTTGGTTGAAAATGAATCAAATTGCAAAATAAAATGCCTCAAATTTGATCGAGGAGGCGAATTTACCTCGGATGAATTCTTTGACTTTTGTGAACAACATGGAATAAAAAGGTAGTTCTCCATTGCAAGGACTCCTTGGCAAAATGGATTGGTACAAACGATGAATAGAACTGTTCAACAAATGGCTCGTGCTATGCTAGATGAATCTGGAAATCCTGCAACCTTCTGGGGTGAAGCTGCATTCGCTGCCATCACTATTCTCAACCAAGCAAATGTTCGGGTAAATAGCACTCAAACTCCACATGATCTTTGGTATGATAAGACTCCTACTGTAAAATACTTCAAAGATTTTGGAAGCAAATGTTACATCAAAAGGACTGAGGAAAAACTTGGTAATTTTGAACCCATAGCAGATGAAGATTTTCTTCTTGGCTACTCTTCCTCAAGTAAAGGATATAAATGTTATAATAAAAGACTTGGGAAAATTATTGAAAGTATTGATGTTGTGGTTGATGAAACATGCAAAAATCCAAAACAGATAAAAACCAAAGATTATGATAATGAAGAAGATGAGGATCAATTTCCCTCATCAAATCACATTGATTCTTAAGAAGAAACCAATGAAGCATCAGAAGAAGAGATAATGGTAGAAGAAAAGACTCCATCCAGGTATGCTTAGAAAAATCATCCAGAAACTCAGATTTTAGGGGAAAAGGAGGCAGGTGTGCAAACAAGAAGAACTATTACATAAGCCTCAAGCTATCTAGCATTACTATCTTCCACCAAACCT
The DNA here is from genome assembly GCA_031772625.1 of Pinus tabuliformis. NCBI lineage: Eukaryota > Viridiplantae > Streptophyta > Pinopsida > Pinales > Pinaceae > Pinus > Pinus tabuliformis. The sequence goes on along the minus strand of CM062804.1, from coordinate 327,547,884 downwards.
CAAAATGTAAATGAAGCATGAAAAGATGAATGTTGGGTCAAGGCCATGAATGAAGAACTTGAGAAAATTGAAAAGAATAATACTTGGGAATTAGTTCCTAGACCTCATGATAAGAATATCATAGGAACAAAATGGATATTCAAAAACAAGCTGAACGAAAATAGAGAAGTTATCAGAAACAAAGCTAGACTCGTTTGCAAAGGATATGCTCAACAAGAAGGTATAGATTTTGAAGAAACTTTTGCACCTGTTGCTAGACTTGAAGCCATAAGAATGTTTCTTGCTCTTTCTAGATTTCAGAAATCAAAGTATACCAAATGGATGTAAAATCTGCCTTTCTTAATGGAGACCTAGAAAAAGAAGTCTATATTGAACAACGAGAAGGATTCATTCTTGGAAATGATGCAAAACTTGTATGCAAACTCAGAAAGGCTCTCTATGTTCTAAAACGTGCTCCAAGGGCCTGGTATTACTGTCTTGACAAATATCTCCACCAACAGTGTTTTTCAAAGGGGTCAGCAGATAGCAATCTATATACAAAGATGGACACTTATAAATTGCAAATAATTGTTGTGTATGTTGATGATATCATTTTTGGTAGAAATGAAGAATCCATGAGTCTGAATTTTGCTTCAGTAATGTAGTAAGAATTTGAAATGTATTTTCTTGGTGAGCTTACCTATTTTCTTGGTCTAAAAGTTCAAAAAAATAAAGATGGTATTTTTCTTTCACAAACCAAATATCTCAAATAGATCCTGAAAAAGTACAGCATGGAATATTCTAAACCAGTATTTACCCCAATGGTAACAGGATGTAGTCTTAGCTCAAATGATGAATCTGTAGCAGTACATCAACCAATTTATAGATCCATGATTGATAGTCTACTTTATCTAACAGGTACCCGACCAGACATCATGCATGTAGTGGGAATAGTTGGAAGATTCCAAGAAAATCCAAAGGAATCACACCTTCAGGCAGTCAAAAGGATTTTCAAATATCTTCAAGGAACACATAACTTTGGTTTATGGTATCCTAGAGATACAGATCTTACACTTCATGCATATATAGATGCAGATTGGGAAGGAAGTGTTGATGATAGAAAAAGCACTAGTGGTGGTGCATTCTATATGAGTTCCAAGTTAGTGTCTTGCTTCAGCAAGAAACAAAGTTCAATTGCATTATCTATAGCTAAAGCAGAATACGTGGCTGCTGCATCTTGTTGCAGACAACTACTTTGGATGATGCAAACCTTGCAAGATATTCAGATCACATGTACTCCACCCATATCCATTCTCTGTGATAATACAAGTGCCATTAGTATTTCAAAGAATCCAGTCATACACTCCAAGACCAAGAACATACCCATCAAATATCATTTCCTACGTGAACAAGTGCTTGAACAAAAGGTAAAACAAGAATATGTTCCCTCCAAAGAACATGTTGCTAATATATTCACTAAACCATTGCCCAGAGAGACATTTTAATATCTCAAACAAAATCTGGGTGTGGTCGCTGCATCATCCTGCTATTAAATCCTATTTTTTTCATAGAATGGTAGTTATACGTGAGTTTCATGAAGTGTAGTCGCTTACATATGTGGATTTCTGTGGGCAAAGTCGCGTATATGTTGGTATAAATAAAACAGTGGCCCAAACTTAGGAAAAATGGGTCTGCTATGGTTCTGTCAATTATTTGCTCTGCTGATAACATGTGGAAATATATTGGTCCTCATAAAGTTTTTGATAACTTGATATATATCTGATTGATGATGATTCTTTAATATCTCTTACTAACAGATCTTATAGTGAACAGGTGGAACAAGTTCAGGGGGAGAACATGGTTGATGATATTTTGGGAACTAATGATGGAAATACACAGGTTGATGGTCTAGATGTTGTTGACAGATGCTGCTGACAGTGCAAATCATATGATAGTTGCTAATGACTATCATGGTCTTGTTTAAGATATTTGGTCTTTGTTATATATGTCATGTATATCTTTTAATGTAACGGTCATGAAAATAACTAATTTGTAACTCCACTACGCATGGGATGGATGATGTAATGTTTCTTGTTTTTAACATGTATAAACAATTTATATATCCCCACTTGGTTGGGTGGATGAGTCAAATTTGGTATATCCCCACTTATTTGGGAGTTGGATGTATGTATGAGTCATTGTTGATATGAAGGTCATTTGTGATGTATTTATAGAGTCATGTTCCTCTTTTAGAACATCTTTTTGCAGACTTTTCTTATGCTAAGGGGGAGCATGGACTCGATCATGGGAGTTCAATCAGCACGCTTCAGCATATCAGAGAATTCAGCATGCACTCAGGGGGATCATGATCCTTTTCCCTTGATGTCAAAGTGGGAGAGTGACTTGGTGTGGTTATTGCCATCAAGTCCAAAGGGGGATATTGTTGGCGTTATGAAGTATGTGTTGTAGTAGATGGAAACACACTTGTAGTAGAACAACTCACTTGTATATGGTAACAAGATGAATCTACATAAGAGATATCAAATGTGACAAAATGCATGATAGTAGTGTTTACACATGTGATGAAATGTAGGGCAGCTTCAAGGAATCAGTTCAAAAGGCAACTCACTCAGATGAAAGATCACAATATAGCAGGTAAACAACAAAGAATGACAAATCAGTCTTCACAGAATGAAGAAAGAGAGGTATACGCAGGTTCACCATTGACCAAGCTGTGTATACATGTAGCTTCACTATATAGAAGTTGCGTATACATACACACGCACCTTCACAAAAGGAAAAGCGTGTATACCTTAGAAAACTAAATTTTTTGTCTGAAGTGTTTGGTCCATGGTATTTTGATCCATGGTATTCGTCCAAGGTATTTGGTTCGACGTATTGACCCTAGGTATTTGGTCCAAGGTATTGGTCCTAAGTGGTTTTGGTCCATGGTATTGAGAAAGGCCTAAAACTATAAAAGGAGGAGAAGATCATTAGGCCAAGGTCTGCAAGTATCGAATATTTGATGAAGTGTGAGATCTAATATGTAGGTTATTGTCTTATGGTGCTGTGCTTGATTTGAACCAAGGATGAACCCTAACATTTGATGAAGGATATGATCTAATAATGTATCAGGATCTGAAGTCTTGAAGTGAATTATCTTTATGTGGGTGGATCATGTATCTGAATAACTGGCGCATGTTGTAATCTGTAAATATGATGATCTAGGTATGAATGATGTCTGCAATAGTTGTAATGTTTAAATCATCATTTACAGATCTGTACATAGGTTCACTTTAGAAAAGAAGCATATACACGCTCGTTCTACATATCAAGGTAGTGTATACATCATAAATTTGATTTGCAGATCTGTACACTGGTTCACTTTGAGGAAATCACATATGCACATAGGTTGGACACATTGAAGGAGTGTATACCTTATAAAATATGTTTTAGTTGCTTCTATTTGCTATTGCAGTGTTCTGGGTTCTCGCTTGGGTTCTGGTTACTTTATTCTGGTGACAGCATTCTGAATGATCAGATTGATGGGTTGTAACAGTGATTGATTGATTTAGTTGTGGTTGGTTCAAAAGGAGATTGGTTGATGAAGATATATTTGATGATTGAATGATTTTGTTGATGGATCCAGTCTAAAAATTTATGAAAAATGGTCCCTAGTAGAAAAGAGAAGGTTGTAACGTTCTATAGGCCACCACCTACATACTATTAAACATATTAACTAGTACAAGATCTAGGAGGTTGTAGCTCCCTTCCAGTACAAGCTAGAGAATGAGAGAATGTTGTAGCCTTCTGCAGGTAGAAGCCTGTGTACTGATATAAGACTGCACCAGTACAAAAATTGTAAATAGATTTTTCTTATTATTAAAAGAAGATAGAGATGAGAGTAGCAGGTGGTTTTTACCCACATTGGGTTTCCACCTTATATCTTAGTGTTCTTGTGTGTTTCTCTTGCTGCACTTTTTAATGAATGCCTGATATACTGATTAAAGTTCAATACATGATAATTTGGGTAAATCTAAAGATCTCTGCATATACGCTGGTTGCATTAAGTACAGTTGCGTATACACGCTAGTTCACTGAGATGAAGTAGCATATACAAATTAGTTTTTGAAAATTAAATTATTGATATGATAATACTGATTCACCCCCCCTCTCAGTATCATTTACAACACCTGCATAGTGTCCTCCGAGGACACTTATGTGTGCTTATGTTAAAATCATAAGTTATTCATGCTCCAATACACACCTAGACAAAATTCCATACGCGCCTAACTTATATAGGGAAGCTACAATTTACTGGTAGTCGGCCATGTTTACCACTTGTTATTTTTTTTGCCACAGCATAGTTCTCTACTTCCATCTTTGTATTTAGAAATATTGCAAATTTTACAAAGTCATCATCCACCAAGGTCACAGCAAAAAGTTTTGCATGTGGTAGATTTTCCTCCATAATTTTGGCATCCTCTCTTAATGTCAACTACGACAAATGATCGGGTCCTACATTTTCTTTTATAGGCTTGAAAACCACTTGAAAATCGTATTCCTGGAAATAGAGTACCCATCTGCAAATTCGCCCCCTCAACACGAGCTTGTTTATGAGGTCCTTTAGTGTAGAATGATCTGTGTACAATTTAAAGTTATTGCACATAAACTAATGCATAAATGTTTTAAATGTATATGCCAATGCCAATCATTCTATTTTTGTCATGGTATAGTTATGTTCAACCACTGATAACTTCGTTCTTGCACAATAAATGGGATGATCAATCTCTCGCTCCTCAGGCTGGGTTAAGAACACATGTAGTGCAATCGATGAAGAATCGACATGCACTTGGAACTCCTTCTCCCAATTTGGTAATACCAAAATTGGTGGCATCACTATCTTCCCCTTCAATGTGTCTAAATCTTTCTAACATTCATCATTACACTAAAAATTGGTTCCTTTCTTCAACAACGTTTCCATAGGAGCAGTGATTTGAGTGTATCCCTCGATAAACTTCTGATCTTAACCTATATGACGCAAGGTATACCATAGTTTTCATACTAATGTGGGCAGTGGCAGGCCCACTATCACCATAACCTTAGTAGGATCCACCAGTAAGGATTTCTTGCAAACGACATGTCCCAACAAAATATCAAAAGGTGAACAAAATATATATTTATTTATATTTAATGAAATTTGCAGTTGTTTACACATGTCTAGCATTAACTAGAGCACCTCAATATTCTTCTTCAACAAACTAAACACATTCCAATCATCCAAGTAAACTTCCAAGAACTTATGAATAAATTCCTTAAATGTTGCAACCACAATGTGCGAGAAAATAGCACGTACATTCTTCAATTTGAATGGCATAACTACGTATTGAAAACATCCCCACTCCATTGGAAAGGTAGTCTTATGTTGATACTCTTTATTAATATTCATATGATGGTATCTAGAGAATTTATCATCAAATGAGTAAGATTTGTATCTACAAACATTTTCCAACATCTCATCTTTAAATGGTGTAGGGAAGGCGTCATGTGCACATGCATCATTTAACTTCCAAAGGTCTACAGAAATGAGAACTTCAAGGAGGTGTATCAGTAGTTGTAGAGTTAGAGTCATGAGCATGATGGTGATATCACGGTTGACTTTCATCTTCAGGATGGGTTACTCTACATGCTGGATAAGCTATGTGTTCCTAAAGGTGAGGGATTGCAGTTGATCATAGAGGCTCGCACCTCCAACGTTGCAAGGAACTTTTGTGTAGAGAAAATTGTGGCTAACTTGCAGAGGCATGTGTATTGGCTGAAGATGAAAGAGCAAGTAGCTAGGTTCATAAGAGGATGCACAATTTGTTTTACGAGTAAGCCTAGCAAAAGGAAACATCCTCTATACCATCCCTTACCTATACCTACTCATCCTTGGGAATAATTTCCATGGACTTTGTGGGAGTTTTATCGACAACTAGGAAGGGAATTGACTTCTTGTTCGTGGTAGTTGACATATTCAACAAGATGTGTGTTCTGATTCCCTCTAAAAACACCATTAGTGGACAATAAGAAGTAAACTTATTCTTTAGGTAGGTTTGGTTGCACTTTTGGATGCCAAGGAGCATCATTTCAAACAAGGATACAAGATTTCTCAGTGCATTCTGGATTACAATGTGGGAGAAGATGGACACAAAGTTGAAGGTATCTAAAGCATTCCATCCACAGACAGATGGAAGATGGAAGTAGTCAACAAGAATTTGTTGCAACTTCTGAGGGGATACAACCATAAACATTCGAAGACCTAGGATGAAAATCTAGTATATATACAACATTCTTACAACAAAGTTGTCCACAATTCTATAGGAAAGTCCCCATTTGAGACTTGTTTTGGATATTTTCCACCTTCACCTATGGATATTGCATATGGAAAACAAGGAGGAGTGATGAAAAATCTTAGAGGAGATGCTTTGAGGGATGAAAAATTTAGATAGAAGATCAAGGAGATCCATCTAGATGTACAAGAAAGACAATAAAATTCATAGGAAAAGTATAAGGACAAGCATGACTAACACAGAATAGATAATTCATTCAAGGTGGGAGACAAAGTATGGTTACAATTGAACAAGGAGAGGTTGTAGGGGCCTAGTAAGAAAATCAAGATACTGAGGTATGGCCTTTTTGAGATACTGGAAAAGGTGGGTGATAATGCCTATCAACTCAGTTTACCACCATATATGCACATTTTCTTAGTTGTGAATGTAGATAATTTGAAAATCTATGAGCCTTCTATGCTAGATTAGGAAGAGGAATAGGTCCTACATTCTGTGGAGGATTTCGCACTAGATGCTCAGCTAGAGTTGACAGAAGATACATTTTTATAGAAGAGGTCTAGAACTATAAGATAGGGGTAGCATGACCTTTGGCAGATTAGATTGAAGGGACAACTTCCAAGCAAAGCTAAATGATACATCAAAGAGAAGGTGGAGGAATTATTTCCTCACATCATTCAGTAGAACCTTTTTTGGGACCAAAATCCTCCAAAAACAGGGAGATGTGATCTAGATTGGATTCTTATATTTTTTCATCCATATCTATCCATTTGGAGTGGAAAAAGTGGAGGAATTAGATCACAGGACTGTTTTTACTGGTGGTTCCCAGTTTGTAAAAATAGCGTTTGAAACCTTCTCAGAGAATTTTGAGGCATCATACGACACTTTTTGGGGGTAAAGAATTTCCTCTTTTGTTCTGCAAAATTTCATTCTATTTTATACATAGATATATTTCCAATGATGTAATAAGCATGTCAATCATAGCTTGTATGCAAAATTTACGCCACTTAGAAATTGACCTTCCTATTTTTACACCTATAGTTCGGGAGGATGCCACGTCATCCCCCATTATGCATGGAGAATGGGTTATCCATGTGATTATGATGTAAAATAATCTAGAAAAATTTATGTTGGAACTTGTAGAGCTATAAAAAGGGTCTCTTTCACCTCTAATTACCTCACATTAATATGTCAATTTGGGAACGTTTTGTAATTTCAAAGAGTGTCTCAGTCTGAGGCTATCATTTGTGAGAGTAATGCTAGTAGTACAGTGTTTAGAAATACAAGAGTAAATGGATGATTGTCTACAGCTTAACAACTTCAAAATATTAAATCACACATTCAAAAGACTAATCAACTTATCAGTCAAGGGTTCAGTAGCAATAACCCTTCCCTTTGGAAAATCATGGAAAAGGAAATCAGAGAACAGATCGTGGATCTGGGAGCCGGACAGTAGATGTCAATGCTCACTACAGCCTGAGATTGTTCTTCATGCCAACACCAAGAAATGGAACGATAGACGAGAAATGGAATAACAATTAAGAAATCGAACAGTAAATCTGAAATGGAACAGCAAATCCGAAATGGAACATCAACTAAGAAATAGAACAGAAACTAAATCCCACAAGCAGTAACAGCCTAGTCTATCAAATCAAATGCATTAATCATAATCTACAGGAATCAAACGAAAATCTTTCACTCTTAAGGGCGGACTGAATAACACACACCAATGGAACAACACTGATTACTAATAAATTATGGAACAGCGCTTGAAAACTATATAGGCACACATCACACTTAAACAGTAATATGAACCAAGTATCGACCTCAGTTAGAAAGAGTACGATTGCAATTCAAAGTAGAACAACATTGTTCATAAATCCAACAATCGCAAAGAACATAACTTCCAAGATGAATTCTGTAATGTTAATGAACAAGTGCACAGCACAAAGTCTCTGTAATGGAACAATAACAGTATTCTGTAAAGACTAGCAGTATTATATCAAATCCTAAAAGAACAACAATATGATGCAGAGTCAATACAATAGTTATGTCTGTAGAAAACTTAATAAATTAAACATAACAGAGCATGTGATGTAAACTTATAAAACACATCAGATTACCAAATGACGTCGATAAACAAACCACGCATACACCAAACGTAATGGTACAAGAGCAAGTGTCCTCCAAGGCTGGGCCCTCTCTCTAACTCTATAAAAGCATAACCATCTCTAACTCTCTCTTGAGCTAACAGTTCTGCCCCTTTTATAAGGGTGACGACGGAGATATCTAAGTGCATAAATAGATAAAACAGTGATCCCTGAGGATCAAGGATCCTGAGGGATTCGCCAAACCGTTAGTCCTCAGTCATTTCTTTTCTCTCCTGCGTCGAGCTGATATCTCCACCTCCTTTCCCGGGCTGATTCGCTTTGATTTGCTTTGCCTTGTTTGCATTCGGTCTCCCATTAAAGGGACATCAGTTAACCCATCCTTGTCCTTTCCTTTGGAATGGAAACTTCTCGTTTTTCCACCTTCCTGCATAAGGAAATGACAATTGTCAGCATTTTCGTCTTGCATATTAATCTCACATGGTATATTATAATTCTTTATCATTTTCCTAGTTCATGATGCAAAATGTTTGTAAGTTCTAATGAAAAGATACTGAAATAATCATCAAAAACATACCTTCTTTAGTACTCCACACACCCCCCTGCTTACCCTGTTTCATGCCCTCATGAAAACATTGTGGTTGACATGTAAGGTAGTGAGAGAATAGGCTGGAGATGGAATCTCATGAGGAGGCCTACAACCATGATGCGTAACTAGGTATTCAAAGAAATGGCCTGTCTGACCCTCAGGCATCTCATACAGGGCTTGGTATCCGGGTGCAGGGTGCCAAATAATTGGACTCTGGAACCTATATCATAACCAGGATGGCCCTGCCCTCAAAACAATTTCTCCATAGAGGTGCAAGCGGTTGGCAGCTAATTTAAAATTCTCATACTTAAATGGTTCCCTGAGCTGGATATTCGGATTAGAGATTTGATACCGAAATTTAGCTGCATCAATGGTAGGGTCTTTGATAGAGAAAAAGTATTCTAATCCCTATTGAATGAGTGCCTCATGCATGGGTCCTAATGCTTCAATTACACCTGAAGTCTTCATGAGGTTTCTATGTGCTCTCAACAACTGTACTAGGTCCCTAGGCTCAGCCCTTACCCACAAATATAATCCGTTTTCTTGCCTTTGGAAAGTATTATAGGCTTTAAGCCATTTAATTTGATTAACCCCAAATGAAATGAATGCCTGCAATTGGATATCCCCAACAAAAGGGCTAGGGTTCAGCTCGGTCTCCTGGTCTAATACAAGGTTATGTAAATAGAACTCACACAGTAGTCTCTGGACTTTTACCCCGTAGTGCTTACAACAGTCTATAAAATCATTGACAGTGTTAATTTGTATGGGAGCACCTGCTTTAATAGCTTTTATTTTTAATTGCAAATACTGTTCCAGTAAAAACAAGGAATAATTCTTAGCAGGGGCTCTACATGCTAGGACGTCATTGTATAAAGAACACAAGGTATCCATCTGCTTGATAACTATATCTAACCTACGAGTTACCTTCGCGACTTTCTCTTGTTCCCTCCGCCACCCTTCAACGGACTGAATTTCAGATAGATTGATGTTCCTAAGCTATTACTGTAGCTCTTCATACTTTTCGTGAGGGACCATTAGCTCTCTAAGCTTTTCTGCTTCTTGCTAAGCTTGCTTCAAACCCTTTCGTAGGGTTACTATTTTTGGATCTCTTCTCCATGCGGCAGTGGAGGCCGGGAGTTTTACCTGAACTTTCCTATTGCATTGCTTTGAGTTCATAACCCTTATCACTCTCGAAAGTGGTGCCTCCGTCTAAATTTCCTTATCACGGGTAAACATCTCGTCCATTTCTATCTTAACGTGGATATCGATCAATTGTTGTTCCTTTTCAATTGGAACAACAGTCTGTTTCTCAGCATCATTTGGAACAGCAGCCTGGTTTTCGACAGGGTTTTGAACAGCAGGATGGATTCTGGTCCTCCGCCCCTTTGCCTTGAGGGGTTTTGCTGGAGTGGTCACATTTTTCCTTCCCAAAGTCCTTTTTACCCTTTGCCTTGCTTTTAGAATCCTAATCTACTGGTGGAGCTCGACTATTATATTCAGTAATCTCTGTTGTTCCTTTCGCAATTCTTTAATTTCCAGAATTTCCTTAGAAGGAATAGCAGGTTGTTCACTATGGCCTGGACTGTGACTAATTCTCGGATTTTCTCTTTGGGGTGTTTCTTCACTGTTCTGCTCTGGCTGTTCTAGGGTAGAACCCTAACTGGTTCTGTTATTTCTTGGGCGACTTCTCTTTCTGCCCCTGTTTCCTCCGGAAATTCTTCTCGTGTCTTCTAGTTAGGAACGGATTGTTCCTGTTCAGCATCTCCTGTCATCGTTTCACCATGAACAGGTAGATTTTCTTCTTCTGCCTCCTTTGCATGTGATTCTTCAGGTGCATTTTCCTCCTGGGGTTTCTTTTCGGCATGGAGGTCTAATGGACTGGAAGGTTGGCCATATTCACCCATATTGGCCAAAACTTCGGCCAATTCATCTTCTCCCACTCGGTCCTGCAATGGGCTGCCTTCCTGCTGTTCCATTTCCTCCTCCTGCTCAGATTGCTCGGCTTCTTCTTCTTTATCTTCTTCGGTTTCAGTTTCTTCAGATTGCTCGGCTTCTTCTTCGTTTTCTTCTTCCTCTTCAGATTGCTCGGCCTCTTCTTCTTTTTCTTCTTCTTCTTGCACTCCTTTCTCATCATCCTCCCCTTCTGGCCGTGGGGGTTGCTCATCTTCTATTTCTACCGGCTGGCTGGTGTTTTCTTGGGGCTTCTCCAGCCTCCCTCGTAGTCGTGCTAGCCGGACCGATTTCCTGCGTTTTTCTGGCCGCTCGGGTGTACCGGTGGCATGTTTATGCTTTGCCGATTCCCTGCGTTTTTCTGGACGCTCGGGTGTACTGGTGGCATGTTTACGTTTTGGGGATGGTGTGGTCAATCCCCCATTTATCATGGCAATTAGCTCTTCCCAGCTGCTCTGCTGCTGGGTGAGGCTATGGCTGACTATTAACCGAATCAACCCATGATGACTAACAACTGACTCTACATGCTGTGCCTTTTTTATGCTCCGTGCAACATCATGAAGTAACGAATTCAAAAATGCAGGTAAATTTACAGAGCATTTTTGCTTTAGTACAGCTAAGAGTTTAAGATGTCGTGGTCTTACCATGTCTTTTCTACCTTCACAGGTGATGTAGCTTTGAATGGTCTTTGCCAATTTTGCCCACAGTTCTCCTAGTGCTGCTGGCAGAACTCCCTTTCCTCTAATTGCCAGGCTCTGGCCTTCTTCTTTGAAGATTTCTATAATCTTCTGCAATCTCTCCTTTTTTAACGTCCATACAGGTCCAGTGGCTGGTAGTCCTGAGACTTCTGTGATTATGTCGTTAGTGATTGCTATGTGTCTCCCCCTCACTATAGAGTAATCCTCTTGCAAGTTCTAAAAGAACTCAATTGCCACAGTCTCGTTAGACTCCTGCAAGCGGTTGAGATAAGTCAGCCACCCTGCTCTTGCCAGGATTTCCCGGGCAGCAGCAAAGACTGTTAACACCTACGGTTCTCTCCAAATCAATCTTCCTCACATGGTTTCGCCGTAAACTCTCAATGGAATGGCAGATGTTCGTGCTGTTGAAACACAAAGAGGCTGACAGACGCAAAACTTGTTCAAAATCTAATGCTGCAGAGTATACGATAGAAATGGCTTATGAACAGCAAGTCATGTAGAAAAAATAAAAAAATAGTATGCCGTTGAGCCGTGCTATACCCTAGTACACAACTTCCCGAATAGTGGGCTGACACGTAATCTAGGGAATGATGAGGTTAACCTCCCCCCCCCCTCCCCCCGCAATGTGATAGGCTGTCCCAGCCATCAAATAAAGGAGCAGCGCCCGCTCTGAAGTAGAGTCATAAAGGAACAGTGTATGGCAATATGCCATGTTTACAAAAGCAGTGAATCACCGAAATCGAGGCGTAGAGTTGGATCGCTTAATATGTAAGAAACTATTGTGATATGATGTGAGGCTGGGGGATAGGACATCTGCCGTGGAACGGAATCTCATGCGGTCATTGTCAACTATTCTGTCATGATTGGTAATAATAGATGTCCATGCATTATATGGTTCGGGAAATAATATATGATTGATTGCTAAGGTATAAGAAACAGAAGGGTGCGAATAACTTACCTATTGGTGTAAATAATGTGACTTCAATACCATTAACAGTGCTCTGCTGCCGACAGGTGTCCATAACCTTGGCAGAGTTGTTTATCTCACCCATGGAACCATGATCCTTTGTGTATGCTTAGGAAATGTTGTGTGATGTCAAAATGTAAGGCCATTATGCTAGCTTGGTGACCAGTTAGCCATAATGCCATTCACGAGGAAAGAGCGAAAAGTGGGGAGGCCGGCTCATGATGGGACCTCCTGTTCCAAGGGTTGTTTATTTGATATACCTTTTGGACCATATCCCTGTTGTGGTGGCCATAGTGGGAATGCCACTTCACTTTCATCCTCATGATCATGGTAGGCTGGCTCTTGATGAGACCCCCTATCCTGCATTTGACAACTTATAAGTCATGTTTGCTCTTTTTTCTTTGTTTTTCATAAAGTACTTTCCCTTATTTATACACAAAGGGTGGTTCAACACTCCTTAAGAGTAGGAATGGTGGAAGAAGTCTTAACATCTCAATAGGAAGATATAAACCATTTGATCTTATTCCTAAATAATAATCAAAGAGGATTAAAAGGGATCAACATGATAAAGATAACCAATCAGAGCAAAATTAGTAGAAAAATGACCGCAAAAGATGATAAATAAGTGTGTCCTTCCTTCTATCCTCTTACCAATTCAGAGCAATTTCATATAAAGATAGCGATTTATGATTGACAGATTTCAGTATGTTGTGATTTTGTATCCATTGCATAAGTGCATAGCTGTATTCTAAAAGACTTGAAAGAACAAGAGCAATAAACATCCTCAATTTGGAACAGGAAAAGGAACAAGTTGTTTCACAGGGAGAGCAAAAGTATGCAAGTGGTGTTCCTTTTGGAAAAAGGAACAACAATATACCACAAATGTTGTTCCTTTGGAAAAGGAACAACAGAAAACACAAATGTCGTTCCTTTGAAAAAGGAACAGCAAAGATGGAAAACATTGTTCCTTTGGAAAAGGAACAATAGAACACACAGATGTTGTTCCTTTGGAAAAGGAACAGAAGAAATCGAAAATGTTGTTCTTTTGGAAAAGGAACAGCAGAACATACCAATGTCGTTCCTTTGAAAAAGGAACAACAGAAATCAAAAATGTTGTTCCTTTGGAAAAGGAACAACAAAACACACAGAAATGTCATTCCTTTGGAAAAGGAACAACAGAAATCAAAAACGTTGTTCCTTTGGAAAAGGAACAATAAAATAGGCAAATGTTGTTCCTTTGGAAAAGGAACAACAGAAATCGAAAATGATTTTCCTTTGGAAAAGGAACAACAAAAATCGAAAATGTTGTTCCTTTGGAAAAGGAGAGCAAAACACACAGATGCCATTCCTTTGGAAAAGGAACGGCAGAAATAAAAAAATGTTGTTCCTTTGGAAAAGGAACAACAAAAACACACAAATTCCATTCCTTTGGAAAAGGAACGAAAGAAATAAAAAATGTTGTTCCTTTGGAAAAGGGACAGGAAAAACACACAAATGCCATTCCTTTGAAAAAGGAACGGCAGAAATAAAAAATGATGTTCCTTTGGAAAAGGAACAGCAAAACACAAAAATAAAGAAAAAGAACCAAATTACAACAAAATAACGACTGATCCAAAGGGGGTTGCTGTTCTGAAAAAGGAATAGCAAGAAGAAAAAGATGTTTTTTTTGAAAAAAAGGGAACAACAAAAATAATAAGAGCAAAAAGTTGATTAAAAAATATGTACCAAAATGATTCAAAAAAAGAAATTATGTACAAACTGTAAAAAGAAATAAATTCCTTAATGAATTACAGGTGAGGTAGACTTCTCTTCCTCCCCCAAAATCTCCATATCAGAGTGTCGGCGTAGCTGCTGGCAGAAGGACTCCCGAGTGAGTGGTTTACGATAGAGACGAACTTGGTGGCCATTTGCGTTGAAGGCATATCCAGAACCATCAATAGTGATTAGAGTAAGGGTCCCATTGTCATGTACCTTTTGGATTTCGTATGGTCCCAACCAACGAGTCTGGAGTTTCCCAGGGAAGTCCTGAAACCTGGAGTTGTACAAAAGAGCCCAGTCTCCTTCGTGGAAGACTTTATTTTTAATGAGAGCATCATGACATTTAGCTCATTGCTATTAGATCAGGCCAGTGTTTTGAAGTGCAAAGAGCCTAATTTCGTCCAGCTCATTGATCTGCTGCAATCGATTAATCTGTGCCTCGGTTAGATCTAAGTCAACTTCCTGTGTTGTTCGCAATTTTTGGATTTCGAATTCTATGGGGAAAATGAGTTTTTTTCCAAACACTAATTGATAAGGTGAGTAACCAGTGGTGCTTCTCCATGTTGTTCTGTAAGCCCACAATGCTTCAGGTAGTCTAGCAGCCCAATCACGTCTATGTGATGCAATGGTTTTCGTTAGGATTGCTTCTATTATTTTATTACTACTTTCTACCTCCCCATTTTCCTGTGGGTGGTATGGAGTAGTGATTTTATGCTGGACATGATAGCTGTTGAGTGTTGCAGCTATTCTTTTCCCAGCAAACTGTGGTCCACCGTCTGTAATTATTTCTCTTGGAACGTCGTAATGTACAAATAGATGGAACAGGAACTGTATGACAGAGTCCTCTGTAGCTCTTGGCAATGCCTCTGCTTCAACCCACTTGGTGACATATTTCGTTGCCACCAAAATATATTTTTTCTGGTTTGATGATGGGTTAATTGGTCCAACAAAATCAAAAGCCCATCGCTTGAATGGTTCGATGACTAGCTGTGGTTTCAGAGGCATCTCATCAGACTGACGAGGGTGTCCTGCTCTTTGGCAACTGTCACTGGCTTGGACAAATTTCTTTGCATCTTTGAAAATTGTGGGCCAATAATACCTTGTCTGCAGCACTTTATGTGCAGTTTTGCGATCAGCGAAATGTCCACCACATGGTCCGTCATGGCAGGCTTTTAAAATTTCAAAGATTTCATCTTCTCGATCTCATCTCCTGATATGCATGTCTGCCCCTGTATAGAACAAATAGCCCCCAATCCAAGAAAATCGAGCACTCCGTTGAACAATCTGTTTCCGCGCATTAGGGGTTAGATGCTTTGGTAATTTACCTACTGCTAGGTAATTGGCGACATCAGCATACCAGGGTGTTTGAACAGCCACAACAAACAGATGCTCATGCGGAAATTGGTCTTCAACTGTTGATGCATCGATTGGCTTTGGTATTCTTGAGAGAAAATCTGCTACAAGATTTTCTTTGCCAGGTCGATCCTTGATTGTAATATCAAATTCCTGCAATAAAATCAACCATCTAGTTATTCTACCATTTGTGATAGGCTTGTTTGCTAGATATTTTAGGGCATAATGATCTGTGTACAAGATAACACGATATCCAGTAATGTAATGTCTAAACTTATTGATAGCATTTTTTACAGCTAGAAATTCTTTTTCACTAACAGTGTAATTTAATTCAGGAGGGGATAAATTTTTGCTGATGTAGTAAATTGCATATGGTTTTTTATTCTCTTCCTACCCAAGGACTGCTCCAATGGCTGTATCTGAGGCATCAGATGATATCTAAAATGCAACTCCCAATTTGGTCCTCGAAGGACTGGGGCTGTGGACACAAGCTTCTTCAGATCCTTGAAAGCACGTTCACATTTTTATGTCCAAAGAAAATCAACGTTACAAGTTAGTGCATACAGAGGTGCAGCAATGTGCGAATAGTGTTCTATAACTCTCCTATAATAACCAGAAAATCCAAGAAAACTGTGTACCTTCGTTTGAGTGGTAGGAGTGGGAATAAGCAAAATTATTTGGATTTTGGCTGGGTCTACCTGAATGCCAGCTGCTGAAATATAATGTCCTAGGATAAGTCCTTCAGTCATCATCATATAGCATTTTTCGTGGCTTAAACAAAGCCTCGTAGAAATGCAGCCTTGTAGGACTTTTTCTAGGGTATCCAATGCTGGATCGAAATCATCTCTGTATGGTGTAAAGTCATCCATGTATACTTCAAGTCCTTCATTTATTAAATCTGCAAAAATGCTAAGGATAGCCCTTTGGAATGTGGCAGGAGCATTGCATAAGCCAAAAGGTAGAACTTGGTAGGCAAATGTGTTGAGATTGCAACAAGATGATGGAGCTTAGTGAAAAGAGTCGCCTTCACTAAGTGGGCCCGCAGGCTATTTTTGGCGCAAGTCTATTTTTAGACTATGTCTATTTTTAGACATATGGATCATGTCTATGTTTATGGATGATTGATCAAGTTGGGAAAAATAGATGGACTTCTATTTTTGATGAAAGTGTGAGTGATCACAGTGTGAGTGATCAAGTCTATTTTTAGACTGGCTGTCAAAAATAGAAAAGTCAAATATTATTATCTCACAATAATATTTGGACTATAAACTTAATCTTATTCTCTTGGAGCACTTCAGTTTGAGCTACGGAAGTGGCACATGCAGCTTTCAGAAGGAAATTCGTTTTTCTTATGAGTCAGTTGAGTTGTTGCATGCATGACTTCAGTTAGAACTCAAGTGAGTTGAGTTTAGTGGACTGGAGGTACAGTTGATGGAGTTGTGTTCAGTTTAACTTAGTTAAACTGGTTGTAGTTAGTCTAACTGCAGATAGACTAATGATGAGTTGTTAAACTAATTATTAACTCATAATACAACTAAAGAATACATCAGTTAACTCAGTTGAATGTCAGTGCATGTTCAGTTCAACAGGGACAGGTGGTAGAGAATCAGATTGCTATCAGTTGTGACTATAGTTGTGCACCAGATCTTGCACAATCAAAGGATTGAGTATGCCAATGAGTTTGCTCATGTATTTGGCCCGCATTTTAGCCTTTGCTCACGTCCACAAAGAGTGAGTGACTATTTTGCAGGTGAAAATCGAGTTTGGGAAGCAATTCTCATCAGTTCTTGAGCAGGTATTGAGCAGTGGAGGCAGGCAAGCAGTGGAAGAGATTTCGAGATCAGATCTGAGCTGTATTGTGTGTAACAGAGGTGGAGATACTTGTGAGAAGTATTATGCTGTGTAATGTTACATGACTCAATCATTAATATACAGATAGTGTGGGGTTTTTAGCGAGATGCTTTCCCCGTGATACATACTGTGTTAATGTGTGAATGCTCTTGATGTTTTATTGTTATTGATGCTGCTATATTCTTGATCAACGTAGAGGAGCTTATGTATTGTGTATGTTTTCCGCATTAGTACATGATCAGGATAATCTCCATTGAATATGTGTTAAATTATTCAAAATTTCTACATGGTATCAGAGCTAGATAATTGTAGAAAAAGTTTCTACATGGTATCAGAGCTAGATAATTGTAGAAAAAGTTTCTACACGGTATCGGAGCAGCTTGATTTGTAGAAGAGATTTTTACAGGATATCAAGCGAGGGTTGATCGGAAGCAGTTGAGTTGGTAGCTGGTGGAATTCGAATTTGCAGCAGTGTTGTTGAAATGTCTTTCAACGGATTGCAAATGTTATTCCAAAGCAAGAGCGACCTGGCGCTCAAGAATAAACTCAGTAACAATAAAGGTGAGAATGGATCTTCATCAAAGGTATCTGATGAAGAGAATTGCACTTTGGCTGCCAAAGCAAAGAAGGGGAAGAACAAGAAAGCTTCTCATTCCGGTGCGAAAGGCAAGAAGCAGGATATGTCCAAGGTGAAGTGTTTTCACTGTCACCAGCACGGACACTATGCCACAAATTGTCCGCAGAAGAAGAAAAACAAGCAAGCTGCTGGATCTGCAGGGGGAGAGGCTTTAGCTTCTCAGTTTGAGCTTGATTTTTCATTGATCGCATGCTTGGTTTCAAGTGTGATGGGATCAGTGTGGTTCTTGGACAGTGGTGCGTCTTTTCACATGACGGGAGATAGAGATTTGTTCTCTGATCTGGAGGACAAGGATCTTGGAGTGCACATCGAGATGGGCGATGATGGTAGATACAGTGCGACCGGTATCGGTACCATTTCCTTTGAGAGGGAGTCTGGTAAACCCTTTGTATTGAAGGAAGTCATGCATGTTCTAGGATTGAAGAAGAATCTCATCTCAGTGGCGATGTTAGAAGACAAGGGGTATGATGTTGTTTTCAGCGAGGGAAAGGCCTTCCTGCGCAGCAAGACAACTGGTGAGACCCGGAAGATAGGGGTTCGAGTGAGGAACCTTTATCAGTTGCATGTAGATGGATGCGCAGCAATGGCAGGCAAGGCAGAAGGATTGGTGAGCCGGGATGATGGCGAGTTGTGGCACAGGAGATTGGGTCACCTTCACCATGGAGCCTTGAAGATACTGCAGCAGATCACTACAGGGCTTCCTAAAGGCACACTTGCGCAGTCAGATCAGTGCAAGGGGTGTACTTTGGGGAAGTTTGTGAAAGCCACCTTTCACGAGAAGGATAGTCGCTCCACGACGATCCTTGAGAGAATTCACACAGACGTGTGTGGACCTTTCTCAGTTGCTTCAACAACAAAACACAGGTATTATGTGATTTTTGTTGATGATTTCTCTCGTAAGTGCTGGATCTTCTTCATGCAGAAGAAGAGCGAGACATATTCAAAGTTCTGTGAATTCAAAGCACTGGTCGAGAAGGAGTCGGCGAAGAAGGTGAAGGCTCTTAGGAGCGATAATGGTGGTGAATACATCTCGGACGAGTTCAAGGATTTCTGCAAGGCAGAAGGGATTCGTAGAGAGCTCATAGCTCCCCATAACCCACAGCAGAACGGGGTAACTGAGCGGAAGAATGGAACGATTGTGGGTGCTGCACGGGCAATGTTGCATGATCAGGGCCTACCCCTTCACTTATGGGCGGAAGCATGCAATACAGCAGTTTATGTGCAGAACCGTTGTCCTCATAGGATACTTGGCATGAGTACACCCGAGGAGGCTTATTCTGGTAAGAAGCCTGATCTTTCTCATTTGAGGATTTTTGGTGCTAACGTTTACATGCATGTGACGAAGGATGCCAGAAAGAAGTTGGAGCCGACTGCAGAGGTTGGGATATTTGTGGGGTACACTGATACGCCCCACAACTATCGTGTGTATTTGCCAGACAGTGGTAAAAATGTTGTGCGACGGGATATAAAATTTCAGGAGGAGAAAGCCATGAAGTGTTCCCTTGAGAGGGAGCTACACTTGCATGCAGATGAGGAGCTATTAGTTCCTAAGGATGAGCTTCAGGATGTGGATCAGCCACAGGACGAGGTTCATGGAGTGGAAGAGACCACTCATGCAGCGCCAACCATTAGAGGGCGAAAGCGCTTGACAGAAGCTGAGCGACTGGCTCAAGATGCAGAGAAAGTTGTAGGACCACCTACAGCCCAACGCAGGCAGAGACAGTCACCTGATCGGTACACTGGATACATGGCTTTTATGAGCAAGTGTGTTGTGACTGAGCCATCCTCTTTCGAGGAAGCTGTGGAGGATCCCGCATGGGTAGACGCCATGGTGGAAGAGTATGATTCTATTGTGAGAAACAGTGCATGGGAGATTGTTCCTAGACCGGAAGGGAAATCAGTGGTAGGTTCGAGATGGATCTACAAAGTTAAGCAGGCAGCTGACGGGAGTGTGGAGAAGTACAAGGCAAGATTTGTTGCCCGAGGCTTTTCACAAATTGAGGGGATCGATTATGAGGAGACCTTTGCACCTGTCGCAAGGTATTCTTCCATACGGACGATTCTTGCTCTCTCAGCGCAGATGGGATGGCACATTCATCAGATGGATGTGAAGACTGCGTTCCTCAACGGAGTCATTGAGGAGGAGGTGTACATTGAGCAACCCGAAGGCTTTGAAGTCTTCAGCAGCGAGTCGCATGTGTGCAGGCTCAAGAGAGCGTTGTATGGGTTGAAGCAAGCACCACGTGCTTGGTACACACGGATAGACAGCTATTTCACAGGACTTGGATTCTCCAAGAGCGAGGCGGATCCGAACCTATACCAGATTGTGGTGGAGGGTAAATTGCTTATCATTGTATTGTATGTTGATGATTTGATTCTAACGGGTGATGAGTTGTTGATACTGTCATGCAAGAAGGATCTTGCTACAGAGTTTGAGATGAAGGATTTGGGCCTCCTTCACTATTTCCTAGGATTGGAAATATGGCAGCGTAGTGGTGGACTGTTTGTTTCTCAAGGCAAGTATGCTCGGGAGATACTGGAGAAGTTCAACATGCATGGCTGCAAGCCTGTTGATACTCCTCTTCCTGGAGGTTGGAGGAAGGAGGATGCCACTTCGGGAGAAGAAGTGGATGCCACTGTTTATCGACAGTTGGTGGGGTCACTGATGTATTTGGTCAATACACGACCTGATATATGCTATGCAGTTAACCAGCTTTCACAAGCTATGGTTAAGCCTACCAAGCTCTTCTGGAAGGCGGGCAAGCATGTATTGCGCTACTTGAGAGGCACATCGGGATATGGTTTGTGGTACAGACAGGAGGATGAGGTGAAGCTATGTGGCTTCATGGATGCAGACTGGGCAGGGAGCCCAACAAACAGAAAGAGCACATCAGGAGGGGTCTTCAGTATCGGATCGACAGCAGTTTCTTGGTACAGCAGGAAGCAGAGATCTGTGGCACTCAGTTCAGCGGAGGCCGAGTATATGGCAGCAAGTTTGGCTGCATGCGAGGCTATATGGATGAGGAAGATCCTGGTTGGTTTGTTCGGTTCTCATTTGGATCCTACTGTGATTTACTGTGATAACCAGAGTTGCATTAAACTCTCGGCTAATCCTGTATTTCATGATAGATCTAAACATATTGACATCAGGTACCATCATATCAGAGATTGTGTGCAGCGGAGGATCATGTTACTTTCGTACATTCCAACGGAGGATCAGGATGCTGATATTCTGACGAAGGCTCTCACCAGGAGCAAATTCGAGTACCACCGAGGCAGGATAGGGGTTGCTGATAATCCATATCTTGTCGAGAGGGAGTGTTGAGATTGCAACAAGATGATGGAGCTTAGTGAAAAGAGTCGCCTTCACTAAGTGGGCCCGCAGGCTATTTTTGGCGCAAGTCTATTTTTAGACTATGTCTATTTTTAGACATATGGATCATGTCTATGTTTATGGATGATTGATCAAGTTGGGAAAAATAGATGGACTTCTATTTTTGATGAAAGTGTGAGTGATCACAGTGTGAGTGATCAAGTCTATTTTTAGACTGGCTGTCAAAAATAGAAAAGTCAAATATTATTATCTCACAATAATATTTGGACTATAAACTTAATCTTATTCTCTTGGAGCACTTCAGTTTGAGCTACGGAAGTGGCACATGCAGCTTTCAGAAGGAAATTCGTTTTTCTTATGAGTCAGTTGAGTTGTTGCATGCATGACTTCAGTTAGAACTCAAGTGAGTTGAGTTTAGTGGACTGGAGGTACAGTTGATGGAGTTGTGTTCAGTTTAACTTAGTTAAACTGGTTGTAGTTAGTCTAACTGCAGATAGACTAATGGTGAGTTGTTAAACTAATTATTAACTCATAATACAACTAAAGAATACATCAGTTAACTCAGTTGCATGTCAGTGCATGTTCAGTTCAACAGGGACAGGTGGTAGAGAATCAGATTGCTATCAGTTGTGACTATAGTTGTGCACCAGATCTTGCACAATCAAAGGATTGAGTATGTCAATGAGTTTTCTCACGTATTTGGCCCGCATTTTAGCCTTTGCTCACGTCCACAAAGAGTGAGTGACTATTTTGCAGGTGAAAATCGAGTTTGGGAAGCAATTCTCATCAGTTCTTGAGCAGGTATTGAGCAGTGGAGGCAGGCAAGCAGTGGAAGAGATTTGGAGATCAGATCTGAGCTGTATTGTGTGTAACAGAGGTGGAGATACTTGTGAGAAGTATTATGCTGTGTAATGTTACATGACTCAATCATTAATATACAGATAGTGTGGGGTTTTTAGCGAGATGCTTTCCCCGTGATACATACTATGTTAATGTGTGAATGCTCTTGATGTTTTATTGTTATTGATGCTGCTATATTCTTGATCAACGTAGAGGAGCTTATGTATTGTGTATGTTTTCCGCATTAGTACATGATCAGGATAATCTCCATTGAATATGTGTTAAATTATTCAAAATTTCTACATGGTATCAGAGGTAGATAATTGTAGAAAAAGTTTCTACAAAATGTTCCCCAAGGACAAGTAAAAGTTGTTTTGTCTTGGTCTTCAGGGGCAATCTGAATCTGATTGTATCCACTGAAGCCATCCAGGAAATAAAAGAATTTCTTTCCTCCGAAAGTGTCTAATACTTGGTCGATGAATGGGAGAGGGAAGTGGTCTTTTTGTGTTTCTTTATTTAGCTCCCTGTAGTCCACACAGATTCTCCATTTCCCATTCTTTTTTGGTACCACCACAAGCGGAGAGACCCATTTACTATCACAGATAGGATAGATGAAATTGACATCTAAAAATTTTTGAAGTTCGGCTTTTAGCACATCTTTTAGATGAGGATTTAGTCTCCTCTGAGGCTGTTGAACAAGTCTTGCATCTTTTTCTACATAAATGTGGTGGGTACATAATTGGGGGTCAATTCCTTTCATATCAGGGTAGTCCCATGCAAATGCTTCTTTATATTTCCCTAACAAATGGATGAGCTTCATTTCTTGCTCGGGTGTGAGGTTGGCATTAATATTTAAGGTTTTACTCGGTTCAATTTCCACAATTTTACTATTTGCAACAGAAGTAATAGGTATGGTTTGATCATGTGTATCTTTCAGAGGATCTTCTTCTAATTCATTATCAAATGCTGGTTCTATCATATGACATTGTGTGCGGGATGTGAGTTTAGTTTGACTAATGAAATTATTAATGGCATCATCTTCTGTTTGGGCTTTGAAATCAAGTGCCTCTTGTATAGTTAATGGAGATCTAATATTATCGGTAAGTTATGATACAGGGTGCTTCGTAGTTTTGATTATTGTGACACTTGGTTGCGCTGGAGGATACAGAACTAAGTTCTTGATATTTGGTCCTCTGGTTATGGTCATATTTCCTTGCCGGCAGCCAATATAAGCATCGGCAGTGGCATGCGAAGGTCTACCTAAAATCAATGGATGTCCATCATGTCAGGTTTTGGGATTTATTATCAGAAAATTGGTTGGATATTCCCAGGAATCAACAGAGATCATGACATCATGTAGTGTTCCCTCCGGCCTAACCACAGATCGGTCAGCCAATTCTAGCAAGGTAGAGGTGGGTTCTACAGATGTAATGCCTAGCTTTTGCCAAGTAGTAGTTGTTAAGATATTGATTGCAGCTCCTAGATCAACTAAGGCATTGGACAGGGTCTGACCATAAATTTGGACAGTTACAATTGGATTTCCTGGGTCTTTGTATTTAATGGGTGTTTCTTTTCCTGATAGTAAGTCAGATAGAGTGCCGACTACTTCGACTCATGGATTATTTGTTATATTCCTCCTTGGTTTCTATATGAACAATTCTTTGATAGTTTTTGTGTATATCGGGATGTCTTGAATGGCTTGGAGGAATGGAATTTTTATGTACAAATTTTGTAATTCTCCCAGAATGTCAAAATCAGGATATTGTATAGGTCGAGGTATGACTAATCGTTCTGGGATTGGGGAGAGGATGTGGTTGATTGATTATGAGTTTGTTTTTTATTCACATCCTCTTCTTGTGACAGATGTTCTCTAGGTAACTAATGTTCAACCTGAACTGTCTTATCTCCCTCAGTTTCAATAATACGCCAAGATCTTAACTGAAGATCATTACACTCCCTTAGATCGACTCCTACCTCTGGTATTTCTATGATTTGGACAGATTGGATCGGTCTGTTATTTGGATTGGGGTTGGGTTGGGTTGGGAGTTGCGGTCTCACATTAGACTGGGGATTTTGTTGTAAGGCTGGCAGTGTCCGTTGAGGGAGCATAATGGTTCTTACTTGCTGATGCATCGGTCTCTGGTAGTTTGTCTGCCAGGGTGAACTTTGTGAAGTAGGGGGAGTCCATTGTGGTGGGTATGAGTTACTTTGCCAATATGGTGGAGTATAAGGAAGATTCGGCCAACCAGATTGGCTTGCCTGATTCAACCACGGGTTTGAAGAAGGAAACGACTATGGTCACCAGTTTGGAAATGGGGATTGGGATTGACTTTGCCACATATTATATTGTTGAGCATTATACTACACAGGCTGAAAAGAAGAAGTTGGGTATGGAAACATACCAGATTGTCTCGGTTGCCACTGACGACACTGATTGAGCAAATACATTGATTCTGGCTCTTCTTCTGCTTCCTTATATACTACTTTCAATCCAGGAAGTGAGGGACAGCTCTCTGTAAGGTGATCTTTTGTACATATGGCACATGTTTGGACTGCATCCAATGGACACTCCTTATGGCTATGATTTTTCCTCCATCGGGGACAGAAGATTGCCAAATTCTGTTCTGCCTCCATTTGCTTCTGTTTGGCCTACATAATATCAAGTTGTGTAGTTAGTGTCCCTAGTATATCAGTTTTAAAATTTTCCAATAAATTTCCAATTTCTACACGCATTACTCCTTCTGTCGAAATTTTATTATCTCTTACGAACCGATCATGTTCTGTCGGTTTTACTCTTGTGCTGCCTCTCGAGCTCCTGATACATAAATCAATATTGTCAGCAAAACTTTCTTGATAAATATCTCATTTTGCAATAATGTTTAATGTTTCAATCCATTGTTCCTGCATGCCCCTTATTAATGCTGTTTTTAACACATTATCAGGTAAAGGTAGTGATGCATAAGGAGATCTTTGAAGATTATACTAAAAACATTCCACATACTCCTCTAATGTTTCATTTGGTCTAGCTGTTATCTGGAATATTTCGTCCTTCAGTTCTCTAGACCTGCAATAGTCCTGATGTTTTCTTAGAAAAGATTCCTTCATTTGATCCCAGTTATTTATAACCCCGCCACCTAACCCCATAAACCATCTTAAAGTTGCCCCTTTTAATGTAGAGGGAAATAGTTTCAGTTTCTGGGGGTCGGTGGTGTAATCATATCGCCTGCACAGTACATCAAATTCAAATAAAAATGCATCTGGATCTTCTGATGTAAGACTGCGGAATGTAGGGATATGTTGAAGAGGGATTACTTTCATAGGCGCATTTGCTGCATAATCCACTATGGGGTATTGTAATGTAGAGGTTTGGGTGTTTGGCTGGTTTTGAGCCATTGGGTCAAATATATGCCAATAACCTTGTGGGATATCTAGGAGGGTATTTCTAGGTTGAGAGGGAATGGCTTTAACAGGAATAGTTTTAACAGCACTTCCTCTATCTAGGATAATGAGAGTGCCTAATGTCTGAGGAGATTGAGTTTCTTCAAAGATGATTTTTGCAGCACTTCCCTTGTTTGGGTTGTTCAATGGCTGAGTTGTCTCAAGATGAGATCTCGGTTCCTCGGTTTCCCCTGTCTCTCCTCATCCTTCGCAAAGATTACTGAAATTCCCTTCCCGCAATAGTTCTGGAGTAGAATTTTCAATTTCTTGAAAGTCCTCCTCTTCAGTTTGACTATGCACCTCAGCAAAGGCTATAGATGGTGATCCTGTGGCCTGAAGGGACCTACTAGGCTGTTTAGAAATGACTTTCCTGGGTCCTACTAAGGGCTGAGATTCTCCTTTCTTGTAGATTTCGTCTATGAAGGTTGGTCGACCAAGGGTCACTAGCCCCTTAGCTTTTTTTGGCTTGGGTAGAGGTTTGGAATTTTTTTCTGGCTTTTTCTGCTTAGTCATGCACTCAAATTAACTACTAAATTCTACTCAAACAAAACAGCAGCAAATCTGTAGGAAAGTGAGCAGAGGAGCAGGGCTTTTACATGCTCCACAAGTAGGTTCTTACCTTCCGTTTTTAAAACCCAATTCTTCCCTAGGAGGTTTGTACACTACTCTGTAAGAAAGAAAAAATGGCTACACTCTTTCCCCGGCAACGGTGCCAAAATGTAGAGCTATAAAAAGGGTCTCTTTCAACTGTAATTACCTCACATTAATATGTCAATCCCGGAACGTTTTGTTATTTCAAAGAGTGTCTCAGTCTGAGGCTATCATTTGTCAGAGTAATCCTAGTAGTACAGTGTTCAGAAATACAAGAGTAAATGGATGATTGTCTACAGCTTAACCACTTCAAAAGATTAAATCACACATTCAAAAGACTAAGCAACTTATCAGTTAAGGGTTCGGTAGCAATAACCCATCCCTTTGGAAACTGATGGAAAAGGAAATCAGAGAACAGATCATGGATCTAGGAGCCGGACAGTAGATGTCAATGCTTACTACAGCCTGAGATCGTTTGTTCATGCCAACACCAAGAAATGGAATGGCAGATGAGAAATGGAATAGAAATTAAGAAATCAAACAGCAAATCTGAAACGGAACAGCAAATCCGAAATGGAACAGCAGCTAAGAAATAGAACAGAAACTAAATCCCACAAGCAGTAACATCCTAGTCTATCAGATCAAATGCATTAATCATAATCTACAGGAATCAAACAACAATATTTCACTCTTAAGGGCGGACTGAATAAAACACACCAATGGAACAGCAATGATTACGGATAAATTATGGAACAGCGCTTGAAAACCATATACGCACACAACACACTTAAATAGTAATCTGATCTAAGTATCGATCTCACTTAGAAAGAGTACGACTGCAATTCAAAATAGAACAGCATTGTTCATAAATCCAACAATCGCAAAGAACATAACTTCCAAGATGAATTCTGTAATGTTAATGAACAAGTGCACAACACAAAGGCCCTGTAATGGAACAGTAACAGTATTCTGTAAAGGCTAGCAGTATTATATCAACTCCTAAAAGAACAGTAATATGATGTAGAGTCAATACAATAGCTATGTCTGTAGAAACCTTAATAAATTAAACATAACAGAGCATGTGATGTAAACTTATAAAACACATCAAATTACCAAATGACGTCGATAAGCAAACCACACATACACCAAACGTAATGGTACAAGAGCAAGTGTCCTCCAGGGCCGGGCCCTTAGCCTCCAGGGGTACACAGCTTGAAGTTATTCCAGACTCAAAGATGAAATAGTAACCAAGTTTGTATTAATGCATAGAGCAGAATTACAATAAACCAGTTCTTAACGAAACTCGATGATCAAAGTTTTGACATTAAAAGAAATTACATAAAATCATAACCATCTCTAACTCTCTCTTGAGCTAACAATGCTACCCCTTTTATAAGGGTGACGACAGAGATATCTAAGTGCAGAAATAGATAAAACATCAATCCCTCAGGATCAAGGATCCTGAGGGATTCGTCGAACCGTTAGTCCTCAGTCATTTCTTTTCTCTCCTGCGCCAAGCTGATATCTCCACCTCCTTTCCTGGGCTGATTCACTTTGATTTTCTTTACCTTGTTTGCATTCGGTCTCCCATCAAAGGGACAATGGTTAACCCGTCCTTGTCCTTTCCTTTGGAACGACAACTTCTCGTCTTTCCTCCTTCCTGCATAAGGAAATGACAATTGTCAGCATTTTCGTCTTGCATATTAATCTCACATGGTCTATTATAATTCTTTATCATTTTCCTAGTTCATGATGCAAAAGGTTTGTAAGTTCTAATGAAAAGATACTAAAATAATCATCAAAAACATACCTTCTTTAGTACTCCACAGAACCCTACTTAAGAATTGATGTAGTCAAAATTGACCACCAGTAGGCTATGAGAGTGTGTTATAAGCATGCCTCTAGGAGGAAAAGGTATTCCATTTCTTTCGAGAGACTTTTGTTCCATATTTGAGAAAAGATAGCCATTAGAGATAAGAGATAGAGAACGCAAAGAGGATATGTGCATTGTAGCAGCCCACAGGCCACAAACATTACTTCTTTGTACATGTAGCCATATTTGCACACAGAGAAAAAGAGCGAAACAACCTCAACTTCCAGCTAGGTTTTCTCCCGAAAGGGTTTCCTAGAGAGCATATCTTATCTCTTATGTGTGTTAGTGAGATTATTTTTTCATTCTCTATTTTTATGCATATATTCCATTTGCATGCATGCACTAATTACAGTTATCTATAGATGTTAAAGTTTAATAAAACTTTAATAGTGTAGAATCTCATATTTTTAATATAATATTATCATATTTGTTTTGATGAACTTTCCAGTGGAATATCCATGTCAGTTTACATATCAAACATGCCTCTCAACTTCAAATAAGAATTATCGTAAAAAATAGACTAATTTATAATGACTCTATAATAATACCTCTCCTTCCCATGTCATCTCTTCTATTGGTAGGTTCTTCATTTTGATGGTCTAGTCCAAAATTGTTGGGCTACTTGGCTCCTTAATCCTCATTTCAAGGATTTTTCTACTTTTAGTATGATTTTCCCTTCTTCATTCATCTTTGGCACACTTCTCAGCTGCAAATGAATAACATGGTCATGATCTTGATAAGGTGGAAGAGCCTCAAGCATTAATCCAAATACCTTGACATGAAGGTTAACAACTTTATGAATACCCTTAACATAGATTATTTTTACATTTGAACATTTAATGAATGTAATTATGCCATTACACCTTGTGTAGAAATTAATGTGTAGATTCAATATTGCTCATGAACTTTGCTAAATCACAAGACTTGAAGCTACTTTATTGATCTGTCAAAGTTTATTCACCATCTAAAATAAGAATCATAGACATTAAAAATGAAACATCGCACATGCACAAATATTTATCTATGGGAAAGAAACTGCTCAAAACTTCTTACTATCTATATTGCATTAATCAAAGAATAGAGAAGAAACACAATTCTTTCTCAAGCTAGAGAACACCTTGCAATTGTATAGTTTAGCCCCCTTCCTAATAGACTAAACTAGCCAACACTTAGCCAATTTCAAGCCTTCACGATCTCTTATTTTCCAGGGTTATTCCCTTAGCAAATTGCCCCTATTTTTTAAGAATTTAACACTTTGGAATTGCGCAATAACCTTAGGTCATTCTTTGACTGCATGCACCACCTGTACACATTGGAATATACTACAATTGATAGTACACTGCATTGGAATCTCCATCTCAACTAGGTAACTTGAAATCTCTGCATGAAACAATTATTTTGGGTTGATTGATTAGTCAACTACTTGATCACTGAGTGTTGTTGAAGTTCCACTTCCACAACTTGACCTCCACTAGTTCTTCTAACTATTAGAACAAGTTAAATTGACAATAACTCAAATTAACTGAAATAGATTTCTACAAATTAGCAATCAATCATGTAGAACTGAACTCAAGCTTCCTGAGCTCGAATTAACTGAGTTAACTGAGTGAAAATTTCCATGTTACCTTAGTTAACTACCTTCAAGTATTCTACTCGAATAAAAATTCAAATTTTAATCTAGTTTTACCAAGGAAAAGTCAAAACCATAATTTCTTGTTGCATTTTCAACACCATGGTGCCCATTTTTGAGTAATTTTGTCATTTCATTAGAGCTTATCACTATAGAGGGTTTCTTTTGGATACCTATAAGCTCAATTTTCTTTCCTCCCAAAGTAATTATTATGTAGATATATTGAAAATTAAATGTTAAAAATTAATCATATTAATTTACATAATATATGACAATTGATATGCTGAATTGATCTAGGAAATTTTGGAGCTAGTTACTCTTCTATTCATTTTGGTGAATGGTTCAATTTCTTTTGAATTATTTTACAATATCACATGGTGCTCATTTTAAATGCTACCATGTCTCTTTTGTTTCATGTTTTACATGTTTAAGGGAAGTTTAAACTTTAGTTTTCTATCTTCATTCATTGTTGACCTTTTGTGTCGGTCATCCTCCATCAGCTATACCTCATGATTTCATCCATTTGCATAATCTCTCAGTCTAGTGGATGATCATTGATGTGGTATACATTAATTCCCTCCTTAGATGGATCTTCCCTCAGTTGATATGGGTATTCATGGTAACAAGTTGGAATCTTGAACTACATTTTCTCTACTTGATAAAAAGTGGGAAAACTGGGCTACAACAGATGCCCCATAATGCATGAGGTCAAAAACGAAACTCATGCTTGGAATGCATTACAACAAAATAATAAATTTTTTAACATGGATTCAATATTAAATGACTATATCAAAGTCATACGTGAGTTAGAATATGATCGTCCTTGAGTTTTGAAAACCTGTGCTCGGCATAAAGAGAAACTAAACATGTCCACCAACCATACACTAAGAATCTATGACATGAAATGATAATATATGACCTAAAGACATACATATTGGATCCATGTAAGAAAGTAAAAATCAAAGCCATGTTCAAAATCCAACCTTGATCTATGTCATAGTATACATTAGAAAGACTATAAACATAGAGAAGGGACATGCCCCACAATATCCCTCAATGTACATAAAATCATACATAACTCCAAATGTATCTTGGGAAGAGTTCCATATAAGAGTTAGATGTGACTATGTGAAATTCTAATGGTGAGCATGGTAGAAATCCTCTCCTTACTAATCATTGAGCCATGTCATTAACACATGAGAGGGGACCCACCAATGATGAAAATGGACTGAAAGGTACCTACTTCAAGTGAGAGAGTGTGAATAAATGTGTTCACATTGAAAGTTTACATATTTTTCCAATTATGAGCCAAAGTGGTAAACACCTTATCAACTAGGTGGAAGCCTACCACTAAGGAGAATATCCATCAAAGGAGATCCTTAATGTATACCCCGTCAATCTATAAGAAAGAGATCCATAGATGATGTAAATGAATGAACTCATGTGGTACAACTTACATAGGAGACACAAAAGGTCAACAAGTACCAAAGAGAAGGTTTATACTTCCCTTAAACATGTAATAACATGAAAAAATGGTGACTTGGTAACCTTGAGTAATGAGCACCATGTGACATTGCAAAACAATGCAATAGGCATTGAAGCGTGCTCCATAATGAGTGGAAGGGTAACTAACTCCAAAAATACCCATATCCTAGATAATTATTTACATATGATTGTTAATAAGGAGTGCATGGAGAAACCTCTTGATAAGACTCATAAAAGTAATACTCAAACTTCTTCAATCCATATTTCTAAAGTTTTTAATAAGGTTGGAGATAAAAGTTTGAATGCTTCACACACTAGATGTAGCTCCAAACGTAGCCATATCAATTTAGGAAATAGTGATAGAAGTGATAAGCATAAAATAAGCTATCTTCCAAGAAGAAGAATCCTAAAAAACCTAGAAAGAAGCCATATTTGACTAGGATACCTCCATTGGTTATATCTTACATTTAAAGTAAAGAACATATGGAGGATAATAATATTGTTCCATTAAATCTCAAAGCATTTCAAGGTTAATTAGTTATCCTACATAATTGTAACTATGATGTGAAGTAAAATACATTTATGGTTTCCTCATCAAATTAAAGGGAGAAAGCATGACATAATAAATGAATGATAAATTTGATACTCTTAGAAAGCACTCATTACCTTTAATAAATAGCACATTTAATTGAGTGGAAATTATTCAATAAGTTAGATTTAAATTCGTTCAAGATCTATTACACTTCTTATATGAGATAAATCTATATTTAGGGTATGTATAAATATAGATACCTATGAACTTAATATGTATGTAATTCATATTAATAAATGAGCTAGTTTCCATATAGTGTTGCTTCAATTTAATGTAAAACAATAACTCTTTCCAAGGAAGAACCTATGTATTTGACTTTATTTTAATTTGAGGTTAGATCTATGGGTAGGATAATTAGTATAGTGGGATTTTCATATTTAGGTAAATTGTGAATTTGAAGCAATCTCGATTATTAATACACATTCTACTTATTGACTGCTACTATAAGTTGTTGCTGAAATTAAGCAATCCATTCATTCAAGTGCATTAGGATGCCTCTTTATGTGTATAAGTAAGTTAGGAAAGAGTGTAAACCCTAAACCCTAAACTTGAAAGAATTTAGATTTGTTAGAAAGCTTGAAGCTACTAGAGATATATTTAATAATTTTGTGGATAACAAACAAATGAAAATAGTGGTTTATAACAAAATTTAATTGAGTTTGAGAATATAATGAGTCATTAAACCTTGAGAAATAAATCTGCATATATACAAGATCAATTTGACCAACTAGATGCACCTAAAAGAGCATGTAAGGGCCAAGATGCCAAATAATTGATCCTAGTTGTAAGGGAATCTATGACTTATATAAATATAAATATACATATACATATACATATACATATACATATATTCAAGGGAAATCATCCTCTCTCTCTCACGAGGAGGGGAAGATTGTGGGTGAATACAACAATATTCATAGGCACATAGTCATTACAACAATATTTTTCACCATAATGTCATTCTCATGGAGTTGAACTTAGCTGGAGGAAATAACAAGGGTTCTTCCCAAACTTAGAAGATTACCCCAATTGGCTAACTACAAGTATCTCTCTCTCTCTCTCTCTCTCTCTCTCTCTCTCTATATATATATATATATATATATATATATACTTGTACTTTTTAATAGTTGACATATTGTTGATAGGTAGGTTGTGTTAGGATGCATGATTATTGCATTGAAGCATATAGAGCATTCTAAAATAAAGGAGGACCATTATTTCAACAATAAATATGTCAAATTGTTTCTAGGAAATTCAAAATATTGATTCTAATTGAAATACCAAAGGTTTACTTTCAATTATATCAAGGATTGCCAAAAATGAAAAGATGTTCAAAATACACGTTAGGAACACTTAGAGAGTTGGTTAAAGACCATGAAAACATTAAGAAACAAACGTCTTACATTTTATTCAACATAAAAGATGAGAACACATTTGAAGTGTCCTTTAGTAAGAGATGACTCTTGACTGATAACTAAGAAAGCCTCAACATTAAGGTACTAGAAACTAAAAATACCTTTCTTGCTAATTTGAAAAGTCCAATAATTTTTCATTAAAACAGATTAGGATTTCAATTAGTAAGTCATGTTTAGTGTTAAAAATAATTCTAAAACATGGGACTGGTAACATTGGAGTTAAAGAGGAAACTAACCTCATAAAAGTTAGGTATTTATTAATGATTAGATTGATCCATTCATGCATAATGTGATAAATTTATACAACCCTTAGCCACAATCCATGGAGCAATTACCCTAGTTGTATGGTAAATTCAATATAGGTGAATACATAGGATATTCAGTTTTTCAATATATATTTAAGTATAATTAGAAATAAATGGGGTTATGGTCATAAAATTTATATAAAAAAAAAAACAATTATATGAATATCAACACAATTTATCAACCCGAAATAAAATAAAATATTAATAAGTAGAAATCAATTTTCATAGTTAAATAAATGACCAAGAGAAATATGTGAGTGGTTTTAATCCCAAAGGCAACTTGTGAAAGTACACAAATACACATAGCTCCACGTTAAAGCACCTTTCATATTGAGAGATCAAAGCTTCAATTTTGTCCACAAACTATTGATCAAGCTTTGTGGTTGTGCTTGAGCCCGCAAGAACTTAAAATTGGTCTCTTTTGATTTGCTAGTGCAAATATAAAAAAAACAAATACACAAATACACATGTTTTCAAATTTTTATAAGAAGGACCACAATTTGCCAATTAAGATGTCTTGTAAAGTTTTTCCAATAATTTTAATAACTATAAGTGTCATTTTCAATGATAAAGGAAAAGTTTAGCAAACATTTTTCAAATATTTCTAAATATAATATATTTTAAAATAACTTTATAAGTAATTCTTTTATAAAAATCTAAGATTTGCAAAATAGACTTGGCTATCAACATATCAATAATGATATTAGAGAATGTAATAAAACCATGCTTAGTAAAATACTTGGTTGAATTATTCATATATATATATATATATATATATATAGTTATATTTAAAGGAATATGTATTTTAAATATAATTTTGATTATTTTGAATTAATTAATTTATTTTATTAATTAAATAAATTCCAAAAGTATGACAACCAAACTATAAAAGGCATTAAAACAAAATAACCAGATAGATAGTTTGCTGATACATAAATCTAAATTACAATAAACCACTGTACCTTTTGGTTCTAAACTAACTGTGTTGATCAACACATAGTCAGTCCTAGATAAACCCATAATCTTGCACTACATTTATTCTTTCCCATACCTGCCATGCAATAATAATGTACTTAACCAAAACCAAAAGAAAAGAAAGCTATGATGCCTTTGTGCATATACTACACTGAAGAAATATGAAGCAAGATATGACATAAATATCTACAAATATGTAACAATAGGTACACTTCAATTTAATTAGATACATTTAAATGAATATATAGATTAAATTTAATTTAGATTAATAATTTTTTATTTAATTTGTTTATTTAATTAATTATTCAATTAACTAGCTATTGGGAGACATCACTACCTGACCATAAAATCATTAAAACAAAGTAACCAGGCAAGTAGGTTTTGCTCATACACAAATCAAAATTACAATATACTAGGGTCCATCTTCTTCTATTTATAGGTAAATAGAGTATTTGGCTCTAAACTAACTATATATTAACACATAGTCAGTCTTAGATAAACAGATAATCTTAGACTACATTTATTCTTTCCCATACCTGCCATGCAATAACAATGTAATTAAGCAAAAGAAAAGGAAATCATTAGCATATGAAAATTACAATATAGCAGCATTCAACATGAATTCATATGGGAATGCCCTATAAGTAGACTATTTGGCTCTAAACATAGTCAGTGTTAGATAAACAGATAATCTTCCACTACATTTATTCTTTCCTATAACCAAAAGAAAAGAAATTGATAAAGCCTTTGTGTGGATCAAAAAGTAAGAGAAATCATGAACCATGGCATATAATATTTAACTACATGTACTGCACTGAAGAAATATGAAGAAAGAGAGCATAGTTTAGTGGGAAACTTCATTGAATTACATATCTATAAATATGTAACAATAGGTGTACTTAAATTTAATTAGATATATTTAAAAGAATATATACTTTAGATTTAATTTTGATTGATAATTTTTTATTTAATTTGTTTATTTATTTAATTATTCAATTAACTACTTAGTGGGAGATATCATAACCCCATCATAAAATCATTACAACAAAGTAACCACCTAAGTAGGTTTTGCTCATATATAAATCAAAATTACAATATACCAGCATTCATCCTCTTCTATTTAAAGTAGATAAAGTATTTGGCTCTAAACTAACTATATATCAACACATAATCAGTCTTAGATAAACAGATAATCTTTGACTGTATTTATTCTTTCCCATACCGGCCATGCAATGACTATGTAATTAACCCAAGGAAAAGAAATTCATCATATATTTAATGAAAAATCATTAACGATGACATATTTGTACATATAGTGCAGTAGTGAAGCAAAAGCGGAGCATAACTTTAGAGAGGAAAACAAAAGGCACTTAGTATAAAAGTTGTTCTAATAAAGTTGCCATTACCTGGTGTTATAAGTTGCTCTACTAGCCGATGCTGACTTTGTTGCCGCTGGCAGCTTTGCCGGTGTTGTTGCTGTTCACCATGTTGTTGTTGCCGCTGTTGATTTTGTTGCCACTGTTGGTGGTGTTGCCACTGTTGTTACCGAGGATGGGATTGCCGTCAATCTTTGTGTTGGGGCCGATGACGTTCTTGTCGCCGCTGTTGCACCTGCGGTTGACCTTGTTGTTATCGCCGCAGAAGTTCCGCCCTGCTTGTTGCAAATTGCTCATGTTGTTGGCTTACGGATATTGAAACTGGAACGCCTTCGAAAGGCAACAAGATTCCCACTTCTGCGAAAAAAACGGCTTCAGTTCAACTCAATCTGCTAAACTGTAACAATACATAACGTGGACATTGATAAGTTACTGTGAATCAATACTTAACGTGGACATACAATATGAGCAAATCAGTGATATCTCACAGATTAGAAATATACAACCATACCTAGAACTGAAGTAGGGCAAATTCCGTAAGCAAGAGGTGAGAAATACAGTGGCATAGCCTGCCTTATATAGAAGCAGGCGAACTCCAAACTCGGATTTGAAAATCATCTACACTGCCAACCAGGGTCAAGTTTTGAAGTTTTCATGTATTAAATTTACATGAATGACATGATCAATCATGAAAAGACCAGCGTCACGAGGATGACATATTGTGGACGCCCTATTGGGCAGACGAGTTATTCTTTTTGAGAGAAAAAAAAATTGCACAATTCACTGATGTGACAAAGATTTATTCGCGCAATTGGCAGAAGAGATATTCTTTTCCTGCCCATGAAAAAGAATTATTCGCCATCTTTACAGATGTAACGACTCATATTTATTCGCCCAATTGCGCAGGCGCGTTATTCTTTTTTAGCGAAGAAAAAATCTTTGCCATAACAACTAGGGTTTCTACGGGCAATGGTCGGAGGAGTTATTCTCTTTGGGCGGCAAAAGATAAAAAGATATTTGTTATCATAATAGAAGTAAAATATGCCAGTATTTTTAGCTTTTAAAAATAATGTACATACACTTTTAAAAAGACAACTAGTCACTGTACTATTTCAGAGAGTTATTCTTCTTAGACACTTTCTCATTGTGGCCATAATTTCTCTTAAACACCCAGTTATTTTGGCGATGCCAAGCTATTGTTCTGGCAAAATACTATTTTTTAGAATTTATTTATCAGTGTGCTAAACTCAAAAAGCTTTGTGAGCAAGCTATGATGTCCTCCTGAATAAGCCGTGATGTCTCATGATTATTTCCCAATTAGTTTTACTCTAACTACATCTCTATTTTTATTTTCAAGATGTCAATACTTTCTAAAAATACCTAAAAACAAAGAAAATCCCTAGTCACAATATAACTCCAATAACAATTCAAGTAAAACACTTATTGTCTCATTACCTCCTAAAAGTAGTAGCTCCTCTTGAAATTGTCTTTCCTTTCGAAGTTTCATTTTCTCAAAGCCTTCTAGAGAAGCAATTTTGGTTATTTCTTTCTTACTAAGATATGATGATGAGAATATTGTAGATGAAGCTATGTTGGGAATGATGGAATATTTTTTTGGCTAACCCCCCATTAAAAACACACTATAATTACTAAGCTTATATTCATTCATGTTAGTGATTTATTTGGTATATGCATATTTGGATCTATATTTTGAACATATACAAACTATACTTAATTATGAAAGTAGTGTTCATTGACTATTTCATTTAAAAAGAATAAATTGCAATGGACCTTAACCCCATTGTTGAATGGTGATAATTTTGTCAAAATGTTAGAAAAACCATGAAGAAAGTCTACTTGGCTTATAGGGCTCCACTAACATGCAAATATTGCATGATTGAACCCTGCAATATCCCAACATCAAAATTTTAATGAGATATGGTACACTCTACCTATTCAAATGAAATTCTTGCGGTAAAAACACCTAACACAATAAAGATCTAAGAATGCACCCTCTTCTTTATGTAAATAAATAGAAACAAAATTACATGCCCACACAAGACCTACTAAAGTCCGTGCCTTGGCATGTATGGCTGCCCATCAACAAAGAAATTAAATATATTGAAGCATAATCGTACATCCTAGATGGATCCACTACACAAATTACTCCCACGGGTTTTCACACCTAGGATCA
Organism: Pinus tabuliformis; assembly: GCA_031772625.1. Classification (NCBI taxonomy): domain Eukaryota; kingdom Viridiplantae; phylum Streptophyta; class Pinopsida; order Pinales; family Pinaceae; genus Pinus; species Pinus tabuliformis. Next base: position 327,509,617 of record CM062804.1, on the reverse strand, counting down.
ACTAGAGCTAGCCTTGCCAAGTTCACAACAAAAGCCAAATAGATAAATAACTCTCCTATCCCATTTTATAGGCTTGATTGACTCTTTAGAGACTTTATTTATTGTTCTCCCTCGAAAAACAAAGGCATATACCATGGGCCAATGCCATGGGCAACTGCCACATTAAATACGATGGGAAGATTCCATCTAGTTTGACCATATCCAAATATATATATATATATATTACAAATCCTCCCGCCCAAAGATTGTTGGCCCTCACGTAATCCACCTCTATCCACAAAAGAAGCATTTGTGTATTGATACCAAGATCCCATACAACCCAACGTGTTATTACATGCCTCCATTCTAAATAATCATGAATGGATCCTTCGATACCTAAGTCCAAAACAATCCTCTAGTCAATCATGCCCCTAATGGATTCTCCTGGATCCTAATGCCACCTAAGTCCTAGGACTTGTTGGTTATGACACCACCTCAGCCCTCCATCATTGCTTGTGCTTAAGGGCCCAAGTTGCAATATGCCCTTGGCTAAGAGTATCCCGTCAATAGAGTTCCAACTCATAATCTCTCGTAAATCCATCTCGTGGGAAGTACACAATGCATGAATCCCTGCACATGGAATAAATCTACCATGCTGATGTTGCGTGATGCTCAACTCATGTTGCTCCACTCGATCACCCATCATGATCCATTTGCATAACTCTTCGTTGCTATCGCTAATGTATAATGGCATGTTGGTAGAGATCCAAGCCTTATATATGTACTCTTGTAGAGGGCTCCTCTACAACTCCCAAATGTACTCCTCTTCTTGCCTTGTGAGGGACTTGAGTCATTCCTCAAAAATAGACAACTGAGTCATTGATTCAACACATACCCCTATGAGGTCCTTAAATTTTCTATTCTCCTATAAGACAATGTATCAGGCTGCCCCAACTTTGTACTTCAACATCGTAAGATCTGTCTTGAAATGCATGATCCTTTCCCAAAAGTCCTCTACTAGAAATTCTCGTGCCTTGCAGAATGTCTCTATATTTGGCTGCACCAGATGCCCCATGACCACAACTTTAAGTTGAACCTTTGTTTGACCCTCCAGAAATGGCTTATCTTGCATACTATATTTGTCATGATACCCTACATGATCATGCTCATCATGTCGGTTTATTATTATTGGCTCCTCAATTGGTTCTCCTAGAGTGTCTTCTTCCTGGTCGTTTTCACATGTGGGGATAAGTTGTCCACCCTCTTTGATTGTCAAAGATGGATGTATTGGTGGACTGTTATCTATACCTGATTGCCCATACTCTTTATGGATGTTCTCCTAGATATCTATAGACTCAACTACCTCATCATCAGGAGGAATTCCCTTCTTCCTTTCCCGATTTACTTTGTCAAGTTGATTATCATCGACCTATCGTGTAAGTTTCTCTGAAAAACATGGTGTTGTTTCTCACCATTTGTACTTCACTACTTGGATCCTTCATAGGTTCTCTTCTAAAAACCGGTCAAACCAACTATAGATGAATCTTCATGATCTCCCCTTCTTTCCCCTTATCATTTGGACATGAATGGTTAAGGGCCCAAGGTCCATTACAGATAAAGCATAGTCCTCTCATCCTTAGTTCATTCTTGATGCATATTTTGTTCTTACTTCCTCCATCAATCATTATCAACTCCTTCATAGTGAGCACCCTTTTGAGTAATTTTATGTTTTTCCTGACAAACTTCTCGACTAGATCATAGGGTCCCTGTGGTTCCTTCCTCCAAATGGTCAAGAATTTACATCTTAGTATCATGCAGATGTGAGCATGGCCTTCTAATAATAGAGACACAATCTTTTGCATGCTTATTTTGACATGGTCTAAATGAGCTGATGTAATACTGGTGTAAAAGTTATGGAGCAACTAAAATATCAACTCATCACATTCCAAATTTACTATGAATGTGCCAAAGCTCAATTCTGCCATGACTATTAAAATTTCTACATCAGTTCTAAAAGGTAGGAAGCATGATGTTATTCAACACTTTAAGGCCTTCCACTATCAACTACAATATCTCCCTCATAAGATCATTATTGTAAGACAATACTTGGGATGTTAATTTAAGCTATGATGTTGTTGAGACAAGAAGCAACTGTGAGCTTGACCTCTTCACAAGGATGCTCCGAGAGTTTGGGTTGTATTAATGCAAGCATATATGCCTTGATATTCCAACTGAGTTTCCTCCATTTTGTTTTCCCCACCTCTAAGAGCCATGTGTCTAATTCCTCCAATTTTTCAAGGTCTATGGTTGACTTTGTTGCAATTGAGATCCAAGTGCGAAGAACTTAGCTCCTCTTCCTTATCCTTCCTTCACTTCCCATGGGCATTTTTGTTGCATAATGCAATAGACGATTTTTTAGAAAGACTTGCTATTCTATTCTAAAGTGGTATTGCTAAGAAAAGGCCCCATGCTTCTTTTATTTTATCTAGAATTTTTTCCAAAATTCTATGAGTGTTTTCCAGGGAAAGTCCCATCTCCCCTCATACCAAAGCATGAATACACTAATTCTCCAATGGATTCGCCCCAAGATAGGGTAAATACAAACTTTATTGGTAATAGTAAGATGATTGTACCACCTCCTTCCTTTCCAATTCTCTTCTTTTTTAACACAAAATCTCCTTTCTATCGTCAAACTCAAAAATTTCACAAACCCCTTGAAAAATGCTAAAACGAGTCAAAATTTTCAAAACTATAAACATAGTTTAGTCCATAACCTACCATCTTTCATTCTTCCACACTAAGATTTTTGAGTGGAAACGCTGTCTAGATGGAAAGAGAATCAGTTTTCAGGTAAAGATTTAGATCTTCATACACTAATCAAGAGTTTGTGGACCCAATAATTATGCCCTTGCGAGTGATCAGTGGATCATGTGCGCCATTGAATTTGATGTTAGAGGTTTCAAGTGTATAGGCATAAGACTATATTCGATAATGATAAACATATACACCGATCCAACCACATAATGCAACATACTATATAACAAATAAAGACATAGCATTACTTTATTTAATTATGGTTACCCACCACAAAATCTTTTGATGAAGTATAATTTACCCAATTCCATAAAAACACGGTGTCTTTGCCTCTATGACTAATGTGTGAGTGATCTTGATGTAGCGCAATCAATTTATCTAATGTAATAAAACAAATACTTTGGCGTGCACCTGAAGAGGACCATGGTTGGCTCCTTGACTGACACTATGGTAAAAATAATCTTGTCTCTCCTATTAAGAGTGATGAGAACTTTGGCTACTATAATGAATCAATGGTCAATTCTAGAACCGAAGCCTATGAAACTTGCTCAGCTCCTTCCTACACTTAGAGGGTTGTGGTGATAATGGAACACCCTCGCTATGTCCACTTCCTTTCACCTAGAACAGATATGGGGACGCTCAACTCCTTTCTCTGCTCAGATATTTGTTGTGATAGTGTTTTGGCAATGCGACCAATTCTCATGCTATATCAACTAATCAGCATGCAACATTCATACTCCCTTTCGTCTTCCATTGAAACAAATGAGAAGCTGAAACCAATCTAACACCTCTAGTTGTTATATGGCTCCATGTTCATTTTAACGCACAAAATCACCTTCCTCACGACCTCAACTGCTACTAAGAAACATCACCCTTCATATCAACAATGCGACTGTTTGGTTATGAGTGCCTCAAATTCCCTTCTATGAGTGGTATAGTCCCATGTGATTGATTCGATGGGTGTGTGCGATTTTCGGCTAACCTCACTGCTCTAGTGATGTGAATACTCCCTTTCATGGTGAGGTGCCTCTCGAAAGGTGAAACGGTGGATCAGACCATTGTTGACCTAATCCATGGCTCAGGAATGTCGGTAGATTGTTTTGATGCAATCTATGCCTATGGCTATTGGTTCTATCTTCAATGTCCCTTAGATTCACTTGCTAAAGAAAAAATATTCCGCCCTCTCTCCCTATTTAACTCACTCCCCTTTGATAAGAGTGTTATCACCAAAAATTGATCATCTAGCCTAATTTACTAGATGGATCAAAGTACACCACATAATGTCAATTTTATCATAGTAAAATTGTTTTCATTGTGAGAAATTACTTAATAAACCACATTTGTTAAGTAATTTATAATTACACCCGTGAAGAATAATTAAATAAATCACTATTTATTTTATTTTCTTCTAGGAATAATTAATTAATCCATTGTTCAATTATCATTCCTTGTCATATTTGACCCAATTATGAAAAATCTAAAGATAAATTATTAATTATCTTATTTTTCTTTAGGAATAATTAATTAATCACTAATTAATTATTATTCCTTGTCAAATTTGACTAAATCCCTTACGAATAATTAAATAAATCATTATTTCTTTATTATTCCTTACCCAATTTCTTGAGATGATAAATAAATCTTTTATTTATTTATTATTTCTAAATTAAAGTTTAAATATGTTTTCTCTCCTAACCAAATATATTAAAATATTCCAAGTGGTTATTCCAAGAATAGGGTTAATAATATTTTATTATTGCTCATTATTCGAGGATAACTCAATATTTTGTTATAAATAGAGGGGTTTTCCATTCATTATTCACTTTCGATTATTTTCGTTGTTGCACTTACTATTGTAACTCTTATTATTTTAATTTCCGCAAACCATTTCTCTGCCATTTGAGTTCCCATTAAGCTCAAACATTTTATTTGTTGGGTTTTCATATTATAGAGGAGAGAGACTCTACACAAGCGCAAGACATTTTAGGATAGACAAGAACCCATCCCATAGAGGGGGACTGGTAAAATTTATTTGTTCCCTTCACAGGTGTTATAATAAAATATATTCTTTGTATATCTCATTTCCATTGGATGATTGGAGTTATTACTGTTTCTTTTTTCTCTTTAACTATGATTGTGTCATAGATTATGACTTTGCTAGGTTTTGCTTCTATCATTTGTTGCAAATCTACAATGTTTGGTAGCCATTTATATTGTTGAGACTATTTGTCATCCGCAGTATTAAGTGGGTTCTTTTCGTACATCTTTGAGATGAAAACACTACAACAAAATTGCCAACTCCATTGGTTTTTTACATCAAATCCAGAAACTTGGGTGACCTTATATTTTAAGGTTAGGGTTTCTTATTTGTTCAGACTCTTAATTTTATTTTCTAGCTTCCTAACCCTATATATGTCAAATTTCTAACTTCTACAAGTTTTCTGGTCTTTTTCACACACCACAGGAACGAGCTGTGACAGAGACGGTAGCTTTTTCTGAGATTTTTCAACTGGGAATCAAGGAGCAGAAATCACACTTTTTAGCCCAAAAAGTGCAATCTTGAGTCTAGAGCGCACATTTTACACCAAAAACTCTGATCCCCCCTAAAAATATGTTAGTACTACGATTTTAGGGTTTTCGGGTTTTTATTAGATCTGTTTCTAGGTTTTGTCAAGAGCTGTGTGCTAGGTTTTTTGACCTCCGTCTCATCTGGATTAGGCCTTGATCTACTCTGATTTACTCGTCAAAGTGGAATTTATCCCCTTAGGGCTTCTAATACGCTTCCACCTTTATAGGAGGAGTTTAGCTGAGTAAGAAGTATGAGTTTCTCCAACACTTTCAACCATATTTTCCACATCTATACCCTTTTCTTTCAGGTCTCCAAAGATAGGTTGTTTCCATCCATAGTTTCATATTAAACCTTGTTTGGTCATTGGCTTTAGGGTCGCATCAATTGCCCTAGGATTTACACCCATCTCCCTATCCTTTTGTAGCGATATTCCTCTCTAGTTTTTTCTTGTTGCTGCACCACTTTCCAGTACCCTAGTGTCATTTCATCCTAGTCACACTCACACTTAGATCCATTGAACTTTTTAGTGTGTTTTCAGTCGATTTCGTCGCCGACCAGAACAATGTTTGCAAATTCAATTTGGGTGGGGTCTAATTAATGGTTTTGATGTTCATTTACTATTGTTAATTTTAGTTTATTTTAAACAATTTTTTTCTTTTTTACGAACAAGGTTTGGGCTTAATCAATAAATACACTTGCACACACAAGCACACATTAAGCGAAGGGTGATTGGCTTACACCCCCAAGCCAAGACTGAACATAACAAATTTATCTCACCTCATCGAGACAAGTCATATTTTTGATCTCCCTTCACCATTTTCATGTCACATGTGTCTTACCACCATTGCACCAGCAAGGCATTTGTCACAGAGACTCTTATACCTTCATCCCCATTTTCCACTTGAGTATATTACTCCTCCCCACCGGGTTCGAGTTCATAGCCCTTTGAGTTCCCATACCAACTCTTCTCCTGGTTCATCTAATTCTAAGCCTCCTTTGCCACATATTGCCACCATGTTTGGACCCACAGCTGGTGTAGGAACCCAACGAGGTGTTGGCTCTAGTTCTACCCTAGTGATCACATCTAGAGGAGTAGTCTCATGAACTGTTCAAAAAACTCCCATACTCCATTTTATGCATGGGTTAAGTCTCCTAGATTTTAGCCAGTTGATAATCGAATCAATGCACTACAATGCTGGTTGAAATGCTAATGCGACTAAGCTTCCCTTAGATATCCCAAAGTTTGAGGGTAATTCGGGAGAGGATCCTACTGATCATGTTCACTCCTTCCACATGTGGTGTTCATCCAACTCCATTACCGATGACTTCATTCACTTTCAATTTTTCCAACTCAAGCTCACTAGAGACGCTACAAAATGGTATGTAAACTAGCCTCCAACATTTCATTCCATTTTCGTGAAGCTTTCTAAAGTGTTCGTCTCATATTTCCAGTAACCTCTCTGATACGACACTGGAAAAAAGATATTGACCTCATTCCGTCAGTCCTCTGCCACTTGCCTTTTTGACCATGTTCAAGAGTGGCATAGAAGGAGGAGCACATGTCATGCCCCACACTTCAAAGACTATGTCTATCTAGATTGGTTTCTCAAGAGCCTTTTAGCACCCATTGGAAAAGGTTTCAGGTCCCATTTTCCTTAGACTAAGGAACAAGCTCTCCAAACTGCTCTAAGATATGACCTGATTTATGTGCAATCCAGTTTTGTCTATACAATCATTACAAACCCTCCCCATCCTAGAGGTTCCAATGCACCGGGGGAATCTCATGTTGCCGATAGTATCATTGGAACCCTTTCACATCCTTCCCCATATACTCGAGAATTTATTTATGGCCATCCGCAGGGGGGAACCAGTTCCTCCAACACTTATGCGCTCCTCCTAGAAACATGTTTTCAGGGCCCCAACCTATCTAAAAAACCATTGCTCCTCCTTATGAACAGTCGAGCACTCTAGACCCTCAAGAATTAACACCGCAGCCTCCATGCATCCTCAGCCCTAGTAGCTACTGCCCCCTCAAGGTCAGGTTTTTCCATAGCAGAGTGAAACCAATCCCCAAGATTTTAAGAAAAATAATAATGGGAAGGGTAACAACGGTAACAAAGGTAACCAGGGTAATCAAGGTAATCAACCTAGTGAATCCTAGGGGAACCAACCTAACACCAACAACCAACAATAGGGAAGCCAACCCAAGAAAAATAAGGCTAATTGTATGAACAAGCCTTTTGCATGTTGTGGTGTACATGGCCATTATACACATGAGTGTCCTATCTTACCCCAGGTGCGCCAAATGTGGGAAGCTCAAGCAACTTCTAGAGGCCAACAATTGCCTCAAAATCCTCCACCATCTCAACTGGTAGTGCTTACAAATCCTTTCCCTCAACAAGGATTTGTTTCTTCTCAACCTCACCCAGGTCAAGCAACCCACCCTCCCAAAATTTTGGTCCTAGTGACTACCAGATCCTTATGATGAACTCTGATGAGATTAATCCCTCTGATATCAACTTTTAAACTCAATCGCATCAATATGATAAGTCATAAACTTCGTCCACCACTGATTCCAAAGCCAAACCTTCTACTGAGCCTCTTACAACATCAAATTTTCCATTACGGATCCCTAAACCTAAAGTTTAGGCAATTCCCAAGATCCCAAAGGGGCCATTACACTATAACACGGATTCTAACAGAGTTTCCCATACCTACAGTATAGTAGATGACTTGGTTCAATCACCTACCGCCATGTCGACGCTGGATGTATTCCAGTTGTGCCTGTCTCAGAAGCAAGCTCTAATAACTTCTTTGGGCATAGTAGATCATTATGATGATAGTTTGATTGTCTTCCCAGTTGATACATCAAAACATCCCCTATTGCTTTACTTCGTTGCTTTCTAGGTACTAGTTCGAGTCTGTAATGCCATCATCTCCCGATGCATTATTGACGATGTTGCATCCACCTATGTGATGTCCACTACCAGTTGGAAAAAACATTAGTCACCTAAGTTGTCCCCCTCCACCATCACTTTGCATGCTTAGGACAGACACTCCTCCTAGCCTCTTGGCATGTACCACAACTATCTAGTGACCCTTGCGGGCAAACCTGTCAATGTAGATATTGAGGTTATTGATGCCCCTTTATATTACAACATACTCTTCGGTCATAGTTACACATATGCCATGTCAGCTATCGTCTCTACAGTTTTTCACAAGATGTGCTTCCTCCATGAAGGGAAGATGATTACCATAGATCAGTTGACTTACTATGAGCTCGCATCTATGATGTCCCTCGAGTCCATTATCTCATCAGTGTTAGATAAGAAGTCTTCAACTCTTCTCGCTGGTGTTCCACCCATAGTTTACAAAGATTCCTCATTGTTGGGCTCTTTCCTTGGTCCTCCCCCTCTCACCTTAGAGCATAAATCTTTTAGTGTCATAGGTTGTCCTCAAGCAGCTTGGTACATTCGATCCACAACAAGCTCCTTCGCATTATGCAATTACCATCCCAGCCGAGCCATCCAGATCTAGCCCGCAGGACCTCCTCCATTTGTCAATTCCTTTCCTATCTTACCCCCAGGAACTGTTCCTTCAGGTCTCAACCGTCTAGGAGCTATTCCATTGGGAGATTACCCTGGAGGTGAAATACCTTTCTTATTTCCCCTCCCACAATATTTTATGTCCCTGTCATGGCTTCGTTGGTCCTTCCTAACATGACTTTAGGGATCCCCATGTGGTACATTGATCCTCCTGCAAGCATTCTTACTGGTTAGCTAAGACCTTATTGTGCTCTGAACCTAGTTCAACTCGTCCCTACAGCCCCTACTTCTAATTTAGTTCCATCACAACCTCAAGAGAAACCAACTCCTATTGCGAAAGCATCTAGACAGGGGGGAAAAGCTAAGAGGAAAGAACGTAAGGACAAGGCTCGCCAACCTCCTCCAGTCCCCAAGGCCCCAAAGTTGTCAACTTTGTGTGCTATGTGTAAAGTTGTGGGGCACGTGACCAATAATTGTCATGAGCTTCCTCATCTCAAGCCTTTAGTTAATGAAATGATCTGATGATGAGATCTAAGACAATTAATAAGGTATTAAAGACTCATGTGCATGGATTTGTCTGTGTTATTTTATGCAATGCATCGATAATATTGCGAAATACATAGACCATGAAGCAGTAAAGAAGCATAATAGAAAACACACATAAACACAACAAATCTAATGAGGAGTTTAGCCAATACTCCTCGGCTACATCTCCTGGTATAGCCTTTAGTGGTGACCTATCTATTATGTCTTCAAATAGAGTTTACAATAGTATGAGCCCAATTTGAGACTCAATACACAACAGATACAACAACAGGAGTTTGCTTTAACCTCTCAAGCCTCTCTGAGTACGCAGACTCTCTGAGTCACTCTCTGTCTCTGTCTCTGCTCTATCTCAGCACTGCCTGCCTTCTTGCTACTATTTTCTATGAGTTTAAAGCCAAACTACTTTGCTCGTTCATTTCCTCTTCTCGGATTTCTATCTCCCGGCCTCTGTCCGCTCGAATCCCTCTTCTAGCATTAAACAATCATTGTATAATGCATTAAGGGGAGGTGGCCACCTATTCTGCAACATAAGAGTGCCTTAGGCCTTTGGAATCCCTAAAACAACCACTTTCTGTTAACACAAGGAAATGTACTCGAAATTGTGAAGTCTGCCAAAGTCATTGTTCATCCGGACTTCAAATCTTCAAAATACACTTTAGAACTCCTATCGGGTTCGCCTTTCTATACTGACATCGCATCTCCACCGTTGATTTGAGAGATCCAGATCCAATGGCTGAGATCCATTTCAGGCGGCCCTTTCGTACGGGGGTTAACCACCCAATGAGAGTGGTTTCCTCTCTCTTTGCCCTACACATGTGGCAGCCGATGTATGGTTTTGGGCAAAACCCTTCCCAAACCGCTTTCCACCTTTGGCCACCCAAAATACTACTTATCGTGATTTCCATTGTATTTTAGAAATACATTAAAAACATTGGAAATAACATAAAATGGCTTCCTCCAGAGTTGAAAAAATATACATTCTCATTCCCAAACCCCTTTGGTTCTGGGTTTTATCGCATCGGCGCTATTTCAAGATATACAACAATACATTACAAAATGACTTTCTACGGATCTAAAATTGCATCTTGTTTGTAACTCTATTGGGTTTGCCTATCGCGTATATATACATATGTGTTCACCCTCTTGTATGGCTCTGATGCGACTTTGCTATGCGACTTGTCATAGTCACATGTCGCATGGGCTATGGGTCATAGAAAGTGCTTCTATTGAAATCCATCGATGCGATATGTCACTAAAATGTGGGCCATCAATCTACACGCTTGATGGATTGTCGTCATTGACCCCGCCGATCACTATCGGAACATACATATGGCCTCCACCGATATCCACCAATTGCCACTGCCAATTGTGATTTGCCGATCAAATCCAGACCGTTGATTGGCCAGATCTGACGGCTACTATGCATTCAATGTTTCCACCGCCGATAGCTTTCTTTTAATGTTTTCTTCATATTTTCGGTCGCCGATAGTGTTTTCCGATGGTTCTAAGGGTTCATCCCATGTGATGGTTTTAATATTTTGAATGAATTTTGAAGACTTAGAATCCATTCTGGATCATGAAACGTTCCCTAAGTAAAATAACCCTGAAGTCCATGTTAACTTACTGGTCGACCCAAGAAACTCCTAATGTTACGCAAAAATCACCCTTGTTGCCTATGTGATCATCATGGTGACTACTCCCATTGTTGCCCTCATCTCAATGAATTTTGTGATTTCCTTAAGGCACCTCACGAATACGAGACCACTCATAATGGATGACCTACTCCTCTACCTATGAATTTTTGTACCAATAGTAAACAAAAATAGGGGAAATCCGATCCCACCATCGTGATCCCTTCCCCAGATGTCGAGGTGATGGACACCACGAGCCATATCCTTTACTTTTCATCATCCTTCAGTTCCTCGTAGGCAATCCTTTCTGAGGTTTTTGTGCACGCTTCTATTCAACCTCTTTCGAAAGAATCCCAAGTCTCAACATACATAGATCCTTCATCTACTATCTCATCATCTACCATTCCATATGATGTGTATGTGAACCTTCTTTCTCAGTTTTATGCACTAGGTACCACCACCGCATGATGTAGTCAATATTACTCTCATATGCCCATCTTCCATTTTGATGAGGACATCATGGAAGCTACGTCTACCCCTAATTACCCTTGCACTTAGGCAAGGCGAAATATTTTTTGGAGGATTCTAAAGGCCATTTCCTTCCTAATAATCCCAATGCAATCTACCTATAGAAATTTTTCTCATAGCTTATCTCTTTGATTTGCATGTCTTTATTTCTATCATGAAGTTAGGTAGGATGCATCATCTCATCTATCGTCTTTTGCCCCTTTCAAATGGATCCATCATCCACACCATATATACGTCATGTTGATGGTGCAAGTCGCTTCTCCAGGAATATAGCCTTGGCAGTGTGGGCCATTTTTACCCCCTTCCATACATTAGTCCTTTTGAACAGTGTGTACATTGGATCTGCCACCAATAACCAAGCCGAATATGATGTAGTGATAGGTTTGTTAGTCGATTCCCTTCCTCATCGCATCCTTCATCTTCATGTTCATTTATATTCCTTGCTACTTGTCATGCAATTGAATGGTGTGTATCGTGTGCATAAACAAGTCATATTTAGAAAATATCTATGTGTTAAGTTGTTGGTACGTGAATTTGAAACCATTACTTTTAGTCAAGTTCCTAGAGCCCAAAATAACTATGTATATACCATTACAAATAACATTCTAGATTAGCATTTATCACATGTATACCACAGAACACAACCATAAGCAAAACACATGGCAAACCATCATTTTCATATAAAAATGCATAATCATATTATGTATCATATAAGTGTTTGGAGCCCATAGCTCTAAATACATTCGACATTCCCATAACATGTTACAAAAATCTAAATCAAAGGGACCCACATGTCCCCATATCTAGTCACTATCCGAAGGATCACGCACCAAAGGCTTTGCCCCACTTGCACGTAGATCACGTACTGCATGACCAGCCATCTCCATGCACCGCATGATACCTCGCCACTCTAAGGGAAGGCCGTTACACTCATATATGTATCGATCATCTATCTCATGCCATCCGCACTCAGAAACTCTGGTCAAGAGTACCCCACATCTATGGTGTAGATAAATGAGCAGAAAACTATCCTCTGGACCCTGACAAGATGACAATGTTCCCCAATCTACAACAACAAGCGTTGCGGCTCGTCTTGCATTTCCTGCCAGTTTTACTAGTGCTATGTCTGCATACCACATATTTTACACTCAGTACCATATACATGTGATAAAAATATGAAATTCACCACAAAAAATAGCAACTTAACAAATATTGTCTAGTCCCCATGCTTGCCTGAGCAAAAGTGGAAAGTCAGGATCTCCTTGATAGTTCATCCTCCTATAAGGATATTCATCAATCTAGAGGGGAATCTGATCCCAATCTGCAACAAACATGTGTTGGAATACCCATCTGACTCCTCATCCTCCTCTCCGTAGTAGCTGCCCCCAGTGACGAATCCTGGGCTCCTGTGGGCCCCCATCTTTGATCTATACATGAGGAAGGATGGTAGGTATATTCTCAAAGAAGAATGTGCACAATATTGTACCAAAAGCATTGTCATGGTTCACCTGCATAGACTTAACTATCATTTCACTGACGACAGCATCATCTCGACCCACCCACAGTAGGTCCTAGCCAAAATACTCTCAACCAACATCATCTACTCACTAGTGACGTGGTGGGATGCATGGTTACCCAAGACCCATAACATAGCTGCGGAAACAACCCATGTCTCTAGCCATTCTAAATCACCAATCAGGATAGTCGTGCCCTTCACATGCACATCTTGTGGAAAATGGCACTCCAAAAACTCTGTAATATTCCTCCCACAACGAAACACCAGATGGATATCCCCCACCACTCTGAGGGGAGGGAATCTGGTGAAGAAATAAATATCCTGTAATGTGAGCTCAATCTTGTACCCCTGCAGGACAAATACCTCATGGTTTGGATCCCAATAGCTCACAATTCTCAATAGCAAGGGCTCACCTGCCCTCATCAATGGGTTCTCTACCAACTTTAGAACCCCATAGCAAACCAATGCCCCTCGAACCCCCTAATCCATCTGAATCTTGGATCGCAAGGTATCCAAGTCTCACTCACACCAGTTGATTTTTAGCTCTAGCACGCCTACAAAACACCACATGTGTTGTCAGTTGAGAGAATAAAGCACTGGTCTACATTGATCAACCTACAACCCCCACCAAGTGAGCAAACCACCCCTCTTTTTAGCCCAAAATCATAGTTTTATGCCCAGAAAGTGTGAGCTCGCAGGTTTTCACCTGTTTCCTGTGATCAAAATTGCACTTTTGGGCACAAAAAGTGTGATGTGACCGTGAAGAGGAGCAACGGTCTCCCATGGAGCTGCTAGGATCCAAAAATCACGAAATAAACAACTGAAATTGAAGAGATGAGTAAGGCCACCTACCTGAAAGTCATAGATCCTAATTTTGATGGCCAGTTTGTCCCCACGATCTCCATAAGATTTAGGGCCTTTTCCTCCTCTCCAAATTCACGACAACTCACTTAGAAAATGAATTCCAATTGGAGCGAAAATGTCCTTTCATAGAAAAATCCACAATTTTTCTATCGCCCGCTTTGACCAAATAGTAGCTCAGCTTGACGAACCATCAACATCATTGGAAATCTCTCATCGAGTACTATAATGAGTCTTTCTCATTTTTGGATGATTTGACACTTCACTAGGTGATCCAAAATGGATCCTAAGAACCCTCTAAATCTTCAATACTTAAAAACTATTGCATGAGAAAAACATTTACAAAAGGCGGATTACACTATCGGGAGAGAAAAAAAACATGAAAAGTAGTGAAAACAGAGCCTATTCAAGTCTATCGCAATAATACACAGGGGCCATCAGATTTGGCTGATCAATGGTCCAGATCTGATCGGCATATCGCAATCTTTGATGGCAGGCAGAGTCTATTGGAGGTGGCTTTATGGGATGTGCGATAGCGATCAGCGTAATTAAACGAGGACCATCAATCAAGCATGCAAATCAACCATGCAGATTCAATCGCAATATCACATCGCTAATATATATATATATATATATATATATATATATATATATATATATATATGCAAGGACTTAACTGTGGCCCGAAGGACTATGCGATATGCGGTTGAGACATATCGCATCGCAATATACATCGGAGCACTACAAAGGAGCCAGGCCGATACATATATGACTTGCAATAAAGTCGAGCCTAACAGTTTTATAGGCACAAATATACATATTTTGATTTCCGTTATGAGTGGGATTTCATGCAGGCCATAGGCAGCAAGTGGTATTGGGCGAGCTCCGCCCGATCCCATCCACTGGTCGACACGTGGCTTGAGAAAACCGCCTTTTTGGGTGGGTAACCACCGTACGCATAAGCCGCCTGAAAAGAATCTCAACCATTGGATCAAGATCACTTAGATCAATGGTGGACATTCGATAGCGATATAAAGGCAAACCCAGTGGAGTTATAAGGTGGAATTGATAATATTTCAGGTCTGATAAATGGCAGTTTGGTGGATTTTCCCATGTTTTTGTCTATTTGTCTGTGTAAATAGAGAATGACTATTCTTGAGATTTCAAAGGCGCCGATGGTCCCTTCTATTGCAAAACAGGTGGCCACCATCCCTGAAACCGGTTAACAATGATTGTTTAATGTTCAGAAGGGATTTGAGCGGACAAAGGGTAGAAGCTAGAGAGCCTAGAAGAGGAAATGAACAAATAGTCCCAATTGGCTTAAAAGCCACAGAATGATAGAGACAGAGGCAAGCAGTGCTGACACAAATGGAAGACAGAGACAGAGATTGAGAGAGAGAGTCTGTGTACTCAGAGAGACTTGAGGGATTCATGTAAATCCTGTTGTTTTGTATATGTTGGGTTGAGACTCAAATTGAGCTCACTTTTGTAAAACTTTGCTCTTGAAGACATAATAGAGGGGTCACCACTCAAGGCTGGACCAGGAGACATAGCCGAGGAGTTTTGGGTGAACTCCTTGATTACTTGATGTGTTATGTGTGTGTGTCTGTTATGTTTCTTTAACTGCTTCACTGTCTATATTATTCACAATCTTTTTGATCCATTGCACTAAGTAATATAGGAAAATCTTGCACACAAGTCTATAATACCTTAATATTAGTCTAAGATCACATTTTCAGATGAAGTGGTATCAGGGCTTTAGGTTTGCTAAGGTTAGACAATCTTGTGTTGGATTCTTGAATGCTGACTGGGTCAAAGCTCAAACTAGGAGAAGGAGAGCTTGTTGAGGCTAATCCAGATATTGGAAGAGTCTACTCTCAGAGGAGAATGGCTAGAGAAGTCCCATTTGAGTCAGGATTTCAGTTCATGGACAGCTTTATGGCCATGCAAGCCATGGTGGAAGACATGTATCGAGAATTTAAGAAGGGTCGAGGTGAAAGAACTTCAACACCCAAACAACGAAAAGGAGTAGAAGAACCTTTTCTAGATGCTCATCCAGAGGGCAAAGGGAAAGGGGAAGAGCGTCCTCCATCATCTCCTTCACTATCACCTCCTTCTAGCCCTGGAAAGAAAACGAAGAAAACATCTTTGGTTAAATTAGATGTAAAGTTTGATTTACCAATTTACGATGGAGAATTAAATGTAGAAAAGCTAGATAACTAGATTAGACATATTGATGTATATGGCAGAGTGCAGAACATTGATTCAGAAAGGAGGAAGATTTAGCTGGCTAGCCTTTGCCTTGGAGGAACTGCACTAGTGTGGTGGGAAGGCAAGACACAAGCTGATTTGAAGAAGCATGGTAAAATTCCTTCTACCTAGAATGAATTTGTTTCTGCCATTAAAAAACAATTCCATCATCTAGCTTATATGTAGCAAGCAATGATTAGTTGGCAAACTCTTCACCAATTAAAGGGCAAAAGTGTACAAAGGTATACCCAAGAATTTAGAAAAAGAGCTTTAAGTCTTGAAATTTCTCTAGACTCACCTAAAACATTGTTGAAGTATATAGGTGGTCTACATAGCTATTTGAAGCACACCATTCTCATGTTTAATCCCACTAGCCTAGATGATGTATCATTTCAGGCTACACATCTAGAGGCTAGAGGAAAAAATGTGAACCCAAAGATTGGGTGATCATCAAAGCCCTATGCAAGAAAGAACAAGGAAAAGAAGAAGCTGAAATGGAACAAGAGGAAGACAAACATTGTACAGAAGGACAAACCTTCATGCACTCACTGCAAGAGGATGGACACGATGATGAACACTGTTGGTCTTTGCATCTGGAGATGAAACCTAAAAAGTTCAGTGGTAAGAAGAAGAAGACTGTTACTGCTATTCAAAAATACTTGGGGTCAAACTCAGGTGATGAAACAACGGTCACAGCCACAGGTATAAAAAGTAAAAATTCTAAAGCATCTACAAGTAATTCTACACAGTCTATTGATAATGAAGATAATGAGAGGAAAAGACATGAGCTTTTTCATATTAGAGTTATTTCCAAGCACCAAAAGATTGATACTTTATTTGATAGTGGATCACAAGTAAACTTGATTTCAGAAACAATTGTAAAGAACTTGGGCTTACTAAAAACACCTCACAAGAAGCCATATCCATTAGGTTGGGTATGTGATAAAGAAAAGCTACAGGTGACTAGAGAATGTAAACTTAGTTTTGCTATTGGGTCAAGATTTGTAGATGAGGTTGAGTTAGATATAGTTCCCTTGGATATATGTGGCATTGTCTTAGGAAGTCCTTACTTGTACGATATAAAAGCCATATTCTGTAGAGCTGAAAATAAGTATCAACTCAATAAAGATGGAATAGAATATATTGTAAGAGCTCATAATCTAAAAAATAACTATTCTCTCATAAACTCAGGGTAGAGGAAAAGAATTGTAAATTAATGCAAGCAATTTTTATTAATGGTTGTAAAGGAGAAGAACGCTGATAAAACCAATGTATTTGAAGGCTATGATTGTTATAGACATTTTTGTGCCTTACAGCTCCAAGCATGAAATGTCCATAAACCAAGGGCTCCTAAGTCCCTAAAAGTGTTGTTCCAACCCCTAAAGGAACAAGGTCAACAAATTACAGCTTCTCCCAGAAGTTCTCCACCAGAAACTGCTCAGAATAAGTCAAAACAGGATCATTTCAGCTGCTCCACTGGCTAGCTGTGTTGCATAGCACCTAAACACACTATCTGGGTGCGTTGAAACGCACCTAAATGCACTATGAGGGTGCGTTGAGCGAGAAATGACAAATGGCAGTGCCATTCCGCGAGGTGTATAGACAATGGAAGCTTCCAAAATCTTCTCCTATGACACTTGCCTCACTGAATTCGACCAAGGATGAGTAAGAGGCTTTCAGTCTCCAAGTGGAAGCAAGAACTGACAGAGAGAAGACACTAATCAAATCACAGGCTAACTCATCCTCCTTGCATACATCTATATATGGATCCCTCATCCCAGAGATCCAGAGGCTGGAATTTTGCACATTGTAAGGAATTGCTGTTGGTTTTGAGATAGATATCAAAGTATTGGGTGATTTATGCTTTGTTGGAAGTGAAGAGGGGCTTCTTTGCTGGTAGGTTGATGCTGGGTCAGGAATCATCGGTTGTAACTCCTCCTGGATCTTCTTGTATATCAATAAAAACTATTTGAGTTTTTCCTCCATGCTTTTGTATCATTGATGCTTGTTACATTTGTATGGTTAGCTTAAATCTGATCCTAAGCTATTTATGAATATAGATCCATGTCTTTGTATAGTTTTCTTCTTCTGTGGTCTTACAGGTACTTGGTGAAACTGAGCAAGTAAGGGAGCAAGTAGCTGGAAGTTGTCAAAGAAGAGAGGGATTGGATCAAAGGATTAGCGCAAGACACAGGTCGGTTCTTTCTATCCCCCTCTATCTTTAATTCATAAAGAAAATACAAAAGTAGTTTTTCTCTGTTTGTTTCTAAGGCAGCTGTCACACCTTAGTGGGATAGAGCAGTTCTAAATAGACACTTTTCTCGGTAACAATGATGCTAAACAGAAAGCTGATATAGTTAAAATTGTTTCAGAATATGATATCCTATTTCAAGAACCTAAAGGTCTGCCACCCAAAAGGGAAAAGGTACATGATATTCATTTGCAACAAGATGCTCCATTGCCTAACATCAGAATGTAAGGTTATCTGCTTTAGAGAATGCAGAGATCAAGAAGAAGGTATAGGAGCTGCTCGATAAAGGGTTCATAAGACCAAGGACATCACCATGTGAATTTCCAATTGCGTCAGTGAGAATGAAAGATGGTTCATGGAGGATGTGCATTGATGACAAAGCATTGAATAAAATAACGATCAAGAATCATTATCCTCTTCCTTGCATTGATGATCTATTAGGTCAGCTAAAAGAAGCAGTTTAATTTTCCAAGTTGGACTTGCATAGTGGCTATCATCGGGTCAGAGTAGCAGAACAAGATGCATGTAAGACTACTTTCAAAACGAAGCAAGGGCTGTATGAATGGCTAGTTATGCCTTTCAGCTTAACCAATGCTCCTACCACTTTCATGAGAGTTATGAATGATGTACTCAAACCTTTTAATGATGATTTTGTAATTGTATATTTAGATGAAATTCTTGTTTTTAGTGAAACATGGGAAGAACATTTGAAGCATGTAAAGCAGACTTTAGATGTTTTGAAAAGAGAAAATCTCTATGTGAAGTTGTCAAAATGTGAATTCAGCAAAACATCTTTAAATTATTTGGGTCATATTGTAGGGGGTTGTGAATTGAAGATAGATCCCTCTAAGGTTGAAGTCATTGTGAACTGGCCTAAACCCAAATCTACTACAAAAGTTAGGAGTTTCCTAGGAGAAGCACAATATTGGAGAAAGTTTATTACTAACTTTTCCTTGATTGCAGCTCCCTTACATGATGTAATAGGATTGAAAAAGGTGTTTAAGTGGGGAGGAAAATAGCACAAAGCCTTGGACACCTTAAAAGAAAAAATTAGTACAACACCAATATTAGCACTGCCAGATCCTCAAGGACCATTTGAGATTGAAACAGATGCCAGTGACTATACCATGGGAGTAGTGTTGATGCAACACGGTAAACCCATATGCTATCATTCTGAGACATTTAATTCTGCAGTAGTTAATTATCCCACATATGATAAATAATTGTATGCTTTAGTATAGAGTGTGAAAAAGTGGAAACATTACCTAATGGGAAAAGAAACAATTATACATACAGATCATCAACCACTTCAATATTTGCACTCACAAACTAAATTGTAGCAATCAAGACACTATAGGTGGATGGGTTTTCTACAACAGTTACATCTTTTCATCAAGTATAAGAAGGGCATACACAGTAAGATTGCAGATATGTTATCCAGACCAATCATAAATGCATCTACTATACTTGAGCATAACTTAGTAATGCATGAAATCTACATTGAACAATATGCTCAAGATGTAGATTTTAAAGATGTATATGCAACTTTAAGTCATGGCAAAAAAGTAGAATAATTGGAATATTATGTTAAGGACCAACTCTTATATAATTTGGGAAAGTTATGCATTCCACATCCTGAAAGAGTTAACATAATCCGAGAAGCACATACTTCTCTTATATCACGTCATTTTGGTGTAAGTAAAACAGTTGCACAGCTGCAAAGGTTTTGTTATTGGCCAAGAATGCATGAAACAAATTCTAGATATATTAAATGGTGTACTATGTGTGCTACAAGCAAGCCCGGTAATAAAAAATTATGCTTGTACACTCCACTTCCAGTTCCTTCTCATCCTTGGGAATGTGTTTCCATGGACATTGTTGGGGGATTGCAAAATTCTAGAAAAGGTCATGATTATTTATATGCTATTGTGGACAGGTTCAGAAAAATGTGTATTTTAATACCTTGTAACAAGCATATTACAACTGAACAAACAACAAAGTTGTTCTTTCAGCATGTTTGGGTTCATTTTAGGTTACCCACTTCCATTGTATTTGATTGAGATTCCCAATTTGTTGGGAAGTTTTGATCAACTGTCGGGGAATTGATGGACAGTAGATTGAAGAGGAGCACAACATTTCATCCACAAATAGATGGCCAAACGGAGGTGGTCAATAGGACAGTGATCCAGTTGCTCAGAGGCTATTACAGCAAGCATCCCAAGCTTTGGGATGAACATTTGTGTTATGTGCAACATGCTTACAATCATTCCAAGTACTCTTCTACTCAGAGATCTCCTTCTAAGACTTGTTTTGGTTTTACACCAAAGTATCCCTTGGATTTTGTCTTTGGTAAATACATAGTAGTTGATGGACACAGTGATGTGGACAAAGAAACAAAGTTCATTGAACAGATCCAAGAAATTCACTGAGAAGTACAGGAGCAACTGGAAAGAAGCCAGGCCAAGTACAAGGAAAGGTATGATAAGCATCAGATTGAGCATAGCTTCCAAGTTGGTGATCAAGTCTGGCTGTACATCAGTCAAGACAGAATGCAAGGTGAAGGCAAGAAACTGAAGCCAATAAGTTATAGGCCTTTCAATATACTTGAGAAAATTGGTGAAAATGCTTTTTGCCTTGATTTTCCAACTTATATGCAAATCTATTCAGTCATTAATGCAAAGAACTTGAGACTATATGAACCTTCATTTGTTGAAGATCCTGAATAACAAAGTCAGTTACCTTCTATTGATAATATGTTGCCTGAATATATCAATGAGTTGCAGGAAGACATAGTTCTGGATAGGAATGTGACAACT
The DNA here is from genome assembly GCA_031772625.1 of Pinus tabuliformis. Lineage (NCBI taxonomy): Eukaryota > Viridiplantae > Streptophyta > Pinopsida > Pinales > Pinaceae > Pinus > Pinus tabuliformis. The sequence continues at coordinate 327,488,311 of CM062804.1, read as the reverse complement.
ACGCACAAAGGTGATGTTGAGTGCCTCAGAATCAGACTCAAAGGTTCGAAGACAAGCAGTGCATGATGGATAGAGATTCAGCAAGTGAGGAAGTTGTATCCTCACTTGATCGATGCTTAAAAAGCAACTTTTGATGGTCCAAAACATTTTTCAGTGCGAAGGCATGATCCAAAATGGATCCTAAGAACCCTCTAAGTCTTCAATACTTAAAAACTATTGGATGCAAAAAACCTTTAAAAAAGGTGGATTAAACTATCGGGAGAGAAAAAACATTAAAAATAGTGAAAACAAAGCCTATGGGAGTCTATTGCAACAATACACAGGAGCCATTAGATCTGGCCGATCAACGGTCTAGATCTGATTGGCATATTGCAATTGGCGATGACAGGTGGAGTCTATCGGAGGCGGATTTATGGGAAGTGCAATAGCGATCAGTGCAATTAAAAATCAAGCGTGCAGATCAGCGATCCAGATTCAGCCACAATATCGCATCGCTAATATATATATATATATATATATATATATATATATATATATATAAAGGACTTAACCGTGGCCCAAAGGACTATGTGATATGAAATTGCGACATATCGCATAGAAATATCGCATCGAAGCACTACAACAGAGTGGGGTTGATACATATATGACTTGAGATAAAGTAGGACCCGATGGGTTTTATAGGCCCAAATAAATATATTTTGAGTTCCGTAATGAGTGGGATTTTAGGCGGGCCTTAGGCGGTAAGTGGTATTGGGCGGGCTCCACCCGATCCCATCCACTGACTGACACGTGGCTTCAGAAAACTGCCTTTTTAGGCGGGTAACCTCCGTATGCATAAGCCTCCCAAAATGAATCTCAACCGTTGGATCAAGATCACTCAGACCAACAGTGGACATGCGATGTGATATAAAGGTGGACTCGATAGAGCTATAAGGCGGAATTGACAATATTTCAGGTCTGATAAATACATTTTGGTGGATTTTTCGGTGTTTTCTGTATTTTCTGTGCAAACAGAGAACGAATATTTTTGGGATTTCAAAGGCGCCGATGGTCCCTTCCAATTCAAAACAGGTTGCCACCATCCCTGAAACCATTTAGCAATGATTTTTTAACGTTTAGAGGGGATTTGAGTGGACAAAGTTCGGAAGCTAGAGAGCCAAGAAGAGGAAATGAACAGATAGCATCGATTGGCTTAAAAGCCACAGAATGATAGAGACAGAGGCAATCAGTGCTGAGAAAGAGGGAAGATAGAGACAAAGAGCGAGAGAGAGAGCTTGTGTACTCAGAGAGACTTGAGGGATTCAAGTAAACTCCTATTGTTTTGTATCTATTGTGTTGAGAATCAAATTGAGCTCACTTTTGTAAAACTCTGCTTTTGAAGACATAATAGAGAGGTCACCACTAAAGGCTAGACCAGGAAATGTAGCCCAAGAGTTTTGGGTGAACTCTTTGATTACTTGTTGTGTTATGTGTGTGTGTGTGTTATGTTTCTTTAATTACTTCACTGTCTATATTATTTGCAATCTTTTCGATCCGTTGCACTAATTAATATAGGAAAATCCTCCACATGAGTCTATAATACCTTAATATTAGTCTAAGATCACATTTTTAGATCACTAGGAAGCCATTTTTCCAAGAAGGGTCACTTTGTCGCCTCTCAAAATAGGATTTCTTGATATGCGACGCTTGTAATTTGGGGACCACCTTCCCTTAGAACTTGTCATCTCACATGTCAATTTTTATCATGGGTAACCATCATTTACTCATTTTTTTCATGATCCCCAACGGGGATATTCTATGTGGTAGCATCATCGAGTCACCCTTGTTCAGAGCATCTGCGATGAGTCACTCTTGCATCCATGGAGTCTGTTTCATATCCCATTATATCATATCATAGTATTCCATCCATATTTTGATATCGTTCATCTTTTGTTGCCCATTTTGGCCTCCAATCATACTATCCACATCCCATCCAGAGTTGAGTCAGTTGCAGCCAGGTCAACGATGCACCTTATGCTCTGACAAGGGAAGTGATCTATTTGTCCCTTAGTCCCTCATTTTCCATATATCTGGTGTCAGTCCATCAGCCACATTACTATTTTCCCTCATACCTTAGTTGAGGATCTTCATTGCGTCACCTATCGCAGGCCCTATTCTATCAACATCAGCTCATTTATTCTAGAAGAATGACCTAGATGGCGATGTATCTTGGTTCTAGCTTCCATTCTTGTTTGGTACCTTGGATCGAGTAGAGGGACTCATTATTGCCCTTTGACTTCATTTTTTCATGTTCGTGATCCATACACTCGATGGTCCAGTGATGCAGCAGATTGTACGAGTGGTTCCTAGGTATGCATGAGATGTTTGAGACCTCATGAGGGGGTGGCCCTTCAGGTAGCCCACCATGTTATGTTCCTATACCAATAGGAGTGATAATTTTTGAATAGCTGAGGTCAAATCTGTAATATCTACATACCTTTTCTTTTTGCGAATGTTTTCCATATTCAAAAAATCAAAAAATTTAAAAATGTAAAGAGGGTATGTCCTAAAAGAAAAATAAAAGGACAAAAAGAATAAAAAGGGTCAAAAAAATGAAAGAATATGAACCCCAAAAATGAAAAGACCATGAAAGTGTGCAAGACAAAATGCCACTACTATTTACTTTTTTGCATAATAATGATTGTGTGCGACTTGTTATTCATGCCACAATCGATGGATACTTAAAATGTTTAAGCTTGTCTGTTTCATGTTTTCTATTTTATGCTTATAGATAGAGAATAAAATCTGACCAAACTGTTTAATCTTGGCAGATAATTAGATTAGGTAGAGTGAATAAAAGGAGCTCAACTATTTAAACTGAGCCCTTGGATGTAATAAGGTTAGACTCAGATAGATTATTCATGTAAAAGAAAAGAAAAATCTCTTGATAAGGTTTTCCCAACTTAAGTGCACCCTAATAAAGAGGAGTAAAATGGTAGGATGAGTAGATGAGTAAGTACAGTAATGGTTGCAGAATTGTGATGATTGATTAGATAAGATCATATCACTCACCTTCATCATAAAATTTTCTATGTATGGATGAAAATTGAACATTTACCAAAGCACACAAATTCAACTGATTAACCTCCCTCATTCATTACATTTTTGACTTAACTAATTTCTAAGGAAAGTCTTAAAGTACCTAAAATCTTAAGTTAAAGGAGTTTAAAGTGTTTCTCTGACTTTTGGAGGGACCGGACCCTTGGCCCAATAACTTATAGGTCGTAGGTACTAAAGGTCCCCTAATAAGCATTCACCCCCCTTCAAATTCACTCATATTCCCAAATAAACTTACTTTCCCCTAATAAATCCATTTCTCTAAGGATAAAACCTTAGAAAGGTGATCACCTCCCTTGTAAAAACCCCATTTTACAAAAACCCACAAATATACACTTAGCCTATGTTTCTATGTGAAAAGAAAAAACAAATTGCAAAGAATTCATTTTATACTTAGCGCTAAAACATTATCCGCCTTTGTTCGTATTAATTGGTAACTTTATTTATATTAATTCCCAAGAAAATAACCCTTTTCCAAAATATGTTTATAAAAACCCCTTAATATTAATATCCTGTCCCAAAGTTTGAAACATAAACTTTATTGATATCATGAATGATTAAGGTGTTAATTAGTCGATCAATGACTAGTTAAGAACCAAAATCCTCTGCTGAATAAAATGAATTAATTAACTGATCTACGGTTAATTAACAATTGACCTCTGCCAATGAAATCACCCCTGACGCCCTTAAAACCACCATAATCTGTGATTAATTAAATCCCGTCACTCTTAAATCTCTGTCGAGCCCCTCCATTAAACCTCATTAATAATCCCCACCCTGACCACCATACGATCAGGTCCTATTTGATCTGACGGTTGACGATTATATCGGGCGGCCTCTGGAGGCTGACCTTTACCTGCCCAATATGGGTGGTTTCACCTTCCACCCCGCTATTATGTGGTGCCCGATGAGTGGCATTTGGCGGCCTCCCCCCAAAACCACTCTAGCCCAACAGTGGTGCGATCTAAACCCTCTTACCGCTTCCCGCTAGATAACAAATCATCTCATCCCCCACTTAACTCCAAACGTACCTCTCTTCATGTACCTACCAAAATAGTTGACTTTACAAATAAAACTTAAAAAACTCATTGTTTTCAGTTTTGTCGTGAAAAAGACCACTCAGACCTCCATGCAACAACCATAGTACATGAAACCATCAACCCACATCCAACTGACAATCTGCTAAGGATGCTAAACTTCCATACCATCCTTAAGTCGCGTATGCTTCCTACAAACTGTGCACAGTCGCCCATCAATCCGTTCAGAGTCAAAACTAGGTATTTACCCAAAATCACTATGAAACCCTATTTAATTCCAAAAACTTTACTCAAGTGTTTTAAGTTATTAAGTAATTCAGTAAAACGATTGCCTAGCAACTCCAAACCATTTTGAATTGAACCAATTTTCTCCCAATTTGACAAAAAAACTTTCACCCCCTTCCTTGAATCCACAAGAACCAAGGATGGTTGCACAAATTGCATTGAATATCTGGCCAATTTCCACTCCCCACCAGGATTTAGACCATTTCCGTTTGGCAGAAAAAGACTTTCAAATCAAAGATATCTCTATTGAAAAAGCCCCGTTGAAATTATGTTGCAGGTACACAGACCAATACTTGAACCATGCAGACAAAATAGGTCTTTGGGAATCAAACCTACCCAAGTACCAATTCCCCAGCGTCTATATCTTCCTCGAAATTTTTCACTATTGTCATGTGAACTACAATTCCACCTTAAGAGTGGTGATGTCCCCCGACCAGACAATACTTTTCACCATCACCGCTGAATCCATAAATGAAATGCAACAGTTGCAACCTAGTCAAAATCTTAGTCCCCTTTCTATTCGAGACTTGCTTCAAAAATTCCTTAAAATCCCCCTTTCCAAAATTGCTCAATTATTCTAGAATTTCATTATGGAAGAAAAACACATACCAAAGGATCCCCCTCCATACATGTCATCCTATTTTTCTCAGCTTGGCAAAGACATCATATTAATGATATCCAGTGTTTTAAGCTACACTACTCGTGAGTATGTAGATGAAATTATTCTTGCCTACCTGTCCAATTTTACTCTTATGCAGCACCCTGCCATCATGTTTGAGTATGCCAAATTCATCTCAGATAAAATGCATGATCAGTTCATGTGATTGGAAAATGAGAGAGTATTCAAGTACTCATCAATATTGTATCATCTATTTTTATACTATCAAGATGACAATTTTCCCTTCACTATTCAGAAGGTTGACACCAGGGGCAATCCTAGACAAGTAGTCTTTTGGACCCCTTTAATACACAAATATGAATCTCCATACACCTATACAGATTTTATAGATCTATTTGTGCATCCAGTAGCGACCATGCTGATAGGAAGTCCTCCAAGAATCAACATAGATATCAAGAGGGTCCTACAGCTATCCAAATAGTACAAAGTGGTAGATTGGTACTTGTACCAAAATCACATTGAAATCAGAATATATGGCTATGAATTGGCACCTTACAAATTGTCAAGATACCTACCAATGAGATTATTTTCCCTGGAGTACTACAAGCAAATAATCAGCTTTGATGAGGTACATTTTGTGAAGGCCAAGAAAAAGGCACAACTCCAAATAAAAGACCAGCTAGACCCCTTTGTTTGTAATAGTACAGAAGCTAGAAGAGTTGCAGAGGAAATCCTTCAAGGGCTCAAACTAAAACAAAGCTTCATCTAGAGATATGACCCATTTGACTTCATCTGCAATAGAAGACATAAAAACAAATTGTCTCTCTTCATCCACCACCGAATTCTTGAGATTGAATAATATGCAAACCAACTAGAATGGGTGGAGAACAGTTTAGTAGACAGAGGTGGCATAGAAGTTGTTGTTGATAATGTACCGATTGATATAGAATGAAGACTTGATGAAAGTTCCTTTGTATAGGTTCCAAGAGAATCCTTATCCTAGAGGGAAACAGAGGACCAAAGTGAGCAGCAATTAGAAGCAACTCAAGAGCCAGAAGAGTCAGAACAGCCAGACGTATCAGAAGAGCTGACTGAAACAAAACAAATGGAACCAATCATGAGCATTCCTCCTATTTTAAAGACTCCTCTAAATGAGGAGAGAAATCCTAAAAGAGATAGGGAGGAGGCCACTACATCTAGCAGACCTATTGCCCAAACCTATGTCAAAAGGCAAAGGTTAAATGCCTTTTGAGAGAAAAATTTCATAGAGGAAACAGCGGGTGCAACAACTTCGGAAAGGGCAAAGAGCAGGTAGACCACTCCCTCTAGAGGTACACAAGAGCCTTCCACTTCATAGGTTCAAATGCTAGAAAGACAACAGAGTGTGGAAGTATCCTCGTTTAGGGCTCCAACAAGACAAGACCAAGTTATCAAAGAAAATTATAAAGAAATCAAGGCCAGAAATGAAAGATTAAAGGTTCAAAGTTATGCTCAATACCTAAAAATGGCTCCCACCAATCAGACTAGGCTTATTTCAGCCTTTGATGTGAAAGAAGGTAAGATGTAGATGACTTTTATGAAGCCTACCACAGAGTAGCCCAGCTCAATAGAAAATTATTTAAAGTGAAACTTTGAGGTACTGGCATAGGACGTTCATCCTATTGACCAAATAGAATTACATAAGCAAACCGGAAAAATGGTCTATTCTACACTGACCAGCAAGGCTATTACAGCACATCAACTCCAAAATTTGTTGAATAATATATCAGTGCAATTCCAATTATTGAAGGCCTCTTCACAAGCCAAGGATAATAGGATAAAGTCCTTAGAGGACTTAATCATAGAGCTAGGACATGATCCCAAGGATGTCAAAGCTGCAGAAAAATTAACCAAGAAAAAGAATGATGACATAGATGCCTTGAAAAAGCAGCTTAAAATCCCTCATCTGCATCATCCTCAAAAAGCTGAAATCTTAGAAACCTAGAAGGGGCAAGAGGAGCTTATGGACATAGTCCTTTAGCTGAATGAAAAATTAAGGAGACAGAGAAGGAGCTAGACAACTTGATATAGTCTAAGTAGAGTGAGTTTGCCACCACTCCAGAGACTATCATTCCTACAGTCTGTACAGCAGTACCTTCTACATTCGTTCCTTCTTTAGTTCCAACAGTTCCTTCAGTTACAGCTATGCCAATCATAGGTAAATCAACAAGCACAGGGGCATCCACTGAAAAGATAACAGAATTGGTAAAATCCATGGAAGAGATGACTATCCAGGCTACAAAACCTGAAAGGCTAAAAGAAAAGGTGTCAAGCTTGGAAATTGACTGTAATTTTGCATAGATATAGCAGAAAGAAGAAGCCCAGAAGAACCATAGAATGGGTGGAAGGATCAAACTCCTTGGGAAGGATTTGACCCTACAACCACCACTTGGATAGATAAAGGAAATGCTTTGGTCCAACAACATTGACTCCATCAATGATGTTTGACCATAAATACAAGTAATTTTTGAACAAACTGAACTGGTGAAAGTGGCCACCGAAGACATAGAGAAAACCAAAGGAGACATGGGATACCAGCCTAAAGAAATCAACCAACTTATTACTTTCTTGAACAACAAAAACAAATATCAGCTGGATGAACTAGGCATAGGAGATAGAATGGGGACCATCATAGAAATCAAGAAGGTTCTTACTAAAAGGAGCCTTTTGCTCAATCTAGAGAAGAAGTGCCAAAGCATACAAGATGACATTGATAGGTTCATGGTAAAATTTGGAATTTTCAGGGAAAAAGGCCTTCCCAGTCCTAAGGTCATCCATGAAAAACTTATGACCCATGAGGACTATGTGGATAAACCAAACAAATTGGCCTAGGACCAAGCTAGTACTTCAGGGGTAAAAGCTCTACCCACAGGTAAGCTTTTGTATGATAATCTGGAAAATTTGTTCTTTCAAGAGCACGAAGAAAAACATATGTTTGTAAATAAGCCAAATTTTTCCAGGTATACAGAAGCTAATGAGATATACCGAAAGATGCTGAAGCTAAAATTACCTAAAGATGAATGGTGGGAAAATTGACAAATTTACTATAAAGTTACTACAGTAAATCCACATGGAGGGCAGGTAAAACACAGTCAAAGTGTAGCAGGTAAGGAGTATCAGTAGATTGAAGACATAAAATGATTCTAGCACACAGCTATAAAGCAACTGGAAGAGCCAAATTCGAATAACAACAGCCATCACAATCGCAATAAAATGGACAGAAAGAAGGCAGTTCTCCATCTGTCTCTATCTTCATGCTTGAAGATATTTTTGGTTACCTAGAATAATTCTCATATTGTTATGAGATATTTTGTAACATTTCTTGTATAAATACTTCACATTTTGAAGTAATTAGTGTGGATTAAAATACATTTATGTAGAGATTTTATATCAAGCTAAGGAGCTATTGTAATCAAGACTGGAATGGCTTGATGGGTCATGAAATAAAGCTAAATACATTTCACTAGATTCTTGTGCACAGTTGGAACCAAATAAGTATTATCTCTTCATGTTTAATTATTGTTTTATCGTCATGTTATAAATATTCACATGTTTTCTCTATGAAATATCAATAGTAAACAAGGAATGATATTTTAGAATTAGCTTTAATTTTCTCTGTCTTGACTATTTACTTTTTCATTGCTTTCTACTAAACTATCTTGGTCTGAGAATTCTTAATTTCTCCCTTACTTCCGTAATTTCCCCCCTTAGGTCCGTAGTAAAGGATTCTTAGTTTCCCTTTGCTACTAATTTCCTTCTGTTCTTCATCTTGATCCTAGTTTAGGGATTATTCATTTCCCTTTTACCCTGGTTAGGACCACCTCTTCCATTTGAACCTAAAGATTTGATTTTTGATGTGCTAGCCCGCCTTGTGAACTCCTACTTTAGCAATTGATCTGATTCATTTAAGACACTGTTTGATTGATTCCATAGCCCAATGTCATGAATACTTGTTCTTCCCATATGTTTTCTTAAATCCACCACCCAATAAAAACAAAAACATCATGAGCACTAAGAACTAGCTTGAAATCCTACTCAAAACAAAGTTAAATTATCAAGAGAGAGCCCTCTCTAGACTTAGGTTGGTTAGAACCTGAGTCTAAAAGATTAGGTTTGTGGTTACCTCAAATTATTACTTTTTTTATAACTTTTAGGAAAGAATTTTGAGTGATAACATAGTGGCGACTTCACTGGGGAACTCAAACCCTCAGTCTTAAGAAACCTTTAAGAAATTTCAACTTTTTATTTCAAGCCTCTTAAAGGGTTTATTAGAAGGTATTTCTAAAAAAATCATAAAAAATAAAAAATCTGGCTTCAAGGAGAACCCTCTATACAACGGTCAACCCTGATCCAAATCTCCCCCTATTTTTGAAAATCCCAACCTTATTTTGAGAATAGCTAGATGACAAGAATGTTCAGCAAGCCCTAGACCTTTGATCAAAGTAGATTCCTATCCTGATGAGTGGCTCTTTTTAGAAGACTTCCCTTTTGATGTGTCATTTGACCTCTCCCTATTCAGAACCAAGTCTGAAAGTGCACTTGATGACCTAGTTTTAGACCCTGAATTCATTAAAGAAGTTGATGTCCAAAGGGAAAACCAGTCAATCGATCATTACCTTCTAAACTCCACTCAGTCATCCCTCACTACTATTAAAATCCCTGGACTTTTTGAAACAACTTCAACTTCTTTTAGTTCACCCTCATTTTCTCACACTTGTGAAGTTCATTCCTCATCTCTATTCATACCTTCGCTTCCCATCAACAAATCACTATCCATCAAATACCCATTACCCCTGTTACCCCAAATCCCCCTATTGTCTCGAATCCCCTTGTCATCCCAACTCCTGTTCTCAATCCTATCCAACTTAGATCTATGGCACTCAGATATGCACCTCTTATGATGCCCACTCCTCAAGGCGTCTTGCCACGAGACTATCAGAGTAAAATTGACCTATTTGATGGCACTGGATCTTACACGGCACAACAACACACAAGAAAAACTACATGAAATTGTCATAGGAGATGTCCAAATGAGAATTTTTGCCCAAACTCTAGCTAGAGAAACGAGAACATGGTTTAGATCTCTGCTTAATAATAGTATAGATAGTTTAGAAGTTTTTTACTAGCAATTTTTAAATAGGTGGGAGAAGAAAAAGAGCCCTCTTCAAATTCTTTTTGAATATGAAAACCTCAAGAGGGGAACAAACGAAACCATTCAGGACTACTGTACTAGATTTAACAATGTATATAATGCAACACCACTTGACCTAAGGCCTCCCCCTGGCTTAGCCCTGATAACGTTTCTGCACGGGTTTGACACTGACATGGCTTTTCAACTTAGAGAAATGAATCCCCTTACACTATGAGATATGCAAAGTGTAGTAGTTAGTGTAGAAGCTAATCTACTATCTAAGAGAGCTAGGGTTAGAAATGAAAGGGGAGCACCCCTGAAAGATGAAACTTCACTCTTTGATCAAAAAATGAATACTTTAACTAAAGGAATGGGAAATTTGATGGATAGGATAGAAATCATTGAAAGGAAACCTCACTGGGATAAACAACAGGGACCTCTAGTAAGGAATCCAAACTTCAGGAAAAACGAGAACGAAAATACTAGTAAAAATGGGAATGTTCAGAACATTAGACCTCTTTTCTAAGAGAACTGTGCTGAAACTTCCCATCAAGAAAAACTTGAGCTAGACACTCAAATTAACTTAATGGGGTTAGATGACGAGGAAATGGTCTTTCTAACTCACGATGTGTTATAGACATTTTTGTGCCTAACAGCATGAAGCATGAAATGTCAATAATCTAAGGGATCCAAAGTCCCTAAACATGTTGTTCCTACCCCTAGAGGAACAAGGTCAGCAAACCACAACACTGAAAATCAGTTCTCCACCTGAAAACACTCAAAAACAAGCTATTTCTGGATCATGTCAGCTGCTCCACTGAGCATCTGCGCTGAATGTCAACTGCTCCACTCTGTACCTGCGCTGAATGTCAAAAGAAATGAAGGCTACCTGTGCTGGGCGAGATTGGCCAAGTGGCACAGTCATTCTGCAAGGTGTCAAATGCCCAGGAAGCTTCCAAAATGACACTTGGATCAGGGAATTCGCCTTGTGATGAGTAAGAGGATCTAGATCTCCAAGTGGAAGCAAGAAACTCCAAGTGGACTCAAGAACTGAAGTATAACTGAAGTGGGAGAGGACACTAGTCAGCTTCATGCTAGCCTCAAGCTGACTCATCCTTTCTCCAAATCTCCTATATATAGAGCTCTCTCATGAGGTCTAAGGAGGCTGGAATTTTGTGCAAGTAAGGAAGTGCTGTTGGTTTGAGTATAGAACTATTGGGTGATTGCTTTGAAGGAGGTGAAGAGGAGATTTCTTTCTGCTGGGAGGTGTTGCTGGATTGGGCCTATTATGGTTGTAACACTCTCAGAACTTTACTTCTTCTATTAACAAAGTATTTGAGGTTCTTCTATATGCATGTATCTCTATGGTGAATTGATGCTTGTATATTTGATTTACTCTAATCCTTGAATAAGTTATGGATGTATGCTTCTTGTAGTTTCCTTTCCTTGTGCTTTTACAGGATCTTTGTGTAGCTGGGCTGGTGAAAGAGCAAGGAGCTAGGAGCAAGCAGCAAAGAGGGAAGATTGGATCAACCATTAGCGGAAGATAACGATTAGTGGATCCCTTTTCTCTTCTCTCTCTCATCTCATAAAGAAGTAATCTTGAATAGCTTTGCATTCAGTTGTTGCTGAGGTACTATCAGCCTTAGAGTGGGATAGGGTCATTCCGTATTGGATACTTTTCCCAACAACAAATTGGCGACTCCGCTGGGGATCGTATCTTGTTGGTTGTTTGTGTTTTTTCTATTCATTTCATAAACAAAGGGAGTATCGAATCGAACTGTGTTTGAATCTTTCAAATGCAAAGTAGGGGGCAGCTACTCTAGCTCAGTTTCTGGGCAAGTTTATGATTTGAAGAGCTGATCCACAAGGACTCTAATAAGCTTTTAGTGATAGCTTTTCATCCTCCTTGTCATCCCTTAGTGTGTCCTTCACTGATAGCTTCTGATTTGAGCAAAAACTGTGAATTTTTGAGCAATCTGTGACCCGGAAACCACCAGAAACGAAAGTTTCGTTCTTCAGTGCAGGCTGTACAAAGGCTGTTTGCATTTCAGCGCAGCTCCCGAAGGGGCTACCTGCGCTGAAGTTCAAACAGGCAGTGTTCCACCTGCGCTGGACCAATCCTGCCTTGTGCTGCTGGGGTTTCCTGCTGTTTCTTGCCCTGTTTTCACTCTTGTTTTTGTTGTTTGTTACCAGTCAGTGTGCCTATCTGAAACCAACTTTCCTTGTCACTATTCCGCCTCGGTTGTATAAAGAAACTGTGTTTGTTCTTTGTGTATTTCTTGTACATTTACAGTTTCCCATAACGAAAGTGAACTAGTCTTCCTGTGGCCTCTTAGATCTAGACCTGTGATAAAGTGTCGTTTTGATCTTAAGAGTTAGTTTGTTTGTTGTTCATAGCTGATTGAGCTTTTACTTTCATCATATGGTTTGAATTTATATATTTCTAGTGTCGAAATGAGTAAATCTTAAGGTTTCTTTTGATTTTGGACAAGCTTGTTTACTTTCACTTGAAATTGAATTCAAAATTATACAACAGCTTTCTTTTTTGCATTACGCCAACATTAAGAAAGAGAAAAGAAATACCTGCATCTTTGCATTTTGCATATAAGTTTGTATGTTGATTTAGGGAAAAAGTGCATTAGCGAGTGCTCTTTGATCTGTGTGAAAATATTTTGTCCCTCTCTTCCCTCAGTAGTTAAGATTTTCATAAATCGAAAAGATTGAGAAAGCTTGCTTCTCATCTTAGACTGCATTTAGGAATTTGTATCAATACATCTCGTGGTGAACCTTGAAAGGCAAACTTTAAAAAGATCAACTTAAAATATATTGAATGAACCTAACAACGCTTTGAAACATAACGCAAACATCTAGAGGTCTAAGCTAGAGACGTGTTCCGGCGTCGTTAAACGTAGTGACTGTCAATCTCGACGAAGGTGGGTGATTCCTCCTGAGAGTCGGTGGCACTAATACGGACTTGTGCTCCCAGGTACCGTCGCGTATATATTGGGAGACCCCTATAGGAATAAAGCCTTTATCCATAGGAAACCGTGTCGGCCGCCCTACTGATCGCAATGCAGTGAACATAGCATTCACGAAGATCGACCACTCGTACCGTAAAACGTATTCTGTGGTTTTGCGAAAGGTTTGGCACACCCTCTGCCTAGATCTCCAGAGCAGTTTCTTTTGGCCTTTTTCAAACTCTATAACTGAAAAATTCCAACCGAGCATTTGTCACTTCGGGCTCGTTAATACATCGAAGGAGACTAGAGTCATCTTTAGCTTTTTCTCGACTCTTAAAAAGTGAAAAAGCAAGTTGTGTCTAAAAGCGTCTAATAAAATTCATTCAATTCGGAAACACAATCTTCCCCTTTTAATATTTTAGTTGATCGAGTAATCCGCAATCGTGGAAGAAAGTCAATTGAAACCCCATCATTCGCGGAGGCTTACGAGTCAACCGTCTTTGTCCCCGGAATCAAAAACAGTACGGGCAAAGCGAACTCGTTTAACCGGTTCAAAATCTCCTTTGAAAGTTAGAACAAGTGTTCCAACTGCAACTGAGGTTCCGGTTACTCCTAACATTTCTAGAAACCCTGCCTCTATAGAAGAAGTTCAACAGCCACAGAAGGACAGTAATACTGATCCTAGTCTGGGGGCAAATACTTGTGTAACTGAACCAGTTCCATCTGTAACCGGTCCAGAAAGTTTTGTTCCCCAAACAACTGTCGCTGTCGAAACAACCACTTCTTCGGCACCAGAAATATTTTACGGACCTGACAGTCTTCCTCTTCCACTGGGTTTGATTGCGATAGAGGAAATTGCAGAGGATCCGCAAGCAAGTACTCCAACTCATTTTGGAGTAGGGGTCACTCTCTTTCCTTCATCAGAGGTTAATCCACCACAAGTGGAAGTCCCTGTAGAATCGCTAGGCAATCTATTGGATAGACTTAAAATGTCTGAACAACCGTCATCATCTAGGACTGTGTCAAATGACACAGCGACAACAGAAGCCCCTGCCGTCACTCCAACGATGTTTGTCGGCATACCAGCTGTCCCAACTAGCTCTCAACAACTAGAAGGAGTCCACCAAGGGACTATTTCGATAGTATGGTCTGTTCCAGTTTGTTCATCCGGAGTAATACCCGGTAATTCTTATGTTGAAACTCGACAGATTGACCCTCATGGAGGTCAATTTGGGCCATCTAGTCCTCAAGGACTAACAATCCCTCTGAGTTCCGGATTGCTACCATATGGGGGGTAGTATGCCCTTTCATTACCTCCTCCGGGAGGATATCCATATGGCAGTTCTCAACAGTATTCTGGTTATACTGGAATTGCATCAAGTAGTTGGGTACCTATGCTACCTCAACAACCAAGGATTGTATATTCTATGCAACAGTGCGTACCTGTGACGAACATCCCAACCACCCCGGCTATTGTAACCGTGTCGCAAGTTCAAGCGATACCTGTTACATGTCGACCTCAGATTTCTCAGGTTGTAATGCAACAGTCGCTTGACCATGGGTCACAACCACAATCGCCAACTGGTGGGACGACACAAGTACAAACGGGTACAATTACCCCACACCTTGGTCCAATGGTTAGCATGGCGCAACAGAACATGGCGTCACAACCATGGCTTGTACAATACCAACAACCGCAGTTCCAACAAGTGTACCAAGGTTCTGAGCAGCAGATCTTTGCGAATAGTGGACAGCCGTATATCCAAAACGGTCAAAACCAACCACTTTACAGTGGTCAAGTCCACCAACCGTATCAATCATACCAACATCAATTACATTATGCTGGTATGCAAAGACCCACTGCTCAAGCGATTCCATCGTACCCTGGTTACGCTTCGCCTAACCTGAATCAACAGTTACCATTCGTGGCAACTTTAGAGTTACCCGATTTACACCGTTTAACCAACGATCCGATTGCTTATGCCCCTTGGTGGCCAGCGATTCCTCATAAACTTCCATCTGACATTCCTAAATTCAATGGAAATCTAAGTGAAGACCCATCGAATCATGTGATTACTTTTCATCTGTGGTGTTCGTCGAACACCCTTAACGACGATTCGATAAGACTTCGCCTTTTTCAGAGGACATTGATAGGTCCAGCGGCTAAATGGTATATTGAATTGCCAAGAGCCTCTTTCGACAATTTTAGTTCCCTAGCCACGACTTTCTTAACCCACTTTCAATTACCGATAAGGTATGAAACGGGAACAGAAATATTAACCAACTTCAAACAGACAACTGCTACCCATATATCTGATCATATACATGAGTGGCGTCGTCGTCGTAGGATGGTGAAAACATATGTTCCCAATCAGCTATTAGCTGAATGGTTTATAAAGTCATTACTTCCGGCTATTACGGAAGATGTGGCCAAGGGGGGAGTCGTAACAGAGGAGCAAGTTATTGCTCGTGCACAATATTTGGACTTAGTTTATACTCAGTCCGGCACACTCTATGACAAAATACCTGACGCCCCTAGACTAGAGTTTTCAATTCCTCCTCCTCCTAAATCAAACAGTGACTCTCACGCCGGTGACGGCATGATTGGCACGGCAAACACGAAATCGATAAAGGCTTCGTCAAAGAAAGCCCGTAAGAATTCGGATCAAAATGCAAAAGAAGAAATTCTTGCTTCGGAAGTAAATGTCGTATCGGAAGATAAGGGCAAAGAAACCAATCAACCAGGAAGCAAGAAGAAACAAAACAAAGGGAAGAAGAAGAAACAGGGTGAGTCATCCCCTAGAAAAGATTCTTCAAACCCTCTTGGCAAAGGGAAACAAAATTATCCATGTCTAATATGTGATGATAAGGATCATACCACAAAGAATTGCCCATTCAAAGCTGAGTTAAAGAGGTTCTTCAAAAGTTCCCAAACCTCAGCTGTGTTAACTGATCCATTTCCCAACCCAGGTCAAAATCTGGTTGATAGTGGAAATGATTCCCCGTCGCAAGTCCTAATGTTGTCGGTTTCGAAACAATAGAATGATGCTTTGATTTCGACAAGGAACAAAGATTATGGGAATCCTCAGGTGTCGAACGAAAAAGGTAAAGATCAACCAAGTAGTTCGACAACAACTTCGACAGAAGTTGTAACGCCCACCATCCCTGAATTAACAATAAAACCGCTGAAGGGTGTAGTACACAAGTCGACATTTAATCCTCGCGCCAGAGCGGCGCAACATTATAATATAGTGGAAGATTTGGCCCAATCGCCATCCGCTATGTCGACTCTTGAAGTGCTACAAAATTGTCCAACCCAAAGGCAGGCATTGTTATTGGCAATTGGTGGGGTTGATCCTAAGGATTCCAATCTAGTATCCTTTGATCACAAGGGATATGATCCTCAGTTACCAGCTCAGCTAGCTTTCCTTATTCAAGTGAAAGCACTCAACAAAACTGTTCACAGAACGATAATTGATGAGGGAGCCTCGACATGTATTATGTCAATGAGTTGCTGGAAAAATTTAGGATCTCCAACCTTGTCGCGATCTTCGACGACATTAAAAGCCTTCGACGGAAGGACTTATACCCCTTACGGTATCCTTAATAACTTGAAATTTGAACTAGGAGGAAAAACAGTAGAAATTGATGTAGAATTCATTGATGGAAATCTTGACTATAACATCCTACTAGGTAGACCATGGATTTATTCCATGGCAGCTGTCGTGTCAACTTATTTTAGGAAGATCGCATTCCCATTTGAAGGAGGGATTACGATCGTCGACCAGCAAAATTTCCTCCCTAATGGTTCACAAGTTACGGGAAGCATCCCCATGATCCATGAAAGCAACCATTCAATTCAAGATATCACAGTAGGATTATTGAAAGACCCCACATTGATGGGAACTTTCACGCTACCACCTCCTATTTATACAGGAAATGTACCATTTGTAGCAACCTGCAACATGATATCTTCCACGAAGGTCAACATGGATCATTCAATGGTTTTGTCCCCAAGCCCTTTAGAAATATTGTAGCAATAAATGTTTCAAGCATGGGAGGCGAGCCCAAATCAACGCTCATCAAGCGTTTGGGTAGATAGAACTAGAGAATATGGAACCCCATTAGATCTTTGGTCAAAAGTACATAGGACTGACGAAGGAATCTTACAATCAATGATGATTGAGGGGGCACCATGGAATGATCACCACCATCGTTCCCTTCTTCCGGAATATGAAGAAGATACTCAAAGTGACCTTTATCACCCTTCAGTATTTGAGTTCCTAACGAATACTGTAAATACGGTGGATTCCGAGCGAAACCTATCCAATATTGAAGAGACTATAGCCATAAATATCTCGACCAAAACAGATGTTGTAGAGAATATTTATGTCGGCAAAGGTTGTTCCCCTTCAGAACTGGAAATATATAACGCTCGTTTTCGCGAATTTAGAGATGTCTTCGCTTGGTCATATGATGAAATGCCAGGCATTGACTCGAGTATCGTTGAACATGAAATTAAAATGTATCCTGATGTCAAACCAGTAAGGCAATGGCTTCGGCAGGTGCACCCGAAGAAAGCCGCTGCCATTAAGGCGGAAGTTGAAAAACTCCTCCATGCTGGGTTCATCTACCCGGTTCCTCTAACCGATTGGGTATCGAATATTGTCCCTGTTATGAAAAAACAAGGGACGATTAGAGTGTGTGTTGATTATAGGGATGTAAACCAAGCTTGTCCGAAGGACAACTACCCTACACCCTTCATCGACCAGATAATTGATGAATGCGCCGGATGTGAAATCTTTTCATTTATGGATGGATTTTCCGGGTATAATCAAATAAATATCCGCCCACAGGACCAGTCAAAGACTGCATTTATTTGTCCGTGGGGCACATTCGCTTATCGAAAATTACGCTTTGGTTTAAAGAACGCAGGGGCGACGTTTTAGAGGGCGATGAATTATGCCTTCCATGACATCAAGAACATTGTTCAACCTTATCTCGACGATCTTCCGGCTCATTCGCGAAAGCGGACTGATCATCTGCAGCATTTAAGAGCAATATTTCTACGTTGCCGACACTACAAGATAAGACTCAATCCGCACAAATGTGTGTTTTGCGTCGGTTCTGGTCGTTTACTTGGCTTTGTAGTCTCTAAAGATGGGATTCGTCTCGACCCCTGCAAGGTTCAGGCAATCATTAATTTGCCTCCACCTTCAAATTTGCTTCAGATTCAGAAACTCCAAGGGAAAGCAAACTTTCTGAGGAGGTTCATTCCAAATTACGCAGAACTTGATAAGGGTTATACTCGCCTATTGAAAAAGGATGTACCTTTTGTCTGGGACTAGGTGGCGCAAGCTTCTTTTGATGCTCTGAAAGATTGTCTAGTAAAAGCATCATTAATGTACGCCCCGGACTATCAAAGAGATTTTAACCTGTATCTAGCTGCAGCGGATACGACCATTGCGATGGTTTTAGTTCAAGAAGTCGATGGAATAGAACATCCTATCTATTATTTAAGTAAAAACTTAAACGATACAGAAAGTAAATATTCTTATGTTGAAAAACTAGCGCTTGTAGCTGTTCAAGCGATTCAAAGGTTTCGACATTATGTCCTCTTTCAGAAAACTACCATCCTGTTAGATTGCAACCCCATGACTTATATACTGTCGCGACAGTTGCTGGGGGGCAAATATTCAAAATGGATAGCGATCCTTCAAGAGTTTGATCTGGAATTTGTAAAATCCAAATCAAAGAAGGCCCTAGTTTTCGCAGAATTATTGTGCGATCTCCCATCGTTGTCCAACGATGAAACATCTGAAGAGTCAATCGTGGACGAAAGTTTGTTTCTGATATCTGTAAGCGATGAATGGTATGGAGATATCATAATTTATCTCCAAACCCAAAAATTCAGGCCTAACACCTCTCGCTCCAAACAAAAACATATACGATACCAAGCAAAAGACTACATGATCGTCGGTGATACACTTTACCATCGTGGTGTCGATACAGTTCTGAGGAGGTGCCTTACGCATGAGGAGGCCGAAAAAGCCCTGAATGATTGTCATTCAGGCGCGTGTGGAGGGCATCAGTCTGGATATGAAACAACACAAAGAATCTTACGAGCAGGATACTTCTGGCAAACTATGTTCAAAGATTGCATAACCGCAGTCAGAAGTTGCCATGCTTGTCAAATCTTTGATAGCAAAACCAGATGACCACCCGCACCTTTACAGCCAATAGTTGCTGTTGGGCCCTTCGCCAAGTGGGGCATCGATTTCATGCAATGTAACCCCACCTCGACCGGGGGGCATGGGTATATTATAGTCGTTGTTGACTATTTTACCAAATGGGCCAAGGCGATGCCTACATTGGATAACACTGGTGAAACAGTTGCCCTTTTCTTTTTCAATCATGTAGTCGCCAGGTTCGGCGTACCACAGGCTATAGTCACAGATCATGGGTCGCATTTTCGCAATCACATGATGGTCGAATTAGCTGCCAAGCTAGGGCTATCTCACGACAGCTCTACCCCATATTATCCGCAAGCCAACGGACAAGTTGAGGCAATCAACAAGGTCCTGAAGCGTATGTTGCAAAGGATGATCGGGCTTCATAAAAGAAGATGGCACCTAATCCTGTACTCAGCTTTGTGGGCTTACTGGACCTCGGTAAAGAACGCAACCAGGTTCACACCTTTTCAACTGGTGTATGGCCTGGAAGCAGTCTTACCAATCCAGTGTGAAATTTCATCACTTATACTCGCAATCAACCTCCTCCCCGGAACTTCAGAAGAAGAGGCTCGTTTCTTGGAATTAATCCAGTTGGATGAAACCCGTCGTGACGCCGCTTTGCCTAACGAAGCTCATAAGAAATGAGTCAAGGCTCAGTTTGACAAAAATGTCAAACCCCGTGTCTTCTCAGAAGGTGATTTGGTCTTGCTTTATGACCAAGAATCCGATAAATTGGGAGCAGGCAAATTCAAGTCCTTATGGATGGGCCCCTATATTGTTAAAAGGGTGTTAGCAAAAGGAGCCTACGAGTTAATGGATTACAATGGAATTCCACTGGCGCAGCCCCGCAATGGGTTGTACCTCAAGCGTTACTATGCTTAAATAGTAACCTGTATGCTTTTCTTGTATTTTGTTTTCGCTAAAGTGTTTGTTCTGGTCGAGTGATCCGCCTTTTTCGTTCGTTGCAGATGTCAAACCTTATGGAGACATGTGTTGGATATGCCGACGGAGCGAGTCGTAGTTCGCGGAACCTGTCCTCCGCGGCCTGGGCCATTTTTGATCCAAGCGGTGAGTTAGTAAGTTTCAGAGGTGTATGTATTAGGCAATCAACGAATAACATCGCTGAGTATAGCGCGTTGATAGAACTACTCTCTGATACCATCACACGTGGCATACACCGACTAATTGTCAGGCTAGACTCACAGCTCGTAATACTACATCTCAATGGTATATATTCTATTCGCAATCCAGCTATTTATCGCATGTTCCTAAGGGTTAAGATCTTGGAAAGACGATTTGATTCAATTCAATATCGACATATTTCAAGAAACTTAAACACATTAACTGACTCATTAGCAAACTATGTGTTAAATAGACATTTGCAACATTTATAAAAAGGACACATCATCAAAATTTGTACATATGGATCATGTAAATCAACCAGAGTAAAACCCGAAAATCAAAATATATAAGCTGTTTATATAAGTTCATACATAATGTTCTGTAACCAAGAAAAAATTGGTCATATGACCTAAAAACTCAAAAAGATGCTAGGGGGCACCCTAGCCTAGTGGTGCTCATGATAGTACGCCACCGCCTATGCAATCATGCGCAAGAGACGAGTCCATCGTCTAGGCACACCAATAGTATGCCGCTGCATCTGTAAAGGTAACTCGTCAATCTGTACATCCGGAAGGCCACGAGTAAGGCTCTCAACCTGCTCCTGCACAGCTGTAAGGGTCTCAATGTCGTCAAGATCGCGAATAACAACTCTCCTAGCAGGCTACCCTGCCGGGGCAGCAGCTGGCGATCTCAGACGAACTGCGAGATGAACAGGACCAATATCTGCATGCACCCAAGAGTACGATTAAAAGTCTTGATAGAATAAAGCACAGCAACATTATGAATAAGAACAATAAACAGTAATATGGTCAAAGAGTTTACCAATGGCACCCCACTGCTCACCGTCCGGTAGCACCAAATCTGGATCACCTCGGAAATCCATACCCACGTATGGATACTCAGAAAACGCCATCTCCTGGTGCTCGAACCACCTAAAGAAGGCCTCAGTAAAAGTAATATGAGGTTGACCTGCATGCCTAGACATGTGGTCAACCCACCTCTGCATGCGTGGCTCGGTCGGAGAAGGCAAGTCAAGTATGATGTACTGGGGCTGCATCAGTGGGATTTTCTCCAAGGCGAAGGCAGTCAGAATAGAACCAAATCCAAAGTTCTTCAGCTTCCCGTCCTTTACCTTGGTCAATTTACTTTTCATCTGAACAAGTACCGCATCACACCAGTTGAATACTTTCGGTTGGAGACACTCCAAGGCGTGCTGCATATAAGACCTGTTGGCAACATGTAAAGCTGCGCTGCCAGCCATCCTACCAATAGTGAACAGAATGGACCTGAGAGCCCGATCAGTAATCTCACGGATAACAATCTTGTCGTCTCTGCTCGGCTGAGAACCTTCCCTGCAATACTGGCGGACATAATCTCTGGTGGAATCAGTCCCCCGGGCCGTACCTGATAAGGAAATGAAGGCACCTCGTCTTGACAACCCAGTCAAGAAGTACATGTCCTCTATAGTCAAGGGGATGGTCTTCCCCTAATCTGGAACACTTCGTTAACAGGATCCCAAGCATCAAGCATATACTGCAGTAAAGAAATCTGTGCTCTCATGCTAGAGATACGGAAGAACTTCAGCAGGCCACAGTTCCGCAGCGCGTTCACCGTGACCGGGTCATGGAGGGCAATCATGTCCTCCTCTTCATGTTCTCGTTCTCGTCATGTAAGGGACATTTTGTTCAAGGTTCCCTGCAAAGAAAACAAGAGAAAGAGTGAATTCCCGATTTGATGAAAAACTGGCGAAAAATTCATCAAAAATAACCTTAAAGCTCAGTCTTTTTGAGCCCAGCGTAGGCAGGAAGTCTCCCACTTGCGCTGAGTGTCAGGCTGCCTTAAGGCAGCTTGACCTTCAGCGCAAGTTTCGAAAGGGAAACCTGCGCTGATCCTAGGGCGCCCTGGCAAAACCCCAGGGGCTCAGAAAGACCAGAAAACAGGTAAAAAACAGGAAAAGAAAACCATGAAAAGAAAGAGCTAGGGTTTAGCTCCTACCTGGTCCAGACGGCACCGAAAATCGTCCGCAGAATCTCTCGGAATCAGCTGGTGAAAATCAAGGGGGAAGAGGCACCTCCAGAGCTCCAACAAACCAAATGCAAATGAAATGGTAAATGAGAGGTAAAACCACCTTTTAATGGCTTTTTACACAGTTTAAAGTGAAATATTAGGGTTATAATCTCATTTTCATACAAATATTATTCATTTCTAACAAATTTTGTTGCAGCAATTGAAAAAGCAGTACTATATTTGAAGAGAGAAAAGCTAGTAATGGTAAAAAATCAAAATTTGACCATATGATTCAAGCAGTTTTACCGCGGAATTTATGCTCGTTAAAAAATAGGAGAGCGAGATCCGAGCAGTTTTAGCGTCATAGTTCATTCTCGTTAAAAAATAAACATAAGTTTTTGAGCAGTGTTTTGGCGCATTCAAGCTCTTTAAAAAATGAACCCAGTATCGGTAAATAACCATTGTGATCGTAAATTTATTAGCCAAAAAAGCCTTGGTTGTGTTTGCACCCGCCACCTCCATTTCATTTGGCCAATCGTTCACCTCCATATGATTGTTTACCCATTTGAGGAACAGCTGCGAAGAGTGATTTCACTTAGCCATCCTTGTGACACTGCTGTGATTGGAAAATTCCAACCTGTACCTGGAATCCGCTGCTATCCCTGTTTATCACTCGTTCCTCAAAAGACGAGTCTTCTTTGAGCTCTTTTCTCCTGACTCGTAAAATATGAAAAGTTTGCCGAGTTTTGGCCTTCCAGCTCGTTAAAGTGACCGGAAGAGCTATCCCTCCTCTAGATTTTAATCTTTTTGGACCTGAGGGATTATTGCACAAAAAGGTCGAGCGCTTGTTTTATTCGGCTCGTTAAAGTTATCGAAAACTCATCCCTTCTATATTGTTTTATACTTTTTCGGACTTAAGGGATTAGATGACGAAAAAGGAATTTTGGAGTTGACTTTCTGTACCTTTTCAGACTCTCTAAAAATGAAAAGGACCGAGTTTTCCTTGTCGTTAGACTCGTTAAAATGATTAAATAGCGACAAACTTGTCTTTAGACGAGAACGAGTTTCCCTATCGCTAAGCTCGTTAAAACATAGCGATGGGCTTGCCCGAAGGGCAGGTTATAGAACAAGCATATGTTATCCTCCTCAAGCTTGACAAAAATAAAGAGGTACTGGTCAGAAATGACTGGGGAAAAATTGGGAGAACCTCAAAGCTTTAATGGTAGCAAGTCGCTCTTGAACATGACACTTTGTCCTCCGTATCACATCGGGTTGGGTTGTTTCATTCACCGGTCTCATCACCATGGTCCTCG
The DNA here is from genome assembly GCA_031772625.1 of Pinus tabuliformis. NCBI lineage: Eukaryota > Viridiplantae > Streptophyta > Pinopsida > Pinales > Pinaceae > Pinus > Pinus tabuliformis. The sequence goes on along the minus strand of CM062804.1, from coordinate 327,464,466 downwards.
CCAAACCATCCACATTTGGGGTAATGCTACCGATCCATCACATCAGTGTCGTTATATGTTCAAGAGATGTGTTCAGAAAGAGTCAACCGTGTCCCATCCACTGCCATACATTATCCTTCATCCACCCATGATCGCCACCCTGAATCATATTTCACAGATTGTTTTCACCTCCACTAAAATCATTAGCTCCGTTCTGTGTCACTGATGTGGGATTCATTAAGGCCCTCCTTTGACGGATCGCTTATTGTCGACTTCAGCTCATTATCCAAGAAGTTGATCTAGGAACAACCCCCCCCAGTACTTTGAAGCTTGCATGCCTCAATGGAAAGTTTCTCACTTCCGGCGACAGGTATACATCAATGACCTTCGACCAGAAGATTTTGTGTGGTGTTCGACACCAAGTCCTTTATTCACACCACGTGAATTGTACTGCAGTACATTGAGGGTCATTATCATTATCAGTGATTCCTCTCGCGCTTGTTAACGGTTTACATTATTGACCGGTAATCAAGCGATGTCTTTCCATGTTCGACTTCAGCGCAATTCTCACATGGATCGACTTGTGCATAGAGTGAAGATCGAACGAGTTTGAAGACCCCGGATCTAGTTTCATCCATCCGGGCTGTGATATATATATTCAGGATATAAAGACATTTGTTATGTACATCATTGCAGCAGATGATCATCCTACTCAAAGGATGATAATTTCAGCAGAGAATTATCAGTCTACCACCAGACGATCGTCTGTTCTATGTACCAAAATGAATTTATAAAGTTGAGCATGGGAATGCCCGCCTCAGCTAGATCATGAAAGCAGAATGAAAAATAATGTATTGTATTGTATTTTATTACAGGGCACCTCTCAGCGATTGAATGAACTTCGGATCCTCCTGATAAAGCATTTCACCCGATAAACGACCTCATACTTTAGGGGGCAACTGTTATAGACATTTTTGTGCCTAATAGCATGAAGCATGAAATGTCAATAATCTAAGGGATCCAAAGTCCCTAAACATGTTGTTCCTACCCCTAGAGGAACAAGGTCAGCAAACCACAGCACTGAAAATCAGTTCTCCACCTGAAAACACTCAAAAACAAGCTATTTCTGGATCATGTCAGCTGCTCCACTGAGCATCTGCGCTGAATGTCAACTGCTCCACTTTGTACCTGCGCTGAATGTCAAAAGCAATGAAGGCTACCTACACTGGGCGAGATTGGCCAAGTGGCACAGTCATTCTGCAAGGTGTCAAATGCCCAGGAAGCTTCCAAAATGACACTTGGATCAGGGAATTCGCCTTGTGATGAGTAAGAGGATCTAGATCTCCAAGTGGAAGCAAGAAACTCCAAGTGGACTCAAGAACTGAAGTATAACTGAAGTGGGAGAGGACACTAGTCAGCTTCATGCCAGCCTCAAGCTGACTCATCCTTTCTCCAAATCTCCTATATATAGAGCTCTCTCATGAGGTCTAAGGAGGCTGGAATTTTGTGCAAGTAAGGAAGTGTTGTTGGTTTGAGTATAGAACTATTGGGTGATTGCTTTGAAGGAGGTGAAGAGGAGATTTCTTTCTGCTGGGAGGTGTTGCTGGATTGGGCCTATTATGGTTGTAACACTCTCAGAACTTTACTTCTTCTATTAATAAAGTATTTGAGGTTCTTCTATATGCATGTATCTCTATGGTGAATTGATGCTTGTATATTTGATTTATTCTAATCCTTGAATCAGTTATGGATGTATGCTTCTTGTAGTTTCCTTTCCTTGTGCTTTTACAGGGTCTTTGTGTAGCTGGGCTGGTGAAAGAGCAAGGAGCTAGGAGCAAGCAGCAAAGAGGGAAGATTGGATCAACCATTAGGGGAAGATAACGGTTAGTGGATCCCTTTTCTCTTCTCTCTCTCATCTCATAAAGAAGTAATCTTGAATAGCTTTGCATTCAGTTGTTGCTGAGGTACTATCACCCTTAGAGTGGGATAGGGTCATTCCGTATTGGATACTTTTCCCAACAACACGATGACCAAGAATTATACATGCTTCAGTAATTACATACCCAAACTAGAGAATATTTTGACTACAAGCAAGGGTATGACTCCACTATCTTCAAATTGCATAAAAAATACAATTTGAGGAGCAAAAAGACCACTGATATTCCAGACCAAAACAAGAAAACAATACCTAATTAGCCTAAGAAAGTGAAAGCTACTCCAGTTACAAAAACTCTACAAATCCATTCTAGATCAAATCAGAACCCTCCCAATCCCACCATTGAATATGTAACCAATGACCAACCTCCTAATGAGCAACCTTCCACTTCATTTCCCCTCAAGGAAACAATGGAATGGTCTCCAAAAATTATATTAGAAAATTCAATTAAAAAGACTTCAAACACTGAAAAAGAAGAAAAACTACTCCAAACCCTATTGCTAGGATTTCGAATGTTCAAATAGACAAATCCCATTTTCCTTTTAATTTGGGAGCAGAGGTGGCTAAACTCAAAATTTATTCCTTTAACAGAACTAGTTAAACATGAAACTTATAGATCTGAAATAAGTAAATCTTTAAACTTTGTTGAGAATGAAGAATATGTTAACTTATTTGATGAGCAACTTGAGTTAATTTTTGGTCCTGATGTTAATGGAAAACTAGTGGAAGGAGGGATACCAGCCTTCTACATTAGCCTTAACATCCACGATAAAATCCTACATAATGCCATGCTAGACTCTGCTACTTCACACAATCTTATGCCTAAATCTATTATGCAAAAGCTAAACTTGGATATCACCAGACCTTATAAGGACCTATTTTCATTTGATTCAAGCCAAGTTAAGTGCCTAGGACTTATAAAAGACATGTGTGTTTCCCTAGTGCAGTACCCTGCTAAGACCATTCTTATGGATAGAGTTGTTGCTGATATACCAGCTAAATATGGCATGCTACTATCTAAATCGTGGGGTGCCAAACTCCAGGGATCTCTGCAACTTGACATGTCATATGCTACCATATCAGTCTTTGGACATCCTAAAAAATTGTATAGAGAGACTCTGATGAAGTATGTAGTGAGTACCTAGGAGGGACCTCAAAACCTTCCTATATATTCAATGCATTTTGATATTGATTCTTTCATTGTTTGCAATGCTGAATCAAACCAAGAAGACACTTCACACAACATTATTGAAGAACCAAAAGAAATTACAGTAGCAAAAGACTATCAAAGTATCCAAATTCAAGAGATTTCAGATAATAAATATGACCTAGATACTTTAATCAAAGAATATGTTGTTCCCCCAGACAGTAAGAATTATGAACATGAAATTCTTTGGCATCTTGAATTCGATGGGTTAGTCAACAAAATAGGTGCAAGAGCAGGAGTATGGATTTATAACTTATAAAATGATCATTCAGAGGATTATGCCTACAGATTAAAATTTAAATGTACAAACAACACGGCTGAGTATGAAGCACTTCTCTTAGGTCTCAAATTGGTCAAAAGGTTAGGAGCCATAAGAGTCCCTATTATGGGAGATTATGAGTTGGTAATAAAAAAAATTAACGCTGTTTATATGACTAGGGATCCTATTTTAGGATTTTATAGAGGAACAGTTGTAGAAATACTAAATACTTTTTTAGAAACCAAGCGTACTGTTATTCCAAGAAAACACAATATACAAGCTCACAGTTTAGCTATGTTTCCTAGTACTTGCAAGTTGCCATTTCAGCCTAACCATCAGTACACTGCTAAGGTTAGGCACCAACCCGCTATTCCTGACAACTTAAGGAACTAGCAAGTGTTCAATAATGATTGACAAAGTAACAATTTTCTAACTTTAGATGATGAATTTGTAAATAGCAACATAGACATAGACATAACATTAGATTTTGACTACACTGATAAAGTAGAAATTAACAAAGTAGAAGATGAAAGCATAGATACATTCCATCCCACAAAGTTTACAAAATCAGATATTCGAAACCTAAAAAAAATTGAAATTGATGAAGTAATTGATGAAGAATATGAAGTCGTTAATCTTAAAGATATTTCTTTGGTCAAAGGATTAACTCCTTTGGAGGACTTGTTTGATTCAAATGTTTTCCCTAAAAAGCTGAAAATGGAACCCTTAAAATCAGACATTGAGGAGTGTAACATAGGCTCTAAAGAAAATCCTAAAATGATAAAACTTTCAAAGTATTTACCTCCCAATGGAAAAGTGAAATACATACAATTGTTAAAGGTATTCCAAGATGTTTTTGCTTGGAACTATGAGGACCTTAAGTCCTACAATACTAGCATAATACAACACACCATTACCTTAAAATAAAACCAGAAACCTTTTAGACAGAAGCTTAGAAGGATTAACCCAATTCTATTGCCTTCTATTGAAAAAGAGATCAAAATAATATACTAAGCTAAGATCATTGCCCGAATTAGATTCTCACATTGGGTTTCTAATTTGGTACCTACAAGAAAGAAAACTAGCGAAATTAGAGTGTGTGTTGATCTTAGGAATCTAAATAAAGTTTCACTCAAGGATAACTACCCTCTTCCTAAAATGGATCACATATTACAGAGGGTATTAGGTTCAACCAGAATCTCACTGCTAGATGGGTTTTCTGGTTATAACCATATTTTAGTCCACCCATATGATCAGGGAAAAATTGCATTCACTACTCCATGGGGCACTTTCATGTATGTGAAAATGCCATTTGGGTTAAAAAATGCAAGGGCCACCTTTCAAAGACGAATGGACATAGCCTTTGCTAAGGAAATCAATGACTTCCTGGCAATATACCTAGATGATATCACATTATTCTCTAAATCATATCAGCAACACCTGGATCATCTTAGGTAGGTCTTCAGCAAGTGTAGGAAGTATGTAATTTCTCTGAATGATAAAAATCTTTTTTTGGGTTGGAAGAGGTAAAATTACTAGACCAAATTATCTCTAAAGATGGTATCCAGATTGACCCAACAAGAATTGAAGCCATTTTATAGATACCACATCCTAGGAACATCAGAGAACTACAACCATTTTTAGATCAAATAAACTTTTTGATAAGATTTATCTCTAACATAGTTGAACTAATTAGATTATTAAACAACATGTTAAAGAAAGATTCGACTATTAAATGGACTCTAGAGGCTAAAATTTTTTTTGAAGATATAAATCTAGCCTTAACACAAACACCAATTCTGATCAGTCCAATGTTTGATAGGGATTTCATCATATTTTCTTTCACCTCAGAACATACCATTACTACAGTCCTACTGTAGAAAAATGATCAGGGCTTTGAACAACCAAAAGCCTTCTTTAGTAAAGCCCTGAGAGATGCTCCTTTAAATTATAATATAATGGAAAAGCAAGCTTTTTCTCTAGTCAAAGCTATTAAGGATTTTAGAGTTTATATCTTGTATTCTCATATAGTAGCTTATGTTCCCAATGTTGTAGTCAAAGACATCCTAACACAAGATGCACCAAGTGGAAAGAGAGGGAAGCAGATAGCTACCATATTAGAATATGACTTAGAAATTAATCCTAAAAAATTGATCAAATACCAAGGTTTAGCCAAGCTCATGGCTGAATCAAACTGTCAGACCCTAGACATAAATTTCATTGCAAAATTGGATAATGAAGAAGAGATGGTCACTCCACAAATTAGCCAGGCCTTTACTGACTCACATGGTATGCTAACATTATATAAGTTCTACAAAATATTCAGGCTCCTCCATAGTTATCTAGGACTAAAAGTAGGTTCTTAAAAATGAAATCTTTGAAGTTTTGCATAATTGACAATGTTTTATTTTGTAAAAATCACAAAGGTATCCTTCTCAATTGTTTGTTAAAGGAAGAATCTGTCAAAATATTACAGGAGTTTCATGCAAGTGACTGTGGGAGACATCTTTACTGGAAGACCACAGCTGATAAGATCTTAAGAGCTGGTTTTTACTGGCCCACTCTATTTTCTGATGTAAAGAAATTTATAACCTCATGTCACAAATGTCAGATTATTGAAGGAAAGAGAAAATTATTACCATTACCTTTGAAACCAATATGTACTGAAGCACCATTTCAACAGTGGGGTCTTGACTTCATTGGTGAAATTCACCTCCCTTCCTCTACCCAACATAGATGGATCTTGACTGCCATAGATTATTTTACAAAGTGGATAGAATCCATACCCTCAAGGAAAGCTACTGTTACTATCATAATAGGTTTCCTTTAGGCCAACATTTTGTCTGGATTTGGTTGTCCAACCAAAATCATCATAGACAACGTAGCAGATTTTAAATCAAATAGGATGATTGATTTCTACAATAGATATCATATAACCTTGGGTGACTCCACAGCCTACTATCCCCAATGAAATGGACTAGCAGAGTCTTCCAACAAGAGCTTATTGAATATCATCATAAAATTGTTGGAATATAACAAGAAAACTTGGAAGAAGAAGCTAGTAAATGCATTATGGGCAGATAGGCTAACCACAAAAAAATCCATTGGTACCAGTCCTTATTAGCTAGTTTATGGAATGGAGGTTGTTTTCCCATCGTCCTTGGGAACACCAGTGATGGAATTTCTCCAAGAAGCACAATTGAGCCAAATGATATTCAAGGGAGGATCAGCCAAACAATTCACTTACAGCAAAACAGGGAAGTAGTGTATATCAAATCCCAGGTTCTGCAGGAGAGAATCAAGAAAGCTTTTGGCAAAAGGACCAAGGCAGAAGATTTCTACCTAGGAGATAATGTTTTGAAATGGTACTCAAAGAGGGAGGATAAAGGTAAACATGGGAAGTTCGACTTCTTATGGAAAGGCGCTTACATCATTTATGCTTTCACGAGTAATAATGATTTTTTACTCAAAGAATTGAATGGTGTAGAAGTAGAAGGAGGACCAGTTAATGGTCGAATGCAAAAGCACTATATAGATCCCAGTCATTGATTTAACTAATCACTTGTACATATTTTATTCTTCAAAAAGTTTAGTGTTGATTGGATGGTAATTTTGGAGTTGAAGCCCGAAGAGAAGGCCCTAAGTTTCAAAAGTTTCACTATCATAAATATCAATAAAGCAGCAAAGTAAAAGGGAAAAGTTGTAGAGTAAAATCACAGTAATTCAGAAGGCCATTGATCTACTAGTTCTTAACATTTCATTAGGAAATGCCATCCCCAAGTGGAGCCATTGTTATGTTCCTATACCAGTAGCAGTCATAATTTTTTAATAGCGGAGGTCAAATCTATAATATGTACATACCTTTGATTTCTGCAAATGTTTTCCATATTAAAAAATTAAAAAAGTTTAAAAAATGTAAAGAGGGTATGTCCTAAAAGAAAAATCAATGGACAAAAGGAATAAAAAGGGTCAAAAAAATGAAAGAATATAACCCCAAAAACAAAAAGACCATGAAAGTGTGCAAGACAAAATTCCACTACTATTTACTTTTCTGCATAATAATGATTGTGTGCGACTTCTTATTCATGCCGCAATCCATGCATAGTCAAAATGTTTAAGCTTGGCTATTTCATGTTTTCAATTTTATGCTTATAGATAGAGAATAAAATCTGACAAAACTGTTTAATCTTGGTAGATAATTAGATTAGTTAGAGTGAATAAAAGGAGCTCAACTATTTAAACTGAGCCGTTGGATGTAATAAGGTTAGACTTAGATAGATTGTTCATGTAAAAGAAAAGAAAAATCTTTTGATAAGGGTTTGCAAGCTTAAGTGCACCCTAATAAACAGGAGTAAAAATGCTAGGATGAGTAGATGGGTAAGTAGGATAATGGTTGCATAATTGTGATGATTGATTAGATAAGATCATATCATTCACCTTCATCATCAAATTTTCTAAGTATGGATGAAAATTGAACATTTACCAAAGTACACAAAGTCAACTGATTAACATCCCTCATTCATTACATTTTTTACTTAACTAATTTCCAAGGAATCTCTTAAAGTACCTAAAATCTTAAGTTAAAGGGGCTCAGAGCATTTCTCTGACTTTTAGAGGGACCAGACCCTCAGCCCAATAACTTATAGGTCATAGGTACTAAAGATCCCCTCATAAGCATTCACCCCCCTTCAAATTCACTCATATTCCCAAACAAACTTACTTTCCCCTCATAAATCCCTTTCTCTAAGGATAAAACCTTGGAAAAGTGATCACCCCACATGTAAAAACCCCTTTTTACAAAATCCCACAAATATACACTCAGCCTAAGTTTTTATGTTTTCTATATGAAAATCAAAAACAAATTGCAAAGAATTCATTTTATACTTAGCTCTAATTCATTCTCTGCCTTCGTTAGTAATAACTGGTAACTTTATTTATATTAACTCTCGAGAAAATAATCCTTTTCCCCTATGTGTTTATTAAAACCCCTTAACATTAATATCCCATCCTAATGTTTGAAACATAAACTTTATTGATATCATGAATGATTAAGGGGTTAATTAGTTGATTAGCGACTAATTAAGAACCAAAACCCTATGCTGAATAAAATGAATTAATTAACCAATCTGCGGTTAATGAACAATTGACCTCTGCCAATGAAATCACCCCCAACACCCCTAAAACCGACATAATCCATGATTAATTAAATCTTGTCTCTCCTAAATATCTACCGAGAGTCTCCATTAAACCTCACAAATAATCCTCGACCCGACCACCATACGATCAGGTCCTATTTGATCCGACAATTGATGATAATATCGGGTGGCCTCCAAAGGCCGACCTTTAGCTACTTGATATGGGTGTTTTCACTTTCTAGCCCACTGCTACTTGGCATCCGATGAGTGGCACCAAGTGGCCTCCCCTCAAAACCACTCCAGCCCAAAAGCGGTGCAATCTAAACCCACTTACCACCTGCCGCTAGATGACAAAACATCTCATCCCCTTCTTAACTCCAAACATACCTTTCCCTGTGTACCAGCCAAAAGAGTTGACTTTACAAACAAAACTAAAAAAACTCATTGTTTTCAGTTTTATCATGAAAAATACCACTCAGACCTCCATGCAAGCACCAAAGTATGTGCAACTGTCAACCCATGCCCAACTACCAACCTGCTGAGGCTGTTGAACATCCAGAGACCAGTACTTGAACCATATAGACAAAATAGTTCTTGGGAATCAAACCTACCCAAGTACCAATTCCCCAGCGTCCATATCTTCCCTGAAATTGTTCACTATTGTCATCCAAACTACAATCCCACCTTAAGAGCGGTGATGTCCCTTGACCAGACAATACTTTTCACCATCACTGCTGAATCCATAAATGAAATGCAGCAGTTGCAACCTGGTCAAAATCTTACTCCCGTCTTTATGGGAGACCTTCTTGATAGATTCCCTAAAATCCCCCTTTCCAAAATTTCCCAATTATTCCAAACTTTCATTGTGGAAGAAAAACACATACCAAAGGATCCCCCTCCATACATGTCATCCTATTTTTCTCAGATTGGAAAAGACATCATATCAATGATATCCAATGTTTTGGGCTACATTACTCGTAAGTATGTAGATGAAATTATTCTTGCCTACTTGTCCATTTTCACTTCTGGGCAGCCCCCTGACATCATGTTTCACTATGCCAAATTCATCTCAGATAAAATAAATGATCAGTTCATGCAATTGGAAAATTAGAGAGTATCCAAGTACTCATCAGTGTTGTATCATCTCTTTCTATACTATCAAGTTGACAATTTTCCCTTCACTGTTTAGAAGCTTGACACTAGAGGCAATCCTAGATCAGTAGTCTTCTGGACCCCTTCAATGCACAAATATGAATCTCCATACACCTATACAAATTTTATAGATCTATTTGTGCATCCAGTAGAAACCAGGCTAATAGGAAGTCCTCCTCCAAGAATCAGTGCAGATATTAGGAGGGTCCTACGGCTGTCCAAATAGTACAAATTGGGAGATTGGTACTTGTACCAAAATCACACTAAAATCAGAATATATGTCTACGAATTGGCACCTTACAAATTTCCTAGATACCTCCCAATGAGATTATTTTCCCTGGAGTACTACAGGAAAATAATCAACTCTGATGAGGTACATTTTGTGAAGGCCAAGTAGAAGGAACAACTCCAAATAAAAGACTAGCTAGACCCCTTTGTGTGTAACAGTAGAGAAGAACTTGGAAGAGTTGCAGAGGAAATCCTTCAAGGGCTCAAACTCAAACAAAGCTTCATCTGGAGATATGACCCCTTTAATGTCATCTATAACAGAAGACAGAAAAACAAATTGTCTCCCTACATCCACCACCGAATTCCTCAGATTGAACAAGATGCAAACCAACTCGAATGGGTGGAGAATACTTTAGTAGACATATATAGCATAGAAGTTGTTGTCGATAATGTATTGATTGATCTAGAAAGGAGACTTGATGAAAGTTCCTTTGTACAGATACCAGGAGAATCTCTATCCCAGAGGGAAACATAGGGCGAAAGTGAGCAGCAATCAGAAGCAACTCAAGAACCAGAAGAGTTAGAACAGCTAGACATATTAGAAGAGTTGTCTCAAACAAAACAGACAGAACCAATCATGAGAACTCCTCCTATTTTACATACTCCTCTAAATGAGGAGAGAAATCCTAAAAGAGATAGGGAGCAGGCCACTACATCTAGTAGACCTATTGCCCAAACCTACGTTAAAAGGCAAAGGTTGAATCCCTTTTCAGAGCAAGAGTTCATGGAGGAAATAGCGGGCACAATAGTTTCAGAAAGGGTAGAGAGCAGGCAGACCACTCCCTCTAGAGGTACACAAGAACCTTCCACTTCATAGGCTCAAATGCTAGAAAGACAACAAAGTGTTTAAGTATCCTCCTTCAGGGCTCCAACAGGCCAAGACCAAGATATCAGAGAAAAGTATAACAAAATCAAGGCCAGAAATGAAAGATTAAAGGCTCAAAGTTATGCTCAATACCTAAAAATGGCTCCCACCGATCAGACTAGGCTTATTCCAGCCTTTGATGTGAAAGAAGGTGAGATGCAGATGACTTTTATGAAGCCTACAATACAACAGCCCAGGTCAATAGCAGATTATTTGAAGATAGACTTTGAGGTACTGGCGAAGGACATTCATCCTATTGACGCAATAGAATTACATAGACAAACCGGAGAAATTGTCTATTATACACTGACCAGCAAGGTTATTGCATCACATCAACTCCAAAATTCACTCAATAATATATCAGCGCAATTCCAGTTAGAGAAGGCTTCTTCACAAGCCAAGGATACCATGATAAAGTCCTTAGAGGACTTAATCATAGAGATGGGGCATGATCCCAAGGATGTCAAAGCTACAGAAAAATTAACCAAGAAAAAGAATGATGACATAGCTGTCTTGAAAAAGTAGCTTAAAATCCCTCATCTGCATCATCCTCAAACAGCTAAAATATTAGAAAGACGGAAGGCACAAGAGGAGCTTATGGGCTTAGTCCTTAAGCTGAATGAACAATTAAAGGAGACAGAGAAGGAGCTAGACAACTTGATATAGTCGAAGCAAAGTGAGTTGGCCACCACTCCACAGACTATCATTCCTACAGTCTCTACAATAGTACCTTCTACGTTGGCTACTTCCTTAGCACCAATAGTTCCTCTAGTTGCAACTATGCTAGTCACAGGTACATCAACAAGCATAGGGACATCCACTAAAAAGATAGCAGAATTGGTAAAAGCCATGGAAAAGATGACTATCTAGGCTACAGAACTTAAAAGGCTAAAAGAAAAGGTGTCAACCTTGGAAATTGACTGTAAGCTTGCACAATATAGCAGAAAGAAGAAGCCCAGAAGAACCATAGAATGGGTGAAAGGATCAAACTCCTTGAGAAGGACTTGACTCTACAACAGCCACTTGGACAGATAAAGGAAATGCTTTGCTCCAACATCATTTACTCTGTCAATGATGTTTGGCCATCAATACAAGTAATTTTTGAACAAACTAAACTCGTGAAAGTGGCCACCGAAACAATAGAGAAAAACAAAGGAGACCTGGGGTACCGGCTTGAAGAAGCCAACCAACTTATTACTTTCTTGAACAATGAAAACATATATCAGCTGGATGAAATAGGCATAGAAGACAAAACAGGGACCATCATAGAAATCAAGAAGGTTCTTACTAAAAGGAAGCTTACGCTCAACCTAGAGAAGAAGTGCCAAAGCATACAAGATGACATTGATGATTTCGTGGTAAAATTTGGATTTTTCAAGGAAAATGGCCTTCCCAGTCCTAAGGTCATCCATGAAAAACTTATGACCCATGAGGAATATGTGGATAAACTAAAAAAATTGGCCTAGGACTGAGCTAATACTTCAGGGGTAAAAGCTCTACCCACAGTTAAGGTTTTGTATGACGATTTGGAAAATCTATTCTTTCTAGAGCATGAAGTAAAGAATCTATTTGTAAATAAGCCAAATTTTCCAAGTATGCAGTAGCTGATGAGATATAATGAAAGATGTTGAAGCTAAAATTACCTGAAGATGAATGGTGGGAAAAATTGACATATTTACTATAAGGTTACTAAATTAAATCCACATGGAAGCCAGGTAATACAGGTAAAACAGGGTCAAAGTGTAGCAAGTAAAGAGTGTCAGTAGATTGAAGACATGAAGTGATTCTAGCACATAGCTATAAAGCAACTGAAAGAGAAAAATTAAAATTACAACAACAGACACAATCACAATAAAAGGGACAAGAAGGCAGTTCTCCATCTGTCTCTATCTTCATGCTTGAAGATATTTTTGGTTTCCTAGAATAATTCTCATATTTTTATGAGATATTTTGTAACATTTTTTGTATAAATACTTCACATTTTGAAGTAATTAGTGTGGATTAAAATACATTTCTTTGGACATTTTATATCAAGCTAAGGAGCTATTGTAATCAAGACTGGACTAGTTTTCTAGGTCATGAAATAAAGCTAAAGACATTTCACTGGATTCTTGTGCACAGTTGGAACCAAATAAGTATTATCTCTTCATGTTTAATTATTGTTTTCTCATCATGTTATAAATATTCACATGTTTTCTCTATGAAATCTAAATAGTAAACAAGGAATGATATTTCAAAATTAGCTTTAATATGTCTTGACTATTTACTTTCTCATTGTTTTCTACTAAACTATTTTGGTCTGAGAATTCTTAATTGCTCCCTTACATCCGTAGTTTCCCCCCTTAGGTCCATAGTAAAGGATTCTTAGTTGCCCTTAGCTACTAATTTCCTTTTTTTCTTCATCTTGATCCTGGTTTAAGGTTTCTTCATTGCCCTTTTACCCTAGTTAGGACTACCTCATCCACTTGAACTTGCAGATTTACTTTTTGTTGTACTAGCCTGCCCAGTGAACTCCTACTTTAGCAATTGATCTGATTTAGTTAAGCCACTCTTTGAATGACTTCATAGCCCAATGGCGTGAATACTTGTTCTACCCATCTGTTTTCTTAAATCCACCACCCAATCAAAACCAAAACATCATGAGCACTAAGAACTAGCCTGAAATCCTACTCAAAACAAAGTTAAATTATAAAGAAAGAGGCCTCTGTGGACATAGGTTGGCTAGAACTTGGGTCTAAAAGATTAGGTTTGTGGTTACCTCATATTATTCCTTCTTTTATAACTTCTAGGGAAGACTTCTAAGTGATAACACCCCACACGCTCAGATGCATTCCTATTATTCTACAGCCTCAAATGCAGTTTCGTAAATATGATGCGTTCGATTCCTACCAATCACAGTGTTCATAGCATGCATGTCTCCATCAGATGATCCATTTATTGAATTGAGGCTTCTGTGATCCATATTAAGTTTATGAAATATTTTTTGGCATAAATCACAAGATATTTCATTTGTGATGCATTTCAAACCAACTAGTGTGGTTCATCGTGAGGACAAGTTGAATGAGAAGATTAGTCTTTGCATGTTAAATAGATAGAGCAGAAACTCCAACGGCTGAATTCCTTGACCAGGTAACGGCTATATTGACAACGTCTAGATTTGACTGGTTAGTTGGGACAGGATTAGGGTATGACCAATATTTAATTAAATTCTTACAAAAGTAAAAGGACCCTTTTTATCCACTTATAATTATAAATAAATTATAACCTAAATTAATTTACATTAATAGCTAGTTAGTTATAAAAATTATTAAATATATAAATATAATTTTATTAAAATATAAGTCAAAGGGACTCTTCCATATACTAATATATAAATAAATATTAATAATAAACTAAATTAATTTTAAATAATAGTTATTTATAAAAGTTAGTTAAATATATAAATAATAGAGTACTATAAGGCTTAAAAAGAAAATTTTAATATTTAAAATTAATGGTTTATTTAAAGGTTAAAATTATCAAAGATTAATTTCAAGCTTATTTTCTTTAAGTTATTAGCATAAATAAGTGCTACTACAATACCTCAAACTAGATGAACCTCAAGGAATAGAGGCCCCAAGAAACAGGAAACCAGGGGAAAAAAATCTAAAAAGACAACAAGAAAAAACAAAACAAAGGGAAGGGAAGGCAAGAAGACCATGACTAGGACGAAAGGGCTGTAACCCAGCAACTACTGACCCTCCAGCCATCCTCTTTAATGAGATTGTTCAGCCTTTTTTCAATCTCAAGCGCTTCCCTAAATTTTTGGTGATGGAATTGGGACACTCTAGCAATCACACTAGCCTCCTCGATGCAAACATGATGATTGGTTTTCTCCACATGCTCTGCTAAAGCAGAAGACTTTCTCTCCTATGCTTAAGGTCAGCTACATGCTCACTAATCCTTTGATTAATGGAGTGACTAGTCTCACCAATATAGGGGGTCCCTCATGCACAAGGAATGATATAAACCTCTTTCATTTCCTTGGGGTCGATAGGATCCTTCACAGATCTGAGGGACTTACGAATGGTATTGAGAGGTCTAAAGGTCGAGGGGACATTATGCTTCTTAACAATCCTCGCAATCCTGTCCATAGTCCCTTGAACAAATAGAAGATGGACACCAGGAATCCTCTCCTTCTTATCTCCTTTAGCTATCGAATTCTTAGCTGCTTTGAGGAAAGCCTTATGTCCCAAGTGCCTGATCCATTTAGTTTTGTAGATACCCTCCCTCCAACCCATCTTTTGAGGGAAGGGCCATTATATTTCATGTAATCATTTCATATTATATTCAATCCTGGCTCATATTTTTCTAGATGCATTATATATTGGACATTGTATTATTTTCTGACTCAGTTATGCCAACATGTCATGTACCATTCAGCAAGTACTTCATTGCTCAGTTTGATGATTCTCAGCACACCATTATTTTTGTACTATGTTATCTCGGCAGGTATATGTATGCCTCCCCCACATCATTGAGGTCTAGTACCACAACATAAAAGGTGACTTGCATCGGTCTTTCCCCCTCTGCCCCTATCCTCTTGCTTCAGTTGTATTTGTCTATCTCTCTCTCTCTCACTCCACTTTGTTGTGTAGTGATTGTGTCTTTACAACACAGTTTGATCGTACATTTTCATCCTAACACTCGTACATTGGGGAAAAATATGTTATCACCAAAATATTGATCATCTAGCCTAATTTACTAGATGGATCAAACTACACCATGTAAAGCGAATTTTACAATAGTAAAATTTCTTTCACTGTGAAAAATTACTTAATAAACCACTTTTGTTAAGTAATTTATAATTAAACTTGTTAGCCCTGAGGTGCATTGCCAACATTTTGAAGGCTAAAGGAAGGACATGGTCTTCTTTGCTATCCTTAAGAGGGCCCCATATGGGCCACTGCCCCACATTCGTCACTCTTCCACTTACGTCTCAGTCAGCTCGTTTCCTCACATCCCTACGAAACCCTCTTTTGCCTTAGCCTTAAGCAAATTAACCCAAAACCCTTGCAAAACCATACCTTTCTATCATACGCACCCTCTACACATTTCTCGAGGACATCTCATACTTCTGTGTCCTCGATCGTTGATCTACCCCCACCGATCTGACAGCCCATTTTTCACGATCAACAAAATATGCCCGATTGTTCCCCGCCATTAGATCACCCATGACATATCTAACGGCTATCGCTCATATTGCGCGAGCAACAAGCAAGACGAATACCCGCCGAATAAAGGCGGTCTCTCTCTCTCCTCTGCTTCTACATGTCATCCACTAAATGGAATCGGCCAGACTCCACCATTTACCACTTACTGCTCGATACCCTTCCAATAGAAACCATAACTGCCCAAACAAAACCACCCTTGTGCATTATCATTTGCACACCTCCTCTACCCGATAGCCATCCAATCTGCTCACCCAAGATGTAATGGCCCAGACATGTTCCGCTCTCACCACAACCTCAGGCCTCCTGCACCCGATCTCCACTGTGCATTCCCCTCAATCCAACGACCCTCTTCATGATCGCTCACACTCGTCCTTCATCACTCTGTTATTTCTCCATCTGTCTTATTTGACACATCCTCCCATACATGCACCTCTTATGCCACTTCCTATTAGCTACCCAGGGAAGAAGGTGGTCGACTCTGTCAGTATTGTGCCAGTTGGATCACTGAAACGAATTAACAAAAAGCATGGCCAAAGGAAGAAGGACACAACACGATCTCTGCAAATAGAATTAAATAGTCATGGAGCCTCACCGACACAATCAAGCCAACCACCTAACAAGGCAATGTTGTACCAGGATTAATTACCACTTTCATGATGGATGGGAAATTGTTTCCTTCAATGCAACCAGGCAAATAATGACAGTAGGGCATAGATTAAGACACCTCCAACCTTAAAAAGCTAGAGAGAATTGTAAAGAGCTATAAATAGTTGAAAGTAAGAGGTAATCAGGGTTCAACCTCTGGAGACTGTAGATATTTTGTTCCTTGCAGTGTCCCATCTTCATTCTCAGCAATACAAGCTTGTTTTGTTGTTACATTTTCAATGTCCATTTCCCTCCTATTCTAAACTTGCACTTGGATAAGTTTATTCATGTTTTCTCCTATATCTAATGCTAGATAACTATCATCTTATCTCTGCATTGCTAAATTGGATTTTCTATTGAATAGGTCATCCATTTTTCTTTTGTATCCAACACTAGATAACTATCATCTTATCTCTGCATTGATAGATTATATTTGCAAGCTTCAATTACTGGCTACTGTTGGCCATCATATATTATGTATGCATCTACTGGAGTGGTTAGTATTCTCCATTCATTCACTTAATTTGCAAACTATTGAGCATTAGTGGTCTAAAGCCTTGTAGGCTGAGGGTGTTCATACATGTTTGGAGTGAAAACAGAGTTGAAGTGGTTATCTGGTGTGAACCAAACCTTCATCCATTCCAATAGTTCCTAGAACAATATTGAAGATTATATGTTACCAGGCATCTCCGAGCTACAACCTAGGAGATTTTCTTGGAGCAATAACATAATTGGCGTCGTTGCCGGGGAGACGAGATGGAAGCTCAACTTCGCTGGGAGATGACACAGATCCAGCTTTGATGATATAAAAAGTATGGACACATCTTTGATTGTAATCATCTATCTGGTGACTCTACTAGCGATCGAATCTCTTGGAAACTCCACATCATAGTTCTGGCTAAGTTTGTGTGGCATACTCGAAGAAATCCTTAGATGTCACCAACTGACCTAGTACCTGACCCTAAAACGATCATCAATGAAAGAAAGGTATCACAAAAAGGAGCATCAGGATCAGGTAAATCTAAACAATCCTCTATATCTCTGCAAGAAAGGCTTGTGACAGAACAAGTACATGCTGAGAGTATAGCCTCTGACACTAGTAGTGAAGAAAAACTTTCGGAGATTCATAAAGCTCCTTATTCTTTAGTTTTTTCTTTTTCTTTAAGCCAAAAGGAACCCTCACTCCCTACCCATCATATTCCTTTAATCCTGTTATTCACTCCTCAATTCCCTACCTTTCAGACTACTAGTGCTCTTGTATCCACCAGAGCCATGGCAGGTCCACAAGCACTCACCAAAATGGAAAGAATCATAGTTTCTAGGTACGGACCTCTAGTATTTCCCACTCCTGTCAATGCCATGCCTACTGGGGAATATCAAAAATACATGGCTAAGTTCACTGGGACTGAAGGGGTTACTGCTAAATAACATCTTGAGTCATTTTATAGCTATGCCGATAATCTAGATATTAGGGAAGATGATGTGTGGATGAGAGTATTTGTCCAAATCCTAGATGGAGAGGCTAGAAAATGGTTCAGAGAATTGACCCCTAGATTTATAACAAATATTAAGGCCTTAGATGATGTATTCCTAAAGCATTGGGGGGATAAGAAAGACCTGCTCTACTACCATACTGAGTTTGGGAACCTGAAAAGGGAAAATGGGGAGTCACTTTTTGATTTCAATAAAAGGTTTAACCACATGTATAAGAAGATACCAGCTAAAGTGAAACCCACTCCTACCTCTGCTAAACTCGCTTTTTCTAATGCCTTCGATTCTGATTTTTGTCTACTATTAAGGGAAAGTAGATGTGCTTCTTTGGCTGAAATGCAAGATGCAACCTTGGAGGTAGAATCCAACATCATGGCTACAAAGAAACTCAAGGGACATGTTGACCGCAGGAGACAGAGGGGTGAATCTTCCTCATCTTCAGAGCTCAAGATAGATAAGATGACCATGATGATAGAGTCACTAGCCTATGAAGTCTCCAAATTAAAGGTTGAGCAACACCTAGGGAAAGGAAGAGTTCCTAATACATTTGTTCCTAGGAATCCGAATGCACACAGAGACGCCAACGAGCACTTGCAGATTATGCAAAGGAACAAAGAGGCCAATGAAGACTAAAGGGTGAAGGCCTCTTTCCAGAATGTAGTCATGGAAGAGGAGAATTTTGAAGAATATGATGAGATCCATTGTATGGAAGACAAAGGTAGTGCTTCCTTTTTGACCTTGGTTGCCTATGAAGAGTCGCTATTCAAGGACCAGACCAGCTGAGAATGGGATGGTGGGGCTATCCTACAAACTGAAAATCAGCAAGGATATAATCTGAGGTTGAAGATGAATAATGCCAAGGAATCCCTGTTCAAAGAGATGTTGTCCTTGCAATGCAGAAAACTAAGAAGAAAAAATGATGAATAGTTGATGTTGTCATTCTCAAAGCTCCAGCTTAGGAGGTAAGAGGCCGCAACAAATTCCCTTCTCCTTTCAGTTTTGAATTAGAAATCCAGAAGCTAAAAATATCTATACCTCTAGTGGAACTAGTGAAGAATGAAGCCTTCAAGACACCAATCCTTGAGGCCCTTCAGCTTAAGGCCACACAAGCATCAAACGACTATGTGAATATACAAGATGAAAAGCCTCTAGTTGCTCTTAGCCCAATGACTGAACCTTCTGATAACAATTTCCCATGATTCTATGTCTCCTTGACTATTCATGACAAAATCCTTCACAATTGTCTGTTGGACATAGGTGCCAGCCATAATCTAATGCCCAAGGCTATCATGGATGAGTTAGGCCTTGACATCACAAGGCCTTATCATGACTTGTTTTCTTCTCATTCTAGGAAGGTGAAATGCTTGGGGCTAATCAAAGATCTAGCCATCACCTTATCTCAGTTGCCTATGAAGAGCATGATGATGGATATTGTGGTAGTAGATGTTCCCCTAAGTTTGGCATGCTCCTTTCCAGGGGATGGATGAAAATATTGGCTGGAACATTACAAAATGATTTGTCCTATGCTAATGTCCCATTCTTTGGAGGTGAGAGTATGAGATTATACAGGGAAGCTCAGTTAGCTTATATCATCAGTGATCAGAAGAATCCCACTAATCACCCCATCTATGTTGTTGACATTGATTTTGGAGCACGTATCCTCCAAATTGAAGAATCCCAGCTGTCCTCCATGTAGCTCAAGAAACCTGTTTGTCAGGTCACAGAGGAAGAAGGCCCACAAATTTGGGACATGTTCTTCGATGGAGCTTGCTCTATGTAAGTTGTAGGAGTGGGTGTAGTTCTAATATCTCCCACACAAGAATGCATACATTTATATTTCAAGCTAAATTTTTGGGTCACAAATAATATAGCAGAATACAAGTCTTTGATCTTAGGCTTAAACGCTGCTAAAGAAATGGGCATCAAACATCTGAAGGTGTTTGGAGATGCAGACCTTATTATTCAACAGGTGAATAAGACATTCTAGGCGAGGCACCCCGGGCTGAAAGCATACAGAGATGAGGTATGGAAGCTCAAGGATTCATTCGATAGATTTACTATTTCATACATCCCTAGTGCTAATAATTATCTTTTTAATTCCCTTCCTGTGTCTGCTAGTATGTTTGTTCCTCCTTTACCCCCTAGACTGACTTATGAAGTCCAAGTGAAATAGAAATTGTCATTGCCTGATAATGTCAAGTATTTGAAAGTCTTTGAATATGATATGAAGTCAATAAGTTTCTACAAGTAATTGATGAATTCTCTGAAATGCAAATTGATCAAGAGAATGAAGCCATGGAGGAATGCCATCAGTCCTAGCTAAGAAACAAAATTGGTCAAGACAACATTGTCCAACTACCTAGTAATCATATACCCAAAGGGTTGGTGCCTCTAGAGAAGTTTTTCGATCATAATGATGTACCCTATAAGCCTGCCCAGAAAGAGAATGGGTCTGCAGCCCATAGACAGAATATAGGGAGCCCAGATCACCCAAAGTACGTAAATTTGTCCACCCACTTGTCTGCTGCCCAAAGCTCTAAATATTGCACCCTGATGAAGCAATTTTTTGATGTCTTTACCTAGGAGTACACTAACCTTAAATCTTATGACAAAAACATCATCTAGCATAAGATTCCACTGGAGAAGGACACCATCCCTTTTAAGCAGAAGTTGAGACCTATCAACCCTCAATTACTACCTTTGATCGAAAAAGAAATTAGGAAATTGTTGGCTGCCAAAATCATAGTTCCCATAGGGTATTAAAAATGGATAGCTAACTTGGTGGTAGTAAGGAAGGAAAATGGGAATATCAGGCTTTGTGTTGACTTTAGAAATCTGAACAAATGCTCTAAGAAAGACAACAACCCCCTACCCAAGATGGAACATTTGCTGCAAAAAGTTTCAAGGGCTAGAGTCATGTCTTTCTTAGATGGTTTCTCAGGTTACAATCAAGTTGCTGTGCACCAAGAGGACCAAGGGAAGACTGCCTTCACTAGTCCTTGGGGCACTTTCATGTACTCCAAGATGCCTTTTGGACTGATGAATGCTGGGGCTACTTTTTAGACGGCCATGGACATAGCCTTTGTGGGAGAAAAGGATAAGTTTGTCCTTATTTACCTTGATGACATAATTTTTTTTTCCAACAATCACAAGGAACATTTGCAACATTTGAAGGAGGTGTTTATGAAGTGTAGAAGGTTTGGAACCTCTATAAATCCAAAGAGGTCATAGTTTTCTCTAGAAGAAGGAAAACTTTTACGACATATTGTCTCTGCTGCAGGTGTCAAGATTGATCCAGAAAGGGTTCAAGCAATATAGACATTGTCCATCCCAAGGTCAAAAAAGGACATTCAATATTTTCTGGGTAATATTAACTTTGTGAGGAGGTTTATTCCAAATTTTGCAGAACTAGTGAAGCACATCACCTCCATACTAAAGAAGGGGTCAGAGATAAAATGGACAGAGGCTGCAAGAAGATCTTCCAAAGCCATTAAAAGAGTTATCATGGAGGTTCCAACCTTAGTCAGCCTAGACTACACCAAGGATTTTTATATTTTCTCCTTCGCTTCTTATGATACACTTGCAACAATATTGTTGTAGAAGAATGGTGAATGTGTAGAACACATAATGGCCTTCTTTAGCAAAACATTAAGGGATGCTGAATTGAGGTATGGCCTTATTGAAAAATAGGCATATGCTCTTATAAAGTCTATAAAGGCATCCCAAATTTACATCCTGCACTCCAAAGTGGTTGCCTGTGTACCTTTGACTTCAGTAAAGGATGTCCTAACATAGCCAGATGTTGATGGAAGAAGGGCCAAATGGATTGCAAAACTCATAGAGGTAAATCCCACCAAGCTTGTCAAAGGCTAGGGCCTAGCTCAACTTATAGCTAAGGAAAATTGCAGTTTTTTGGACATAAATTTCATAGGTGCAAAATCAGGAGTTGAAAAGGTAGAGGAGGCAATAGAAGAACAAGGGCAGAATCAGTCATTGGCTGAGAATTTGGCTACTTGTGAATGGTATTCCTGTATAGCTCATTCCTTGTTGAAGTTAGAAGTCCCTCCAGGGCTTAGATCAAGTAAGTCCAGAACCATTAAGCTCAGATCATCAAATTTCTGTATTAATAAGAACCTACTTTATTGGAGGGACCCACCTGGAATCCTCTTGAGGTGTCTAGACAAAGAACAATTTGTCAAAGTCATGCACCAGTTTCATTCCAGCATTTGTGGAGGGCATCATTATTGGAAAACCATAGCCCATAAGATCCTAAGGGATGGGTATGATTGGACTACTCTATTCTCTGATGTATTTTCATCTATGATGTCTTGTGATAGATGCCAGAGGTTTATAGGAAGATAATAGCTGAAATCTTTGCCCGTGAAGCCAATACACACCAATGGTCCCTTTCAGCAGTGGGGTTTAGATTTCACAGGGGCGATTAATCCACATTCCAGTGGCCAACATGAGTGGATCTTAGTAGCCACTCATTATTTTACCAAATGGATTGAAGCCATACCAACTAAGAAGGTTGATTACTAGGTTGTCATGAAGTTCTTAGCTGAGAATATTTTTACCAGATTTGGCTGCCCAACCAAGATAGTTACTGATAATCTAGCAACTTTCAAAGCAATGGAATTGGTAGACATGTGTGAATCAATCTGCATTAAATTGGTGCATTCTACGTCATATTATCCTCAAGGCAATGGCTTGGCAGAATATTCCAATAAAAGCATGGTAAGGATAATAAAAAAACTGCTGGAAGACAACAAATGGAACTGGGATTCCAAGTTGAAGTTTGCACTGTGGGCAGACAAAGTTACCACCAAGAAATCCATAGGGAACTCTCCATTCAAGCTAGTGTATGGTATTGAGGCTTTTTTTCCAATCCAATTGACCCTCGTTGTGGCCAAATTCTTGCGAGAGGAGTAGGATGAGGAAAATGACATGGTTAGAAGGATGAGTGACTTTGTTGAGGTTCACCAGATCAGGGATCAACTGATTAAGAAGTCAGTAGCGCATCAAAAGAAGATCAAGGAGGCCTTTGATAAAAAAGAAAAGATGGACAGTTTTCAGGTTGGCGACTGGGTTCTCAAATAGGATGCCTTGAAGGAAAAGAAGGGAAACCATGGTAAATTTGATGCCTTATGGGTAGGACCATTTGTCATTGCTCGAGTTCAGAGGAAGTACACTTTCACTCTGCAAAATTTAGAGGAGGAAGATGTTTTTGATGGCCCAGTCAATGGGAAGTTTTTGAAACTTTATTTCATTTAAGGCTTTAAAGCCTTAGTAGTGTAAATATGTTTTTCAGTTTTATTTATGTAGAATAGACTCCATGCCCAATGGAAAACTAGGAGGAAGTTTAGATTTTTTTTTTCTTACCAGAAAGGTAGCGGTCTAGAGTTCTTGAAACCTCACAGGGAGGATTTCATCCCCAGAAGGAGCTAGTGTCATCTCTGAGGTGCAACACTGATATTTTGAAGGCTAAAGGAAGGACATGGTCTACTTTGCTATCCTAAAGAGGGCCCCACACGGGCCACTACACCACTTTCCTCACTCTTCCACTTACGTCTCATTCTGCTCATTTCCTAACCCGACCCTCACATCCCGACAAAACCCTCTTCCGCCTTAGCCTTAAGAAAATTAACCCAAAACCCCAGAAAAACCTTACATTTCCATCATACACACCCTCTACACATTTCTCGAGGATGTCCTGTACATTCGTGTCCCTCCGTCGTTGATCTTCCCCCGCCGATCTGACGGCCCATGTTTCACGATCAACAAAAAATGCTTGATCATTCCCCGCCATTAGATCACCCCCACCAAATCTAATGACTGTCACTCATATCACACGAGCAACAAGCGAGAGGAATACTCGCTCAATAAAGGTGGTTTTTCTCTCTCCTCCACTGCTACGTGTCATCCACTAAATGGAATCATGCGGACTCCGCCATTTACCACTTACCACCCAATACCCTTCTGATAGAAACCATAACTACCCAAACGAAACCACCCCCATGCATTATCATATGCACACCTCCTCCGCCCGATAGCCATCCAATCTTCTCACTCGAGATCTAACGGCCCAGACATGTTCCGCTCTCACCACGACCTCAGGCCTCTTGCGCTCGATCTCCACCGTGCATTCCCCTCGATACAATGGCCCTCATTCATGATCACTCACGCTTGTCCTCCTCCACTCTGTCATTTCTCCATCCATCCAATTTGGCACATTCTCCCACCCATGCAACTCATAGGCCACTTCCTATGAGTTACCCAGGGAAGAAGGTGGTCGAGTCTGTTAGTATTGTGATAGTCAGATGGCTGAACCGAATTAACGAAAAGCATGGCTGAAGGAAGAAGGACACAACATGATCTCTGCAAACAGAATTCAATAGTCATGTAGCCTCACTAGCATAATCAATCCAACCACCTAACAAGACAGTGTTGCACCAGGATTAATTTCCACTTTTGTGATGGAGGGGCAATTGTGTCGTTGAATGTAACCAGACAGTTAATGAGAGTAGGGGATAGATTAAGACACCTCGAGCCCTAAAAAGCTGGAGAGCATTGTAAAGAGCTATAAATAGTTGAAAGTAAGAGGTAATCAGGGTTTAGCTTATGGATACTATAGATATTATGTTCCTTGCACCGTCCCATCTTCATTCTCAATAATACAAGCTTCTTTTGCTATTACATGTTCAATGTCCATTTCCCTCATGTTCTAAACTTGCTTCTAGATAAGTTTATTCATGTTTTCTCCTATATCTGATGCTAGATAACTGTCATCTTATCTCTACATTGGTAAATTGGATTTTCCAGTGAATAGGTCATCCATGTTTCTTTTGTATCCAACGCTAGATAACCGTCATCTTATCTCTACGTTGATAGATTAGATTTTCAAGCTTCATTTACTAGTTGCAGCCAGCCATCATATGTTATGTATGCATTTGCTGGTGTGGTTAGTATTCTCCATTCATTCACTTAATCTGCAAACTATTGAGCATTAGTGGTCTAAAGCCTTGTAGGTTGAGGGTGTTCATGGATGTCTGGAGCAAAAACAGAGTTGAAGTGGTTATCTGGCTTGAACCAAACCATCATCCATTCCAATAGTTCCTAGAACAATATTGAAGATGATATGTTACCGGGCATCTCTCAGCTACAACCTAGGAGAGTTTCTTGGAGCGATAACCAAACTCATGCAGAATAATTAAATAAATCACTATTTATTTGATTTTCTTCTAGGAATAATTAATTAAACCATTGTTCAATCATTATTCCTTGTCATATTTGACCAATTATGAAAAATCAACAAATAAATTATTAATTATCTTCTTTTTTTCTAGGAATAATTAATTAATCACTAATTAAATATTATTCCTTATCAAATTTGAAAAATCCCTTAGGAATAATTAAATAAATCATTATTTATTTCTTATTCTTTAACCAATTTGTTGAGATGAAAAATAAATCATTTATTTATTTGTTATTTCTAAATAAAAATTTAAATACTTTTTCCCTCTGAACCAAATACAATAAAATGTTCCAAGTGGTTATTCCAAGAATGGGGTTAATAATATTTTATTATTGCTCATTATTCAAGGATAACTCAATATTTTGTTATAAATAGAAGGCTTTTCCATTCATTATTCACTTTTGACTATTTTCATTGTTGCACTCACAGTTGTAACTCTGATTAATTTCATTGATGCACTCCATTTATTTTCCATTTGAGTTCCCATTAAGCTCAAAGATTTTATTTGCTGGGTTTTCACATTATAGAGGAGGAAGACTCTATAGAAGATGAAGATGTTTGAGGATAGCCAAGAACCCATCCCATAGAGGGGGATAGGTAACATTTATTTTTTCCCTTCACAGGTGTTATAATAAAATCTATTCTTTGTATATCTGGTTTCCATTGGACAATTGGAGTTATTATTGTTTCTTTTTGTTGTTTAACTATGATTGTGGGATAGATTAGGACTTTTGCAGGTTTTGTTTCTATCATTTGTTGCATATCTACAATTCTTAGCAACCATTTATACTCTTGATATTGTTTATCATCCATAGTCTTAAGTGGGTTCTTTTCGTACATCTTTGAGAAGCAAACACTACAATAGAAAGAATCTTGGAAAATGTGTGGAGCAAGGACCCTTGAAACCCTTATTATTTGGAAAAGAAATGTGGCCTCCAGGTGATCAATATCCAATTTTGGCTATGGGTTCAACCTCAATCCTACGATGAGCTTGAGTAAATAATTTCTATTTTTCCTTGGGATCAAGTTTAGAAACTTGACCTTCCAACCTTGGCAATTTGACTCTTTTACCTCCAATGAAATCAATCTACAATTAATTTGACAAGGAGACAATTTAGATCTATGAGCAAGTTAAATATGGCATCGAAAGACAGGGTCTCCTCCTTAGATTTAAATAATTCAGCCTCTTTCCAATATAGATTACAAAAATATATTCACACCATTGATATTCAAATGAAACAGATATAATTTGATATGATACTTGTGCTCAGAATTTAGCCTTTGAACCCTTGGTGTTTGACCCACCAAAAGGAGATGAACTCTTCCATTGGATTTCTATAGACTTGTAATCAAATTATAGTCAAGATGGTAGTACTTCCTACAAAAAATCCCACAACCTTGCAATACAATTGAAAAGAGACCCTCAAATCTGATAGGAGTTCGATCTCGGCCCCGTCAACCTGAATGGATAAATATGGTAAAACAGACCCAGGTCTAATCTAAAAATTTGGCAAAGTAATGTTTTCTCTTTTGTTTGCAATAAGTTAATAACTCTCAAAATAATGCAGAAAAATATCCTTCCAATCAACCGAAAAATAGAACCAACTAGGACGATATGAAACACCATTGAAGATGGAATTGTTGGCTAAGGTGAGCATAAATTCCACCAAAGTTCCTTGCATGAAACCTCCAAATAACCCTGCAAATAATTTATAATTTTCCAATAAAACCCTCAGGCTGGCAGGATGCACAGCTTTGATACCATTGTAATTTCCCAATCATCAAAATTTTAATCAGTTCTAGTACATTGTAGGTGTTCTAATAAAATTCTTGTGGTGAAACACTGAACACAATAAAGATCTCAGAATGCAACATCTTATTTATGTAAATAAATATAAATAAAATTGCATGCCCACATAAGCACTACTAAAGCTCGTGCCTTGGCATGTATTGCTTCCCATCAACAGAGAAATTAAAGACGCTGAAGCACAATCTTAGATCCTCGATGGATCCACTAGAAAAATTCCTCCCATGTGGTTTTAGTCCTTCGGATCAACTAGAACTTGCCTTGACAAGATCTCAACAAAATAAAAATAGATAAATAACTCTCGATGATTACATTGTTAGGCTCCTATCCCCTTTTATATGCTTCATTGACTCCCTAGAGACTTTATTTTATTGTTTTCACTCGAAAAATGAAGGCATATACCATGGGTCAATGCCATGGGCAACTACCACAGTAAATACCATGGGTAGTGTTGGGCAGCAGATCCCCCCATAGTGGATTTTTTGGGCTTGTAGCCTGAATGTTGGTCAAATGTAATGTAAGACCCGCAAAATGCAGGCGCGAGGCACGAGAGTCTAGGGTTGTCTACCCTAAAATATTGTAATTTAGTATAGAATGTCTCGGCCTACCCATGGTCCGCGAACCATGGGAATGTATAAATAGAGCGAGACTCTATGTGTAGAAGGTAGTTCAGTCTTGAGTTTACTTGATATGGGTTTTTGAATGTGATATTCACTCTGAGTCTGTAAGTCTGAGTCTTGGATTGTAGGACTAGGAAGAGGATTTATGGCTGTGTGCGCAGAGGCCTCGTAGAATTCACAGCTGTGTGCACTGACCCCTACAGCTGAGTGCACAGGGCGGAGTTGGGATTGTGACGGAACAGAAGTTTAATAAAACCTAAGTTGATTTGGAAATATTGTGCATCCATTCATAGATATGTAGGTTTATGCTTCTGGTATATGTTTATGCATCTTCTTACAGTTTATGATTGCGTACACTTGTTATGAATGTTGAATAATTGATAAGAATATTCAGCACACAAAATTAACTTAAGATCTATAATAATAATGCAGTAAGGTTAAAGGATTTAGGCTGCACCTCTTCAAGCTCTTTACAGAGCTACGTGAAGATCAGATAGCTGCGCAGAGTAGTGCAACCATGCAGGATCAGTTTGTGAACTTCCTAGACTTCATCAAGAAATCCCTATGGTGTGGAAATGTGGTTCTAGCACCCTCCCATACTACCTCGGGTGAGACCTCAGTCCGCGCTCCGTGGACTATTGCCAAAAGGGCCAGTAGTTTCAGGATTTGTTCAGCTAAAACAATTCTGAACCTGGGTCAAGCCCCAACAAGCCAACAAATGGTTCCGTTACTGGGACCAGGATCTGCCTAAGGGATGCCTGATGTAGGAACACTGGAATCCTACAGAGAAGGAAATTGAAGATTGGTTTGATTAGAAGCTTCATAATTTTATCACACAGGAAAATAGAACTCCACAGATATCCGAGAAGAGGTGGTTGGATCGCTATATATATGCAGAAATCCATGAGATTTTCTTCACGTCCTTCTCTTCAGAGCTGTATGATTGGATCGTGAAGTAACCTGATAGCCAGGGAAGGTATAAGCTCGATCATCGGATAGTGTGGACTCCAGAGTTAGTGCCCAGACTAGAGGCATTAGAAGATAAGATTGCACGAGCCGTAGAACATTGGCTCGACTGGATAATAGTGGTGCTTATCACTAAATTTGTGATAGAAATGACTGTAAGCTACAGCGAAGTAGAAAGACGTTTTCTCAAGGGACCGCAAGGTAAGTACATCAAATCTTTGAATACCTGGATTAAGATGCTATTATGTGAAAAATAGGTGATGTGAATACATTAATGATTGGAACAATGCAGAGTGGAAAGGTCTACAAAGGTATCGAAGGGTTAGGAAACAATACTTTAATTTCACCTTTGCAAACGAGCAATGAAGAGCACGCTTAGGTTTGTCCAAGGAGTGCGATTAGTGTAATAAGATAGCACATTCTGTAGTTATCACCTCCACTCATGCCATCACTTGCTTCACATTCTTCACCCCCATCATCACCCACCCCACCTCCACCACCCCCACGGTTCAGCATGGTGAGCGCAATTAAGCTACCCATATTCAAAGGAGTAGGAAATAAGGACCCAGAGCAGTTCTCGTTCGTAGTGAGAGTAGTGTGGGAAGCACAAGGGGTTACAGACAATAACATTAAGAAGGTTGCATTAGTGAGCACGTTGCAGGATCACGTGTTGACGTGGTATATCAAGCACTCAAATGATCACTCGAATGTAGGAATAGCGAAGATCTAGAATGCATTGAATAGAGAATTCAGCCAGCCGAGATTGCGATGCTTCCAGGAAAGAACCCCTGAGATCTAGATCAAAGGTTGAAGAGTATGATCTGCGAGGCTAATATGATGCTAATGGATGTGCAGCACCATGTGTGGTTTGTGGCATATTTGACACCCCACCTGAGGATGGCGCTGTCGCAGTAGAAGCTTTCAACGCAGGCAGAAGCATTGTAAATGGTGATGAGGTTACATGAAACACTGATACAGGATCCAGGGTTAGCAATCCAACATATTCATGCACAGCTACAGAATCTCTGCCTGGAAATGTAGAGCTTGAAGTAGGATAAGGCACCACGGCCAGAGGTGCGCGAGGAAGTGTGGTGCATAAAATGCAAAGGCCAGGGCCACGATAAGGATCACTATCTAGTATTTGAAAAATACTTGGCAGGATGGGGGCCCATGCCATTGAGATCGGAGGCACAAGTAGGGCCGAGTGCGACACCCTCGTTATAGTGCACGATCTTCCAGATAGGAGGAAAGCACACGATAGACAACTGTCATCTGTTGCAAAAGTATACCCAAACTCGACAGCAGCTGTTTTGTAACTTTTGTAGATCAGTGGGCCACGATGAACATACTTGTCATTGTAAATTTTGTAGATCAGTGGGCCACGATGAACATACTTGTCATAGATATGAATTAATGATGGAGTAGACCCCAGCATATAGAATGGAGATGGAAATGTAAGGCCTCAACCCAGCCGCAGGGATGGTGCACGTTGGATTTCAGCGTCGAGGTCGTGGATGAGGAGGAATTGGGCAAGGAAGAGGCTAAGGACAACTAATCTGTTACAATTGCGGAGGACTAGGGCACTACGCTCGTGATTGTACCAACCCAATGAGAGTATCTTTTTTTGTACAGTGAGCAGTTTGATCATGAAATGATAGATTGTCCTACGCTGATCACCAGATGCACGAGAAAGGGGTGCTATATCCTACTCCGACTCAGAATATCCAAATGATGAGGTATGAACCACGCAAAGAAGACCCCAACGTGAACATGATTCTTAGAAGTGGTGTGACCACACAGTAAGATAAGGGGAAGCAGCCCAAGGAAGATACATGGGTTTGCAAGGCTCCTACAAAGGAACCTAAGTTTGACTTGGAACGTAAAAAGGAGACGTTTATGGAAGCTAAGAAGAGCTTCGTGGAGGTCTCTACCTCAGGAAGTAAGGATCAACCAGAGACAGGGATGGATCCTTCTATGCTTACTACCTTTCTAGAGACATGTATGAAACTGCTACACGAGAGTAAGGGCGTGAAAGGACTACAAGAATTGATAAGCAGGTGCGCAGGGTCAGGTGAACCACGCGTAGTCTGGAAACTGGGAAAGCATACATTGCACCCAGAGAGGGAGATGAGATTAACAGTATATATTGGCGAATATGAAATGGATCAGGTAATCCTATACTTAGGTTCAAACGTGAATGTGCTACCAAAACAAACATGGGAACGCATGGGTAGGCCTACGTTATAGTGGTCCCCTATTCAATTATGAATGGCGAACCAATAGAAGATTTTGCCCATTGGGAGGTTGCAAGGGGTAACATTTGATATCTAAGGCGCGAGCACGTAGACGGACTTTGAGGTGATATAGATTGTTGATGACAAAAACCCTTACCCCATGTTGCTAGGAATTAACTGGGCCACTAATATGAATGGAGTCATCAACCTGAAGAAGCGGAAGATAATATTTGAGAAGAAGTCTTTACGCATAGTCATTCCACTAGATCCAGCCGAAGGAGCGCACTACACTAAACCTGCATGTAATGATGGAAGTGATGATGAGCTGGATTGTATCTACAAGATAACTGCACGATATTAGGAATGGGTGAGTCTGACTACAGATGGAAGAATCTCATGGGAGATCGTAGGTTCCTGCACCTCAGATTGAGACGAAGAAGATGAATGTTGGCACAATCAGTTGAACGAGTTGACAATGTTGAACTGCAACATGATGACTCGATCATTGCATTGCATAATAGCCTAGGCCTGAGATCTACTGACATATGATGGATTGATAGCGGTGGATGAATTCTTGAGCAAGTTTGAGAGTGTAGTATCGGAGAAACAGGGGTTCGATGCATTGGAGTGGGCACTGCGTGCGACATCTGTGCATTGGTGGGGAACACATCAAGTAAATTTTGAGAAATGGCACGGCTGCAGGAGGATGGTGTGGCTATGATTTGAGAAACTAGAATTATGGTGGCCAAGTTCATTTATTTTCCAGACACATGGCCACTAGAATGGCACACACCAGATCTTGTGGTGCGTGATGAGACGGAAATTCAAAGATAGAAGGCTACTGCCAAGTTGCTAGCACAACATAAGAGGAACAAACAACTAGCTAAAGAAGTACAAGCGTCCCAGGAAGCAATGAAGACCACCACGAAAAGGCCAGCAGTAGTAGGGGCTGCTACGACACAACAAGAAAGAGGCCTGAACTTGACCATAGGGCATGGAGTAGATGATAAGACAGAAGGTGTGGACCCAAGCACCACCTCTACACAATTGAAATGGCCGTGCGCGATAGAATGAACTGGGCCACAAAAGAAGTCCAAGGCTTCCAAGTTGTATGGGGAGCCTATTACATTGACTTTTGGTGACCTATACAACATCGGTGACATAGTTCGCGAAGTCGCGAGGGAGGTGCTCCAGGAGGCAATGATAGAGTAGCAGATTGTGTTGGGGGTGTTCAAGACGCAACTCCAGGAACTTCAAGTGCGACCCCCATAGCAGGAAATGGTAGCCGCCTATGGGACTATGGGTACATCAACAACCGAGTAGTTGCTGTGGGCCAAAATGGCTAATACTGTCATGCTGCCGAAAGGAGCAGAGATAGTAGACATCCCGGAGGACAGAGCCATCATGGGCCAGCTCAAGGGACTTGGACTCAACTTGGCTGCCCTTCTGTGAGAGATATTATACTAGCTATAGTATTGTACGACGACAGATCTTCGCGCTAGGAAAGGACGCTCAATACAGATGCTGAGTGAGCAGCGAATCAACATCGAGCAGGTGAGCCTCCAATGTGATGAAGCAGTAACACAAACTCAGCAGTTGGAGCAAATTTTCAAGGAAGCATGTCACCACATCCCCGAGCTAGATATTGTAGCAGACTTACAAGTAGGCATACGGATCCACAAATTGACCAGTGGATTCCGCGAGGCGAAGGAGGAAGCAACGAGGATCTAGTTGGACCTCAACTTGCAGATCGCAGAGCTGAGGCTGAAGGAGTAGCCCCCTATAGTGCCAAAGGTTAGAGAGTAGTGGTACCACGCCATTCAAGTAGGGTTGAAAGTAATAGAGCGCACAATAAAATATTTCACAAGCTTACTAGATCAGTCACTCGTCACCCTCACTTCATTGCAGGAAGACCCAATGCTACAACGGTTAGAGACAAAAGCGCGAGAGTTGCAGTAGGCCTATGACAATGTCTGGGGGACCGTGTAGACAGTTGCCCTTACTCGGCAGTTGTCCAAGATGAGGGAGGCCTAGGCTCTAAAGGCACATGTGGACGCTGCGTGTTAGAATGAAGTAGTGCTTAAGGAACGCATCCAACCTTGACTTGAGGGAGCATTCATGGTCACTGCCAAGATCGAGGGAAAGTTGGCATAGACGCAGGGTGTATATGGACTCGAGCAAGGACTTGCACCTAACAATGAAGCATCGAAGATATGCGCACAACGAGTACAATAGACAGTGGAATAATGTGTTGTGGACATAAGCAAAGTGTAGAGATTGTTGAATGAA
This sequence comes from Pinus tabuliformis, assembly GCA_031772625.1. Classification (NCBI taxonomy): domain Eukaryota; kingdom Viridiplantae; phylum Streptophyta; class Pinopsida; order Pinales; family Pinaceae; genus Pinus; species Pinus tabuliformis. The sequence goes on along the minus strand of CM062804.1, from coordinate 327,431,125 downwards.
CTTCGTGCAAAGATTTCCACACCAGCCGAGTGACTCGAGACGAGTCACGATAATTGTGTTGGGGAAATGTTGGGTAGCGAATCTCCCCATAGTGGATTTTTGGGGCTTGTAGCTCGAATGTTGGTCAAATGTAATATAAGACCCCATAAATTTGGGTGCAAAGCGCGAGAGTCTAGGGTTGTCTGCCCTAAAATACTAAAGAGCTATCGTCCACGAGTTGTCGTAAGTAAAATTTTTGCAAAACAACTAATTTTAAATCAACAATATCTCCCTCATCCAGACACTAATTCAACTAATTGTCTTTTGAAATTGGGTATCTTTTCACACAGAATTCAAATATGCTATTTTTGTTTTGCGAAATTTTCACCAAAATTTCGAGATCTAATCTACAAACTCATTGCCCAAACAATTCTTGCAAATATGAAAATAGATAAATAAATAAAATCTTTCCACTCTACCGAAGAAAGTGCTATGATACCACTTGTAGTATATCTGACCTAAAAATATATCAACCATGACAAATATCCTCAAGAAATAACACAAGAATAAAATAAAATGCTTCTCTTTACTAATATCTAACACTTAAGGTAGGGTAACACCATACAACTACTCCTTAAGGAAGGAGATCACTCCACAAACCATATGATTTTCAATACAACAATACTTGACATGTCTCAATAGAGAGTCTCTAACACCTATATAGGCTTCATACATACAATACCATGGGTCTCTCAATACTATACATCAAATACTATGGGCTTGTCACATTATTTTCTAACTACTTGTGGTCCCTCACATTATGCAGGTTAACCACTTTATTTATTAACAATGGTACATTTATTTATCATGATCACATTATTACATTACATTATTCCCTTGGGTACCTCCCTGTTTACCCGATATTATCCCCCCTAGGTATACTACAAAAAGTGAAAAATGCTTGATGTTTTGTGAAATCTCTTTTTTGTCATTATAGCTATGAATGATTGTCACAAGAAAGGAAAAGAGCCATTGAAAATTGGCTCAATATTTAGTAGCGTGTAGGCTTGGAGCTTCCCCTTCTTCACCTTTTTATCCCTTTCATAGTTGTTTTGTAGCTTGTCCCATACATGCTTTGGAGACTTGCATCGTATCACCTTAATAAGTTAATGCTCACTAAGTCCAACCAAAATAACATTTTTGGCCTTAGCATTGTTATGATAGACTCTCTTCCCATAAAGATCTGTAAGAATATTACCAATAATTATTTATCATGACACCATAGTGGCATATACATCAACACCCAAGCTCATCAAATCTCATTGCATCCTTATCTTCGACAATGCAAAATCCTCTTAGTAAAAACCATGAATTTTAACATCTTATGTAGCCATGATCCTCTTTGAATTCTCCTTTCAGTGGTTATGTTGTAATCAAAGGAGTTGGATCTGACACCACTTGTTAGAAGTTAGCAACAATGAAGGGGGGTGAATCATTATTGCACAAATATTACAAATTTTACGAAAAGTAAAACTTTTTAGAAATGAGAACTCAACAACACATGGACCAAATAAGGAAAAAAAAAAATCACATGAAGAAACTAATATTTTAGGTGGAAAACTTCATGGGGTAGAAAACCACCTAACTGTTTTCTACCCCCTTAGACAAAAATGATAGTCAAAGAAGCAAACCATTCTCGAAAAGAGTCCATGCCATTCTGCAGCAAAAGTTCCCATGGGAAGCGAAGGAAGGACAAGGAAGAGGGGTTAAGCTCTTCCCACTTGGATCTGAATTGCAACGAAAAAAGTCAGTCATACAACTTCATAATTTGGAGGAATTAGACACATGTCTATCTAAGGCGGGGTAGCTAGAATGGAAGAAACTTAATTGGGCACTCAAGCCATCCATGTTTGCGTTGATACAACCCAAACTCGAGGAGCATCCTTGTGAAGAATTCAGGCTCACAATTGCTTCTTGTCTCAACAGGATCATAGTTGTAACATCACCACTACTACCTTACAATAATGATATCATGAGGGAGATACTGCAATGAATAGTAGAATCCCTTCAAGGGTTAAACAACATCATGCCTCATACCTTTAAGAAGTGACACAAAATCTTAGAACTCATGACAAAGTTCAGCTTTGGCACATTCATGTTGAATCTTCAATGTGAGGACTTGATATTTTAGGTGTTCTAGAACTTTTACACCATCATTACATCAACTCATCGAGATAGTATCAAAACAAGAAAGAAAAATATTATGCCCTTGCTCCTAGAAGGAGATTCCGACATCTCCAAGATAGTAAGATCCAACCTATTGGTCATTTGCAGGAAGGAAGTAATTGTATCATTAGCTGCCTATGATCTAATCGAGAAATTGGTCATACAAAAGATAAGCTTGACAAGAACGATGTTGACTAAGAAGGAGCTTAAAGGGATTAATGGAGGAAGCAAGAACAAAGGTAGTAAAAGATGCAACAAGAATGAACTAAGAAGGAGAGGACTATGCTTTATCTCCAAGGGACCTCGCACACTTGACCATTCATGTCTAGGTGATAGGAAGGAGACAACAAGGAAAAAAGAAGAAGATATTTCTTCAGATCATGCAGAGTCTACTATAGATGTGTCTATTAATTTTTAGGATGGTGAGAAGAAACACAATGTTTTTTGATAGACATTGAGGACAAGCCGATGATAATCAGCGAGCATGACAAACTACATGGGGAAAGGAAGGAGGTAGCTCCTCCTAACGATGTGGTAGACTCTTGTAGAACGAGTCCACATATATCAGGAGGATATGCATAATGAGTATTAGAAATAAAGTGTAAGTAAGGGTCCACTAGTGCATCCATATTTGACAACTAGAGAGGATGGACAATATATTTCACCAGAGGTGCAGAAG